>CM050170.1:112375863-112900863 GCA_027410445.1 Discoglossus pictus | reverse complement strand
GAGCATGTCTGCAAAATCCCTAGGCAAAAAAGAAGCATTGTATTACTTATGCTAATTTCCCCTGGGAATTTCAGGGCGTGTCAACATTGATAGAAAACTCTTTGCAAATGCAAGAAATTCAGCAAACTTCAGGCTAACGGTGTAACTGTTTACTTTGGACATTTTTCGTGCAAATTTTTTTTTCAGACACTATAAATTATCCTCTATCAGATGCATTAATAACCCAGCTCACTTACATATACATTTAACCAATTTTGTAGTCCAATTCTGTTACAGTTTCCTTACCATTGTTACTTCCCTTATTCATACAGAGGAAATTCATTTATTTAGCTCATCTGCCTTTTCCTGGTCTTGCATTTTAAGGTTTTAATATTTCATTTTGTAGTTAATTTTCCTTTAATATATTTTAAAAAAAAAATTTGGTTGGTTTCACTCTCCCTTTCAATGTTTGCTTTCTATTTTAGTTAATCTAATAGCTTTTTTGCAAGCCTTCAATTTATACATGGAAAGCTGCCTCTGTTTACTCCGTATTGTATAATGTATTTGTATAAATTATATGCCTGCTTTCTATTAATTATCTTGTTTTGTTTTAAAATAAATTAAATTACATAATTTTATTTACGATTCATAAGCCACATGGGTTTAAAATTACATATTTTATTTTTATTTCCACTTGGTATGATTATTTAGCAAAAGACTCTAATATTGTCGACTAATTTTTGTTCCTGTCAGTGCCTTGTCACAGTCTATACAATGTTGTGATGCATTTATATTACTATTTGCCCTCTTAAAATTAAAAGACCATGAGCCCTATTAAATTCCAAGCCTGAAGCGTGCGTAATCTAGCCCGTATGTCTGCAGGCTTGAATTCTTCTGGAGTTATAGAGCGATTACATTCAACAAGGCCGCAACCAAAGGGCCGGAGCTGCAAGCCTGTAAACCTTTCCCGCAAGCTGTCAGTGGGCGTAAGTAGATGCGGACAGCAGTTACAATCCAATCCCGTAATTACAGAGTGCGACAAAGGCCTCAGAGCCAATGAAAAGCGGGATCCCGGAAAATGATTGACAGGGGGATATAATAAAGCTGCGTTCCACGAGCCCATACACTGACTGTGTTGTAGATTCTTCCGAAGTAGCAGGTCCCTGCTTTGAGGTTTGATATATATATATATATATATAGAGAGAGAGTAGGTAATATTGGAGAGCAGGTTCTTGCAGTTCTATTCATTTATATTTTTAACATAACTATTTTACACATACATTTTGATTACACATATATACTGATTATACATAATACAAATATACATAGAGTAAATAACACACATAGATACACTTAGAGACAGGTCAACACATACACTCCCTCCACCCTATACGGTAAGGAAGAGAGAGAGGAGAGAGAAGTGGTCACAGGGAGTGTTGGAGAGAAGGTGGAGGAGAGTGGAGGAGAGGAGCTGGAGGAGGTGGAGTAGAGTGGAGGAAGTTGAGGAGGCGGTGGAGGAGAAGGTGAGTGGAGGAGGAGTGGAGAAGATGGGAGACAGTGTAAGGGGAGAGGCGGATGGGCAGGTGCCCATATTGATAGGCACATCATCCTGAGGGTCAGAAAGGGAGGGGCCTGATCCCAGGTAAGGAGGGTTGTAGAGGGGATGAGGGACAGGTTCCAGGGACAGTTGAGGGAGGACATGATCCCTACCCACAGCCAGGAGGCCAAGAGGCTGGGTGCAAGCACAGGGCCCCACAGGGCCCAGGCATGGAAGGCGGTAGAGGCTTTGGTAACAGCACTGGGCACAGCGGAAAGGGAGGTGAGGTCTGTGAAGCACAGGTTCGATGAAGTCAGGGTCCTGTTGAGGAGGAAGATGTCCAAGGAGATCAAGAACCCAACAAAGATCATAGCTAGCAAATGACAGCTATTCAGAGTTGAAGTCAAAGGGACAGTTACCTCGTTATAGGTGAGATTCATTATGTGAAAGAGCACAGCATTCTATGTTAAACATATGCAAGCTAAGGTTTGTCTACAGACCCCATGATGATTAACAGCCTCTGCCTTAGCGAAGGTTTCACATATGGTTTAACTGCTTACAAGAATGTAATCAGTCAGAAGTTAAACAATCAATTAACATGGAATCTTTTGTTCTGTCATACAATGAAGAGGACTGATAATGAGGTCAATGACCCTGCGAGTGATTCCTCCATGCTCAATAAAAGTTTTTATTCAACATCATTAACACATATCCTTTTCTTTTCTTGTTTCTCTTTTGTAGCGTCACGGAGGACTGGGTCCACTGGTGAGCCAGAGGCAGGGGCATCAGCTCCCTCAGAGCAGGAGGTCACGGAGCAAGCCCCCACCCAGCAGAATCTGGTGCAGGAAGAGGAGGGACCAGCACAAGCCCAGTGCCATGACGAGGAGGAGGAAGAGGAGGAGGAGGATTCCACCTGGGTAGTGGGGCCACTTGCTGGACTTCATGCCACCCCTGTGGCCTTTGACCCCACTGTCCCCTCCTCCTGCAGTTGCAGCTATCACCAGCGTTGGAAGGATAACAGGGGCATCTCCTCCCCCTGTGATTTGTCAGTCTGGCTCCCACCACCAGGTCCACTACCAGCACCACCATATTGGAGATAGGCACTGGCCAGGCAACAGCCCCTCCCCACTGGGCCACCACCACCACCTCCTCCACAACCACCAATGGGACTTGCAGCCAGACCTCCATCACCACCACCACCAGACAGATCCTGGACTGTCTGCAGGAGATCCAGGCCAGTATCTCCTCCAATTACTGACAGATTATGAGCAGCCTGGCCAGGGGCAATAGGTCTGGGTGGGCGACAGATTATGAGCAGCCTGGCCAGGGGCAATAGGGAGGAGAAGCAGTCCTAACTTGCCGGGCTGCTCAGAATGGGGGCAGGCCAGTTGGCCCAGCAGGTAACCACAGATGCAGTTTACCACACTCTGGTCCCCGCCTCATACAGCCCAGAGGTGTCCCCTGTGCACCAGCAGCCCGGCCCCTCCTCTCCTCCCCTTAAGCCTCTACCACTGCCACCAGAACTGACACTGTGAGACTGTGCTTGCTCAAGGGGGAAGTTAGACGAAGGAAGATGTGGGGGCAGCACATATATTTGTGCCTTCTCAACAGCACTCCTCAGTGACAATTTAATGGTCAGAATGTTAACCTAATATAGACTGGCTACAGAGGCTTTGATCTTGGCCTATGTGATGGTGATGTTTTGTGTGCAGATGGCTACCTCCCACCACATGGTCCATGAACCCCTTCTCTGTGGACATGTAGGGTTCTGTTTAACAGGTCACCAATTGATGGTCGTTGAGGAATGCTGCTGAGAAGAGATGCTGCAGTCCCTATGCTTTTTTTAAGGCTTTATTTTGTGAGTGTTATGTTTTTTTTTTGTTTTTTTAGGTACAATTCAGGTCCATGAAGGCATCTTCTGCCTCTGCAAGCATTGTGAAGGAAATTTAGGAATTGTAAGAGTTTCCCAGTGCCTTTTAGGTAGACATTCCTTTAATGACAGCCCCCACCCCTTAACATGTAACTCACACAATTTTAAAGCTATCTAATAGCCAGATATCAAAAACATGATTGTTGTTAGCTTAAATGTAGACTAATACCGCTATGGCGGAGGACTTGCAAAGTGTCACAATGGCATGTTAATGACAGCCAACATTAATATATGCACTAGTGAAGCATGTCATGATGACCTCAATATTAGTCTGAGAACAGATCCTTGGGTCTGATGTAAGTAACATTGAATCTGGCTGCTGACCTTTGTGTCCTCTACATATTAATGGGTATTTTCTCCTATTGCTGATATCACAAGTATCATTTAACATGTGCTAACATCTGTATAGCTGATGGGTGTGATATCAATGGTGATTATATCATATGGAGAAGGTGATAGTACACCTTGACCACTGATGCTGGTCACTGCTAAGCATTTATTGTAAGATGACACATCATTATTAATGGTCATGGCCAGTGAGTTCTCCTGAGAACTAGCTAATGGTTAGTAATGCTTACAGATGGGAATTAGGTGCGTTGGTATATTGTTACAGTTACAGTATTTAGCACTGTACTGTACATGCATGTTTTTTTAATTTGTTATCCTCCTCTGTCTTTTTCTTTCTAACCACTTTTTTTCAGATTTTTGTTTTGTCATCACACTGTATGTGTGAACCTGGATTGGATTACACAGTCCAGAAGTTTAATCATCTGTTTCATTGAGCAGATATAGATAAGATGTAAGTGCTATGCACATTAATGGTTTCTTCAATTACATGGAGTGATTTCTGATGATCCTTTTATTCATCAGATTCCGGTTGCAGCGGTGTAGTGACCACATGTGAGCCTGGTAGGTGCTATGCATCATGCTTATAAAAATACATTTTAGCGCTGGAAAAAGTACAGAGAAGAGCAGCAAAACTAATAGGGGAAATGGAGGGAGTAAGTTATGAAGAAAGACTAACCAAACTAAATTTATTTTCTCTAGAAAAAAGGCATCTAAAAGGGCATAGGGTTATCCTTGATAATTAGAGAAGGAGTATTGATTCAGTGAGGCTCCGATCGCCAGAAGGAATTTTTTTTTCCCTTTTGAGACAATTGGCAAAATTTCACTGGGGATATTTTTCTGTTTGCCTTCCTCTGGATCAATTACAATTAACAATTAATAATTAATCCGCATATTGCAGATCAGAGGAGATCTAAAAAGGTTGAACTTGGTGGACTAAAATTATTTTTCAACCTCAATTACTATGTAACTATGTAACTATATAACTTATTCTAGACTATGACATTACCCCCTGTAGGTATCCCCTTTTTCCCCAAGACCCCCTTGCCTTCCCGGGATACGCCCACACCACACTCATGATATTAATGCACAGTCTTTTACATTTATGAGTGTGCTCTGTGGATGAAATAAAGCTTTGTCATACCATTCTCACCGTGTCAGTTTTTTTTCAATGGTTGGGGTTTTGGGGCATCACATACATCACATTTGTGTCACATTCCTATATAAGTAAACTAATGAGCTCTAGTTACTATGCAATAGGTTGATACATATGATAACAATCACATATATATTTGTGGATCTTGCGATGTTGGTGATGTTTGAGATGTTGGTAACGCAGTTGCGTCCATCGCAAAGCAAGGCAAGCCAGCAGCGCAGTCGAACTGTGCGCTTTGCAAAGCAAGGCGAGCCAGCAGTGCAGTACTTAGACTGCAATGAGGTGCTCATACCAGCCAGTGACGCAGTACTTAGACGAGCCTCGCAAAAACCCACCCCCCAAAAAAATCATGTACAAACATTATAACACACTCACCCACAGTACCGGGGGAGACACAGGAAGCTTGGGAGTGAGGTTGCAAGTGAAAAACACCCAGCGGTGCAGCACTTAGGCTGCAATGAGCGAGCCTTGCGAAGCAAGGCGATCAGTTGTTCAAGCTCGTAACTCTAAAAATCCACACCCCCAAAAAAAAAAACATGTACAAAAAATTATAACACACCCACAGCACAGGGGGAGACACAGAAAAGCCTGATCGGGAGGTTGCAAGTGAAGAACACCCATATTTGTCGTTTTGAATCACTCAAGGTCTTCCAAGCCCGCAGCACTTAGGCAATGAGCGCTAAAGGCACTCATTGCCTTGTTAGCCTCGCAAAGCGAGGCAAGCAGTTAAGGCATTGAAGCACACGGGACTTAGGCTGAAATGAGCGCTGAAGGTGTTCCTGCAAGCCTGCACATGGGACTTAGGCTGAAATGAGAGCCGAAGGCGCTCCTGCGAGGCGAGCAGTTGAGGAAAACGGGACTTAGGTTGCACAGCCAAACCGCGGAAATCAAAAACTACGAAAAACAAAAAAAAATAATAACAAATAAATGACATCACACACAGCGCAGGGTGAGAGCCAGGAAGCAAGGGAATGAGGTTGCATGCGACTTTAAACCGTATTTGCCGTGTTTCGTCACTCAAAAATCGACTAAGCGAGAAAAAAATGATGAACGAAAAACTTTAAAAAAATCTGAAACTGGGTGAAAACTAGGCTGAGCAAAGCCAGGAACACGGGACTTAGACAAAGACATTAACACTTAGAAAGGGACTTAGAAAATACATAGTTACATAGTTACATAGTTACATAGGCCCTCATTCAATTGCGATTTGGCTAATTGAATAGGGCCCTAAATAAGCACATAGCATATTTTTTTTAAAGAAGTTTTTAGTTAGTGAAAACCTTGCTTTTGGATAGATGCTTATGAACTAAAAACTTCTTTAAAAAAATATGTTATGTGCTTATTTAGGGCCCTATTCAATTGGCCAAAGTGCAATTGAATGAGGGCCATAGTAATTAAGGTTGAAAAAAGACTTTAGTCCATCAAGCTCAAACTTTTTAGATCTTTAGATCTCCTCTGATCTGCAATACACAGATTTATTGTTAATTGATCCAGAGGAAGGCAAAAAGAAAGAAAAAAAAAACAGTGAAACTTTGACAATTGTCTCAACAGGGAAAAAAAAAATCCTTCCTGACCCCAGATACTGGCGATCAGATTCATCCCTGGATCAATACTCCGTCTCTTTTTATCCAGGATAGCCCTTAATGCCCATTTTATTTAAAAATATATCCAATGCCTTTTTAAAGTTATTTATTGAATCCGCTGTCATCACCTCCTTTGGTAGAGAATTCCACAGATTAACCACCCTTACGGTGAAGAACCCTTTTCTTTCTTTAAGGTGAAATCTTTTTACTTCCAATCTCAAAGGATGTCCCTTGTCAGTTGAAAACCTCTTGGCACAAAGAGCTCACTTGATAAAGCCTTGTATTGACCCTGGATATTTTTATATAGGGTAATCATATCCCCTCTTAGATGCCTTTTTTCTAAAGTAAATAAGTTTAATTTTGTTAGCCTCTCTTCATAACTTAGCCCCTCCATTCCCCTTATTAGCTTTGTTGCCCTTCTCTGTACTTTTTCCATTTCTAAAATGTCCTTTTTATGTAGTGGTGCCCAAAATTGTACTCCATATTCCAAATGAGGGCGTACTTGGCAGAGACACTAACACTTACAAACTACAGCAATTTTATTGCAGTCACTTTTGACGGGCAAGTCGCTAGTAATAATAATAATGATAGTAATAATATAATAAGATATCATATAATAATATATATAATATATAATAATAAAAGGTTAATGCACATGACAGGTCCAATTTGTGATAGTGTGGAGTATCAACATTCCCATTAAGGCCTGATATGAATATTACAAGTGATTATATGAATCCATTGATAGCAAAACACTTAATGTGAGGTCACCAAATCATAATGGGTATACATTTTGGCACATGGCCACCAGCAATGGCGTGGAACTTACCAGGATGGCCATAGCAGACATTATCCCTGATGGAGGTGAGTTGGCTGTTGCTCCACGTGCCTCTGCACAGCCTCCATGTGTGTTTGCTTCCCTTCCTGATGACTTAGAGTAGATTAGTGTGGTGTTAGTTGCCCCGTTCCCCTTATGGATTGCTGCCTTGTGGTGGTGAAGGGGCTTGTGTACTTCAATGTAGGGCACTCTAGGTGGGCAGGTCATAGAAGAGAGGTCAGACAAATCACAGTTCACTGGAGAAGGAACTGGCAACCCAATCCAGTATATTTGGCATGCAAACCGTGTGGAACAGCACAGGCAGAGACCTAGCTAAATGTGCTGCAGTCCATATGGTCATGGACATGAATATAAAACAAATTAGACAACAAATATTAAAATGTTCCCCTGGTACTTGATATATGTGATGCAGCAGTGTATTTTGGCCACTATTTCTTTTCCCAATGTAGATGTGATGAGCGAGATGTATATGCAATTATATTTATATTTTAGTGTCCAAATTTGAGCCTCTGTGAGTGAGAAAGGGTTAATATGGTATTAATATTGTGGTATATACTTTCTCCTACCCTTCCCCTTTCTGTTTATTTCATATTCACTTAGTGAACAGTCTCAACACAGGAGAGCGGCTGAGATTACAGTGCATGAGAAGAAATATTCTACATTATCACGTGTGATTATACATCAGTATTTTCCTAAAGGACAAGTACGCAATCTATCCTGAGAGCAAGGCTGTCCACTGGGATCCAATACTGGAATCCACAAGTAATTTATAGAGATTGCAGATTTGTTGGATGTACCTCTTGGAAATAGAACTTTCTTTTGAACCATGGTTTTGAAATTACTTATAAGATCGAGAACTGTTTATAATTGGTGAAGAAATATAATTGGATTTAATGTATCTAATAGGTGTGTAAAATTGGTGGCGATATATAACTGGATTTAATGCACCTAATGTATTTATTGAGCAAGCACATAAGATCTGTGGAGATTGATTACAAGTCCAAATATAAAATTGGTATCCAACATTGTATATATATATTCGTAAGCAGTATTGTGAGTAATGATTATTACTTTTCATTATTGTATTTGTTCTTGTATTAGTGGCCCACAAATATTAAACATTTTCTGATAAAAAGGGACAGCTCAAAGAGAGTATGAGGCCTCTCCTGTATCTACACTCAACATTATTATAAACATATTTTAGGAGAATGCATATTGAGGGCCTATCAAGATTGGGACCGTTTTTGTAACTTGAACTATGTATATAATGTTCAGGTTGCGATGTCCCTTATATCTTTACATCTTATGTTTAAAGTGGATATTAATTAAAAGATAACTAGATAGAGATTCATCATATTATAACTATTAGATATAATAACAAACTATGCATTTTATTATTGGATGTAGATGTTAGACTTCATCTTTAAGAGTGTCCAAATAATATATATGATATATTTAGATATATTTAAATCATTAGATTGATAGTTATATTGGCACATAATTGTACAATTTAGATACGTTTAATCATTAGAATGGTATTGCTATTGGCACAAATACATGTACAAATTAGTTTGGTACATAACAGTCACGGTGTAACTCATAATTATAGAAATGGATAATTATTCACATTTACATAATTTTACATAAGTTTACATTTGCCTATTTTTAGGTTACACAACACTTCCATTTAGTTGGTATATATTTCAAGTAAACACATATAGTTTTGATAAATAATACACATAATATGACACTACACATTTAATGGTTATAGGTACACTTTATTATGCACTATATTTTCACTCTTAGAATTGTTTAAATAGTTCAGGTATATTGTCGCGGACTAGTTTACAATTGCACTACAAATAGGCTTATCTATTGTATATATTATAACTAATAATTGGGTTATGTGAATGTTATTGGGCATTCGAGATACCATTATATTTATATAATTGATTCTATTATATTAATAATATATTTTGAATCTTTCCAACAGCACTTGAAGTAGTTACGTCCCATCCAAATAACTAAGAGCAAAGTGGGCAGCCCCTGGAGTCAGCATTGGCGAGGGGGCTGTTGACCGAACTAGTGCAGGGGAGTAACTGGATAGCTTGGTTTGGGGGGAGGAGTGACGTTTCCCACTCTTGTTAATTACCCAGGCAGAAGCACATGCTGAAAATCCCTCCCTCCCTGTTTTGCATTATTTTATCTTTATGTTGTGGGGGGTGATTGCTCACTGTAGGGTGGAGCCCTTATGTTGATGGTCCAAGATCATGGTTGGTCCTGCAGCTTCTGGGGACAGGGTTCATGGAGGCCTCTGAAGTGTTGGGCTCTGTTTGTGGAGATGAGTTTCACTGTTTTGTACAATAAAAACTGTGTCCTGTTTTAAACCCATATTGGTGTTTGGGGTTATTTATGCATACCTCGTCACTTATGCTTAGGTCAAGTTAATATACAATTTAGGCAGGCATCAGTAAATGTGTCTCAAGAATAAAAGATCTGGCTTCCTATTTATTTATGAGCAAGCTTTGTCTATTTAAATCCAAGCTATCGCAATTGAATTCACTTAGTGGTATAATTGATAATTGAGTGATGTGTATAAAGTGGATGATGTGGGTGAACATATACAGTATCTCACAAAAGTGAGTACACACCTAACATTTTTGTAAACATTTTATTATATCTTTTCATGTGACAAAAATGTGAGGGGTGTACTCACTTTTGTGAGCTACTGTATATAAAGACACATGATGCAAACTAAGATGATAGTTCAATGTGAATATTAACACTGAATCTCAGAGTGACTTGAAGACTATAGATTATATGATTGAATATATAGAAAGCTACATGATGCATACTTGTTCAATTAAATAGATAATGGGGAATCAAAATATATCCATAAAGAAAAACATTGACTTTAAAGGGATAGTAAACTCACCATAGTTGCTGTGCAGGATGTTATAGAGAAAGGTTGTATGTATAGGGAAAATCAAGTGTTGTTGTTGAACTGTCTGCAGGAGCTACATGAGAGGATCCTTTCTGATTGGTTTGTTTACACCATGCGGTGCAATCCCCCAGTCCCGGCAGGTTACAAAGCACATTTATGTTGTGTGCGATCGGGGTAAGAGAGAGAGAGAGAGAGATGATTGAATTTCAGGTGTTACAACGTTTTATGCTTGTTTGTTGCTGGGGCAGAAAGTGCTTCAAAGTCTATGCAACTGTTCAACAATCAGAACACAGCTGATTGTGATGTCACACACACACACCCTGATCTGTGCAACAGACAGCCAATACCCAGGTTGAGGAATTTATTCCAGGGCATTGTTATCACTGAGGAAGCCCTACAAAAATGATGAAACGTGTTTGATTTGTACACATTTGAATTGTACACAATTTTTTTCTAATAGTGCCAACGATAGCACCGTACATGATTTTATGTCAAGAACATAATGTTTTTTGCACCCAAAGGGTGGGCCTTTGGAAATTTGAAATTTTGCATTCTATAAATAAAACATTTCTATACATCCACGTCTCCAACCTCTGTTTTTTTTATTTTTTATTTTATATATTGGAGGACCAACTACACCACCAATTAGAGGTTCTCATTTTTTATTTCTCCTACACCCACCCCATATTTGGCAAGACGGGAAAACGACAGACACACAAAGAAGCGACTTACCAATTGGACACTGTTCCATGGTCTTGTACTCTTATTACTACACATATTGCACATACACACATATTGCTAAACATATTTCTCCATTGGGGGTGTCCACCTGTCCCTCATTTATGTATTTTCACCAGGAGAATGTGTGCTTTTTCCACTCCACACACTCAAATGTAGGAGGTGGTACAGGCACTCAGGGATGTAAATAAAAACAGAATCCTACATTATTATTATTATGCTTTATTTATAACGCGCCAAAACATATTCCGCAGCACAATACAGGGGTTAGGTACAAGTATAAATAATAACCCCACAATGAAAAATAATGGACCCTGTTATTGAGCTTTCAATCAGATATACACAGTGCTTTCCCTAAAGGACCTCACAAGATTGAAATTTGCAAACTGGCATTCTAAAGGGTTTGGGTGAGGTACAGGAGAGTGAAATATGCATAGTGAATGAAGAGGCTAAAGATTATAGTTTTTTTTCAATAAATGTGTTTTTAAAGAGATTTTGAAGGATTTGAGGCAGGAGGATAGTCTGGTGGAGTGAGGTAAGGAGTTCCAAAGAATAGGGGCAGCAAAAGAAAAGTGAGAGGAGGGGATGAGAGAGGAGGAGAGAAGGTCATTAGCAGAGCGAAGAGGGCGGGTGGAAGTGTATTTTGGGATGAGAGCAGAAATGTAGGAGGGTGCACTATTGTGGAGGGATTTATATGTTAGGGTCATGGCTTTATATGTTAGGGTCAAGCGGGTATGGGAAGCCAGTGGAGCGCCTGACAGAGAGGTGCTGCAGACACTGATCCTTTAGTATGGTAGATGAGTCTAGCAGATGCATTCAAAATGGATTGGAGTGGAGACAGACGAGTGATAGAAAGGCCAGCAAGGAGAATTGCAGTAATCGAGGCGAGATATGATGAGAGAGTGAATAAGAATTTTAGTTGTGTCTTGTGTAAGTTTGTGGCGTATTTCGGATATGTTTTTTAGGTGAAAGTGACAAGATTTTGTGAGAGATTGGATGTGAGGAATGAAAGAGAGGAAACGGTCCAGTAGGACCCCAAGACAGCGGGCCTGGGAGGTGGGAGTGATGATGGCATTGTCAACAGTGAGAGATATTTGCGGAGTGAAAGCTGTAGTAGAGGGTGGAAAGATAAGGAGATCTGTCTTAGACATGTTGAGTTTGAGCTGACGGGCAGACATCCATGAGGAGGCAATTGGTAACATGAGCTAGCAGAGAGGGGGATAGTTCAGGTGCAGATATGTAGATTTGGGTGTCATCAGCATATAGATGATACTGAAATCCAAAAGATTGTATAAGGGCACCAAGGGAGGATGTATAGATGGAGAAAAGGAGGGGGCCTAGGACTGAGTCTTGGGGTACACCAACAGTTAGAGGGCGAGGAGATGAAGAGGCACCAGAGAAGGAGACACTAAATGTTCAGTTTTCTAGATAAGATGTGAACCAAGAGAGAGCAAGAGAGTGGATAATTTGTATAAGAAGAGGATGATCAACTGTGTCAAAGGCAGGAGAGAGATCCAGGAGAATTAGGGTAGAGAAATTACCCATTGATTTGGCGTTGAGCAGGTTAATAGTAACTTTTGTGAAAGCTGTCTCTGTGGAGTGTTGGGGCCGGAAGCCAGACTGGAAGGTGATCAAGGAGGGAGTTGCAGAAAATGAATTATGTAAGGCGATTATAGACAACACGCTCAAGTAGTTTAGAAGCCAAGAGAAGTAGAGAGATAGGGTGGTAATTAGATGGAGAAGCTAGATCAGATGAGGGTTTCTTAAGAATGGGTGTAATTGTTGCTTGTTTCAAAGGTGATGGAAACTTGCCAATGTCTAAGTAAAGGTTGAATAGATGTGTGAGAGCTGGGATAAGTGTGGTAGAGAGGGGGGGGGGGAATCAACTGTGATGGAATAGGAACATGTGGACAAGTTGTGAGATGGGAGGTTGATAGAAGATTAGCAACTTCATCCTCAATTACAGGGTTAAAGGAGTTTATAATGGCTATTGGTTTGAGAAAGGGTGAAGGCAGGCTGCTGTTTGTTGAGGAGAAGGAGTGATATGGCCACGTTGAGAGGAGAGTTCATTACGAATATTTTCAATTTTACTATTAAAGTGTCTAGCAAAATCTTCAGCTGTAAGAGAGGAAGGGGCAGGAGGTGGGGCAGGGCAGAGGAGAGTGTTGAAAGTGGAGAACAAGCGTTTGGGTTTGGAGGCCAAATTTTATATTAATGATGAGAAGTAGCTCTGTTTGGCAAGATTGAGGGCATAGTGATAAACTTGTAAAGAAGGAAGTCTGCTGAGGAGCGAGATTTCCTCCATAATCATTCAGCGCTGCTGGAGCACTTCTGGATGTAGCGTGTTTGTGTAGTGTGCCATGGTCGTAGAAGATGAGAGCGGGGGCATCTGCCTGTAGTTATGGGGGGCTAGAGAGTCCAGAATTTCAAATTCAGTTGTATTGTATGTAGCAGGGCAAGTGAGAGTAGTGAGAGGACTGAGAAGGGGTTGTAGTAAATTGGAAAGGTGTTGGGAGTTACGTGTCTGCAGGTTTCTGTGGGTTCTGGTAGTTGAGTGTGATAAAGGGCAGATATTTGAAGGGGTTGTGAGGCTGTAGGTTAGGAGATGGTGGTCAGAAAGAGGGAGTAGGGAGATTGTAAGATTGCAGATAGAGCAGTGATTAGAGAAAATTAGGTCAAGAGAGTGTCCAAGGGAAGAAGTAAGTGCAAGTTGTTTTGTGGCTGTGGGAGAAGTGGGAGTCAGTGGCAATGTTGAAATCACCAAGAATGAGTGAAGGTATGTTAGAGGAGAGAAAGTGAGGGAGCCAGGCGGCAAAATGATCCAGAAATTGAGAGGCTGGTCAAGGCGGACGATAGATGACAGCCACTAGTAGAGAGATGGGTGAAAAGAGACGGATAGTGTGAACTTCGAAAGAAGAGAACTGGAGATAGGGAACTGGGGGAATGCAATTGAATGAGCAGCAGGTGAAAAGTAATATGCCCACGCCTCAACCCAAAAATAAATTATTTTAAACTTTTTTTAAACTATCTTTGCCAAAAATGCTTGGATTTGAAAAATTCCAAAAGGATTTCTACTTGCCCTCTTCAGATATTTACACTGGTGTCCTCCACACTGAGTTTACTGTCCCTTTAAGCACTGAAAATGAAGGTCTTTACTAATAGAGAAAATAGGAGAAGATTTGTCTGTAAAACAAGTTTGAAACCTTTGGGTGTCATTCTTATAATATGTTTTGACAGAGATGGTTGTCTGAAACAGTGGACTCCAAAAATAGGTGAATATACAATCTTTTAGAAACAACAACTGTTTTACCAGCACTTTTAATACATCTATTTCCAGGTCTATTAACTTTTCCTGCAGGTGTAATATAAGTACTATCAATAAGAGTCAGAGCACAATGTTGTATAATATAACAGCTATCTGCTCTGAATGAATAATTATACACAAGTCTGATGATGCAGGATCCATGAAATGTGGAATAATTTGTGTTATTCATTATTGAATTGTATAAGTATGGGTGACATATCAAACAGAACAGATTTAGGTTATAAAAATGTATTTTCGTGGTCCTAAGTTTTTATAAATGCCAAAGGAACCTCACTATTTGGTTTCAAATTATTTTAATATGTTTTAAATTTTTCTCTGTTTTATTGAATACTAGCGACTTGCCCGTCAAAAAATGACGGAAATGTGATGTATATGTTTGTCAAGTTGTTTAGTTATTAACATACATTTTTGACACTTGTAAGTATTTTAATATGAACGTGTATTTTTGTAAAATGTTGATGTAATGTTTTTTTAAAATGTAATTTGTATCTGAAGAATTGTTAACTTTAATATACATTGAATGAATAGGAAAGCAAAAAGTAAAAAGCCTTCTTGAAACGTCCCGAATTTTAACATGAAGTTTAAAATATATGTAAGCAATAACCTTCAAAGTATATCTTTTTAAACTTGAACTTTATTTTTTATGTAAGTTTAGAAGTTGACAAAACATTGGTATAATTTTGAACATTATAAACAGGAACATAGTGAATACATTTTGTAACCTATTTGTTATTAAAAGTATGAACATTTGAATGTAAAAACAGTTGACCTTTAAATTAATCAGTATTAACATGCAATTTCTATCACAATAATTGTTAACTTGAATATACATTGAATGTAGAGGAAAGCATACAGTAAAAACTCTCCTTAAAACGTACGTAATTAAAGTAATTCATTACTGACCACATAAACTGGCGATAAACATTAATCTAGGTAGTAATCTTAAGATAACAGACAATATTTACATTGTGACTTAAAAGGTGCTTGACCTCTTAACATCCACTTTGTAATCTGTTGAATGAAATAACTAGAAAATATATTTTTTAAACTTGTAACATTAGAAACATTAACATAGTTCCTTCACATTTTAACATAATTTTTACTAACAATGCAAGGCAAGTATTTTGTGAGGCGAATCATTCATAAACAGTACTTCCATTAATTATGACTGAATTAAACAACCAATTGTTATGTATTTTGGAATGCTTTTAAAAAATGTTGGCATCTTTAATTTGTATCCTGCAAAGTTATAGTACTTCATAGTAGACAATGTTTTTAGTAAAAATACGTCCATCTTCTAATAAATCACCTTGACTTTCATTGTTTTCAATGTAAACTTTAATAGCCTGTGGATTTTTGCACCGTGACAACGCAACGTACAATTGACCATGTGCAAATACTGGTTCTTCCAAGGAAATACCCACAGATTTGAAGCTTGTGATTTATTAATGGTCATGGCAAATGCCATAATAATGGGAAATTGTCTTCTTTGAAGTATAAAAGGGAGACTACTTTCACTTGGTGCTAAATCTATTCTTGGTATGAAAACTCTCTCTCCTTTATGGGTCCCAGTTAAAATTTTAGCATCTATAAAATGGTCCTTTAATTGTTGAACAATTAATCTTGTGCCATTGCATAGGCCTTTTTGGGGTTCATATTTCGCAGTAACATGATAATTGCACCTTTCTTTAGCTGCAAAATATGTGGTGGCATTCCAGAAGGAGTTAGAGAGTTTATGAATTCAGTTGAAAAGTTTGCCTGACTTTCATTGTCATCAGCAAGTACAGAATCAGCACTGTGATAATTTCTTTGTGTTGCATTAAGTTTTTTTAAGATTTCATTATTGAGTATTAATGCATCTTTATTTTTACACGTCAGTATAACTTGGTTGGCAAGCTCGGAATATTCTTTGTTATTTATGCTCCCTTCAAATATAGCCGATATAATATCTTGTTGACAAATCATATGAGGTAGGATCTCTACAGTGTCGTCAGGTAAATGTAATATTTTTTCTGTTCTGCCTTCTCCAATTTTAATAAGCCAATCATTGAAATCAGTTTGGCCTTCTGATCTCATATTTTGTTTCAGTTGAAGATGGGTAAAATGTTTCCATACTGTGCTTGACTTGATACAGGTTTCGATAATGTCAGTTCGATTTCCATGTACAACGACAGGTAATGTTTGTCTAAAATCGCCACCCAACAACATTACCTTTCCACCAAATGGAAAAATATTATCCATGACTTCACAAAGCAAACGGTCAATACATTGGAGGGCATAGCATGACATCATTGTGGCCTCATCTATTATAATTAATTTACATTTCTTCAATTTCTTTGCTTGTAAGGATGTCATGCGAATATCTGACACAGAATTTTCTAAAATAGGCACTGGCAGTTTAAATCCACTATGAACAGTTCTACCACCTTCTAATAAAAGTGCAGCAATTCCAGTAGTGGCAAACGCCATTGCTATTTTTCCTTGTGCTCGTACTGAACTCATTAATAAATTGTACAAATATGTTTTTCCTGATCCGCCAGGTCCATCAAGATAGAAATAACGCTCTGTCACCATGTCATCATCTATAGCATTTTTAATGGCATGAAATGCTTGCAATTGTAGTGTATTTAAAGTTGCAAGTCTTTCTTCTGTTCTTTCTGCTTGTAGTTGAATGTCATAGTCTTCAAAGTTAATGTCATCTATAAGACCTGGATCAGGCAAATTAAAACTTGCACAACTTAATCCATGAGTTAAAAAGACTTCTTGGATTTCCATTAACGCTTTTAAGTGTGCAATGGGTTCATTGTATCGTCGCATAAAGTCTTCAGCCATATTACTTTTAAAAGTCTCCCACAAAGCTAATGCATTTGGAGCATTTGAGAAGATACAAATAAAAGCAAGTTCTCTCATCTGTCGTGGCATTTGACATTGTGCTGCTTCTTCTAAACATCTTTCCCACTCTGTATCATCAGCGAGTAAGTTTCTATGTGTTGCAGCTAAATGGAAGGATTCATATACAATGTCATTAACAGTTCTTAATTGTTCAAAACTTTGTGCTCCTGGAACATTTAAAAGTAATATCCGTAAGCAAAAACGTTCAACATCTCTTGGACTGACTGTGTAAATTCTTGGAATAATTTTATTGCCTCTGGTTTTTCTTGGTCTCCATAATCCATTCACAAAAACATAGTGATATGGAATTTCAATATATAAGTATTGTGTTGCTTTAGCATCAGTGGAATTTAATGCAAACCATGCAGTTAGTGTAGTGTGACGATCTTCACTTTGGGCCTATGCATTCATTTCATTTCCAGCATGGAAATAGACTAAATGTCGTTGTGGCAAATGTACTGCTAACCTATATACTGCATGTGATCTATCATGCATTTCAAATTTTAAAAGCCGCCACATAGCTTCTGGCGCACTGACATAGCGAGCATCTACATGAGATGCAAGTTCATCATGTACTAACTCACTACATTCAGGGTTGTCTCCACTTTTGACGACTACAGTAGCTGCATCGTAACCTTTGTAAATATATTTGTAGACATATTTAATGGATTTGATGGAAGTGCAGGCTTCTACGTTGATGTGGGCGTTGTACTTCATGAGTAAATGTGGATTGTAGGGTACTACATATTTATTGTCCACTTTTTTTCCACGAATAATGGCACTATCTCCTTCTCTTCTTTTATAAAGTGGATATCCATCACAATTGGCATATGTTTTGTCTCTATAATCTTTTGGAAATTCTTTGGAACATTTCTTATTTTCCATACATGGTGATTGTGGATTAAGGTCACCACAGGGTCCATGAATCATGCGATGAGTAACAATCTCATATAGTCTACCATATAGTTCTGGATCTGGTAGTTCAGCAACAATGACTGCATCCACTTTGTCCGAAGTATCTAATTTATCTTTTTCTTGAAGTATTATTAGAAGATGTGCATGTGGAAGGCCTCTTTTTTGAAATTCAGTGGTATATACATAAGCAAGACATTTGCCAAATAACTGATTTATAGTGAAGTCACGTATTAATTCATTAAATTTAATCTAAAAAACTCTGGCTACTAAATCTGGTCGATCTGAAGCAGTTTGTCCAAGAAGTAGATTTTGTGTAATTTCTGGCCATTGTGGATTACATGTAAATGTCACAAATAAATCGGGTTTGCCAAATTTAGTGACAATAGCCATAGCATCATTGTATCTTTCTCTCATATTCCGAGGAGATCCTTGAAAGGAAGATGGTAAAATGATGGCTTTGCCAGCTATCATGTCTCTGCTTGTAGCCACGTCAGCAACATAGTCCATTAATCCAGAATATTGTTCTACACAGAGTTTATCTTGTTGATATTTGATAAAGTTTAAATTATTTGCCTCAACTTGCAAATATGAATCAATAATCCATTGTTGTGTTAGTTTCCCACCACATAAAATTGGATTAAATACATTGCGAATGGCAATTTGAGCTACTTTGAATTCAAGCATAGAAACATTATTTCGGATTCTGGCTTTAGCATTTGGGTAACTGGGAAGAGTTAATTTTGGTTGCCAACCTGCTTCTCCGTGTGGGAAAAAGATGGGATATGTCATTGGATCTAAATTTGGACTTAAGATACTCATATTAATAAACGGTTGCTCCTCATGTCTGGGATATATTCGAATGTCTCTTTGAAATGGTGGTTCTCCTTCATCATTCTGAAACACCATTGCAACCTCATTTGATGTTGGCAAGTTATAACGACGTTTATCAGTATGTCTGTCTCTTTTAAGCACCATATTAACCTTCGGCATTGGTAATTGATGTCTATGTGCATGAAGTAGTTATTCATTTTCTACTTCTGCAAATTTTTTATAAGCTTTACTGTAGGGATTGTTGTCCATAATGTTATTTAGCTCTATAAAAACACTGTGTAAGCATTTTTTATTTTCTTCAATCTGCATACGTTGGTCAACAGCTTCCATTGTATCTAGGACATATAGTTGAGCGAATTTTCTTTGATTTCCTTCCTCTGGATGTAAATGGGAAGTGCGATGATAAATTTGTCCTTGGACTTTAAAACAGTAAGGACCATGTCCTGGTACATTAGCAGCTAATGTTGCCCCCATGGATGCAAAGGATATGGCACTATTGTAGGATCTTATGTTTGTTTTAAAATTTTTGTAGTTTGGAAAAGTAGGTTCAGTCATAATGTTTTGTAAATAGAGAGGAAATTGTTTCCTTTCTGGAAGTTTGAACTTGCCTTTTTGACAGCAACTAATAAATTGGCCATCTCTGGGTCTCTCCTGTTTAAAATAATAAGCCTCACAAAACTGACATTGAGTAGTCATGTCCCCACAACTATGAACCTCTACTGCTAAAGACTTGAGTAGAGGACAATTTGCAAAGCATATAGGATTTTGACTTTCATATTCATCAGGTGAAATGTCATATAATGTTTCAACAACAGGTTCTAAATGCTTTGTTTTTTTCGTGGCTTTTCTTGGTATATGTTGTATCGTTTGAGGTAAAATGTCATGTAATGTTTCATGAAACGGTTCTAAATGCTTTGTTTTTTTTGTTGCTTTTTTTGGTATCTGTTGTATTTTTTCAGGTAAAATGTCATCTGATGTTTGAGCAACAGGTTGTAAATGCTTTATTTTCTTTGTTGCTTTTTTTGACATATCATTAATTTCTGCAGGTGACAGTCTTTTGCTTGCAATTCTTTTGCGTTCTTTTTCTCGTCGAATTTCCTTCTTCTCCGGTGTCTGCTGGCTGTCTGCTCTCTGTCGTCGTTCTCTAGCTTGGCGTCTTTTCTTTTCTTGTTTACTCTCGTTATCAGCCATGTTAATCTGTAAAAATAAAATAATGTATCATTAGTTTATTTTGAGATGTTAAGTTGTTTTTCATGACAAATTGTTATCAACAGTGTGTTTACATTTTATACTTAATCAATTTCAATGCGGTCAATTGAATAGAGGTGTAAATAAGGCCATCAGATAATTATTTAAAGAAGTTTTTATTTATTAAACATGTATCCAAAAGCAAGTGTTTCAGTAACTAAAAAGGTATTTTCAAAAAGATGTTATGTCCTTATTTACAGCACTATTCAATTTGTCAAATGGCAATTAAATTAGGGTTTAGGACTGGAATGTTACAATGACAAATTGTATAGATTCTGTGTTTTTAGACTTTTTTGGACTATGCAATTTTTTTTTTAATGTTACATTGAAGTTTGTATTTACTGTTAAAGATTATTGGCCCTAAAAGACAAATAGGAGATAGATGAAAAATGTGTTAGTTATATTTTTTCAACAGTTATAGTTACCGGTGGTTTATTTAAAATTTTATTTTCTGTTGACATCGATGCAAAGCTAAGATCTTTATTTTTTTTTCTCTTTTTTTACTTGTTATACTGTACCTTGGTTGAAGTTTGATTTCAAGCAAAATTCTTTGTTGGTCCTGTGTTGAAAGCCTTCGTCCGATGGTCTGGTCCTGTGTTGAAAGTCCTCGTCCGATGGTGTAGTCCTCTGTTGAAAGTCCTCGTCCGCTGGTCTGGTCCTCAGTTGAAACTCCTGTTCCGATGTTCTTGACGCAGTATCTGTTATAAAATAAAAATGAAAATGTTATGGTATTTTAATGTCTTTGTATTAATGAAAAAATTCCATTATTTCTGTGTTTTTCTACAATCCTTTTTGGTGCGCCCCACTTTTGGTATGCTTCTTTAGGCTTTTTTCTAAGGCTTATAGGTGGTTAAACATTAAAGAAGAATATTAATTAATTTTTCTCTTTTTTTACTTGTTATACTGTACCTTGGTTGAAGTTTGATTTCAAGCAGAATCTTTGTTGGTCCTGTGTTGAAAGCCTTCGTCTGATGGTCTGGTCCTGTGTTGAAAGTCCTCGTCCAATCGTCTGGTCCTCTGTTGAAAGTCCTCGTCCGATGGTGTAGTCCTCTGTTGAAAGTCCTCGTCCAATGGTCTGGTCCTCTGTTGAAAGTCCTCGTCCGCTGGTCTGGTCCTCAGTTGAAACTCCTGGTCCGATGTTCTTGACGCAGTATCTGTTATAAAATAAAAATGAAAATGTTATTTTATTTGAATGTATTTGTATTAACTAAAAAATGACATTATTTCTGTGTTTTTCTACAATCCTATTGGTGCGCACCCCTTTTGGTATGCTTATTTAGGCTTCTTTCTAAGGCTTATAGGTTGTTAAACATTAAATAAGAATATAAATGTAGTTTGGTATGTGTTTGTGTGAGTTTTCGTACAATCCTGTTTGGTGCGCACCACTTTTGGTATGCTTATGTAGGCTTTTTTGTACGTCTTATAGGTTGTTAAACATTGCAAAAGAATATTAATTTAGTTTGCTATGTGTTTATGTGAGTTTTCGTACAATCCTGTTTGGTGCGCACCAATTTAGTTATGCTTATTTAGTCTTTTTTGTAAGGCTTATAGGTTGTTAAACATTAAATAAGAATCTAAATGTAGTTTGCTATGTGTTTGTGTGAGTTTTCATACAATCCTGTTTGGTGCACACCACTGTTGGTATGCTTATTTATGTTTTTTTTTAATGCTTATAGGTTGTTAAACATTAAATAAGAATATAAATGTAGTTTGCTATGTGTTTGTGTGAGTTTTCATACAATCCTGTTTGGTGCGCACCACTGTTGGTATGCTTATTTATGTTTTTTTTTTAATGCTTATAGGTTGTTAAACATTAAATAAGAATCTAAATGTAGTTTGCTATGTGTTTGTGTGAGTTTTCATACAATCCTATTGGTGCGCACCACTGTTGGTATGCTTATTTATGTTTTTTTGTAATGCTTATATGTTGTTAAACATTAAATAAGAATATAAATGTAGTTTGCTATGTGTTTGTGTGAGTTTTCGTACAATCCTGTTTGGTGCGCACCAATGTTGGTATGCTTATTTAGGCTTCTTTCTAAGGCTTATAGGTTGTTAAACATTAAATAAGAATATAAATGTAGTTTGCTATGTGTTTGTGTGAGTTTTCGTACAATCCTGTTTGGTGCGCACCAATGTTGGTATGCTTATTTAGGCTTCTTTCTAAGGCTTATAGGTTGTTAAACATTAAATAAGAATATAAATGTAGTTTGCTATGTGTTTGTGTGAGTTTTCATACAATCCTGTTTGGTGCGCACCACTGTTGGTATGCTTATTTATGTTTTTTGTAATGCTTATAGGTTGTTAAACATTAAATAAGAATATAAATGTAGTTTGCTATGTGTTTGTGTGAGTTTTCATACAATCCTATTTGGTGCGCACCAATGTTGGTATGCTTATTTAGGCTTCTTTCTAAGGCTTATAGGTTGTTAAACATTAAATAAGAATATAAATGTAGTTTGCTATGTGTTTGTGTGAGTTTTCGTACAATCCTTTTTGATGGGCACCACTTTTGTTATAGTTATGTGGTGTTTTTTCTAATGCTTATAGGTTGTTAAACATTGAAAAAGAATATTAATTTAGTTTGCTATGTGTTTGTTACAATCCTGTTTGTGTGTACCACTTTGTGTGTACCATATGTTGCATACTTTGGCCCTCATTCAATTGCAGTTTGGCCAATTCAATAGGGTTCTAAATGTGCTTATTTCGAGCCCTATTGAATTGTCCAAAATATCAATTGAATGAGGGCCTTTGGTTGCTAGATTTGTTATATTGTGAGGGCCTCATTGAATTTCGTTTTTCGCAATGGAATTGGGCTCAATATGACCACAGAGCATCTTTTTTTACAGAAGTTTTTAGTTAGTGAACTTGTATCCAAAAGCAAGGTCTTCACTAACTAAAAACTTCTGTAAAAAAATATGCTCTGTGCTTATATAGAGCCTTATAGAAATGGGCAAATCACATTTGAATGAGGCCCTCGGCCATTAAACATATTTAGGTCCTGAATCAATTGCATTTTGACCAATTGAATAGGGCTCTATATAAGCATATAACATATTTTTTGACAGAAGTTTTTAGTTAGTGAAGACCTTGATTGTGGTTAGAAGTTCAGTAACTAAAAATGTCTGTGTAAAAAATCTGTTATGTGCTTATATAGAGCCCTATTCAATTGGCCAACTCGCAATTGAATGAGGCTCATGGTTCGGTTCTTTTTTATACTTAATACTTTACCTTGATTGAAGTGTTGAATGACAGAGGGTCCCCTCCTGGCAATCTTAATCCGCCGGTCTTCTTGTAGTGTCTATTTGAAAAAGAAAGTGAAATAGTGAATTATATATTTATTTTATTTTATTTAGCAAAGCATGGCCTTTTCAGCATTTAATGTATTTTTGTATCTTACCTCTTCTTCTTTGTTGGTGTTCTTTAAAAGGGATTGTGCTTCACAATGCACGGTGCAAATTGTTGAATGACGCTGTTGATGCAGAGTCTGTTTGAATATTAAAAAAAGTAGAAAGATTAAGCTTTAGGTGATCTATTGAATTGCAGTAAATTAATGTCATTTAAATATACTTCTGTAATTATTTTCAATTAACATTATTTTTCGGTGGTGGCTACACACATATGTCACAAACATAAAGCACATTTCCATAGTTGAAAGTAATTTTTTTGTGTGCGTGTGACATATCACTATACATGAATCATATTTTAATTAATTAAATGAACCTTATTTTTTTTTTGGGCCAACATACATAAATGTGTGTGTGACATGTGACTATAGATGATACACATATATGTGCGTGTCACATATCAGTATACATGAGTCATATTTTAATATTCCATGTCATTTAAATGTAGTTGTTTAATTAGTTTGTTTTAAGATAATTTTGTTGCAGGGGCAATACACATAAATGTGCGTGTCACATGTCAGTATACATAAACCTCTTTTTGATTTTTTTTTGTTGTTGTTGTTTTGTTAAATGAACCTTATTGTTTTGGGGGGCCTACACACATAAATGTGTTTGGGACATGTGAGTATACATGATAGACATAAATGTGCGTGTCACATGTCACTACATAAATCTCATTTTCCTATTTAATTTTTTTTTTTGATGTCCTGTCTTGATAATAAAATGTAATATATTATAGCTTACCTCTCAGTTGTAATTTGCACAATGTAAAGTATTAAATTAGGAAAGAATTGTCTTCTCAAGTTTTAGCAGCAGTTATGTCTGAAGTCACTCTGTTCATCACCTGAGTAGAAATGTATTTTTCTCTGTCAAATAGGCAGAATTTATAAACTTGTAGAACATTCTGGAAAGTTAGACCGTTAGAACGCAATACGCATGCGCTATTTGCGTTCCAGCTTACAATTTGCGTTCCATCCTCCATTTTGTGCGTAGTAGTGGTTAAAATGGTGTTTAATATGAGTGTGATCCGTTCCGCATAGTATGTGTTTCATTATTGCGAGTAAGTGTAGTGTAGTTACGCCTGAAGCCTCGTTTTCGTTTTGTTCGGCGGCCATTTTTTCTCTCGCTTAGCCGATTTTCGGCAGTTTAAACTCTTTGTTTTCGACTTAAATGGACGTGTAAATTAACTTTTGGAGGTGCCGGATGCCCCCCCGTGCTGTAAGTAAGCTTTTTATGTGTTCGTTGTTTTTATTTCTTGTGTTTGTGATGTTTTGATGCGCGGCGGTTGGAATGGGTCTTTCGCGGCCGTATTTTTTTCCGATGCGGCCGTATGTTGTTGCGATGCTGACGTATTTTTTTGCGATAGACGCGGTTAGCTTTTACGTGTACGACGCAGTGTCTTTGTTTCTAAGTCGTGCGTATGTGTGTTAAGAGCGTGTGAGGGGCCTTTTTTACTGTTTTTTTGTTAAGTCTTGCGTCTGTGTGTCTGGGTGTAAGCGGGTGTGAGGCGACTTTAAGTTTTTTTTTTGTTATGAAGTTGTGTGTGTGTGTATGTGTGTGTTAACACAGCCGATGTTGGGATGCTCCCACCACCGCAAATGCGGACCCTCGCTTCGCGAGTATCCGCATTTGCGGGGACGTTGTTGGGTTTTTGTTGGCTGGGAGGTTGGGTTTATTTTGTTAAAAAGTCGTGTGTGTGTATGTGTGTGTTAACACAGCCGACGTTGAGCCTCCACCCTCGCAAATGCGGACCCTCGCTTCGCGAGGATCCGCATTTGCGGGGACATTGGGATGCTCCATCACCGCAAATGCGGGCCCTCGCTTCGCGAAGCGAGGGACGCAGTTCTTGTGGGCTCGCTGCGCGAGCCCGCAAGCGTGAGCAACGGCCCGTACGCTCACAACTATATATGTGATAATAACATTTAATTATTGTATCAAGAACCATTGTTACATTACTTGAATTAATAAAACTATAGATGGGTATCACATATAACAGTTGTGGATAAACAGGCTCACAGGCCCGCAGTTGCGGGGCTGCAATGAGCGCCGAAAGTAACTTACACAATTAACTTACACACTCACACACAGCACAGGGGGAGAGCCAGGGAGCCTGTGAGTGAAGTTGCAAGTGATTTGGTGCATATTTGGTGTTTTTTCACTATCGAAAAATGCGAAGAAAAAGTGAGAAAAAACGTAACAGGGCAAAAACGAGGCCAAAGGATTTAAAAAGGAGCCCAAAGGTACACTTAACGCAAGCCAGTAACACTTAACCCAAGGCAGTAACACTCCTCGCGATGTCCCTAAACTACACGGCCGAAGGAGCTCATCACGAGGCCTGTACAGTAGACGGAGGGAGAGGCTTGCAATGAGCGCAAAGGCGATGAGTGCAAAAGGTCGCTCAGCAGGGCTTGCGATGAGTGTCGAAGGTACAGCATTCCCAGCCTTAACATTAAATTTCCCGTAATTTTTGACAGGCAAGTAGCTAGTCATCTTATAATGCATTCATATTTTTTATTACATTTATATTTAATGCACTTATTTTCAGCTTATTTTGACTAATAATTATTATATTTTTCATAATAGCAATGAAATGTTAAGCCTGTAATGTTTTTCTACTCTTTTGGGGGAAAAAACTGAAGGAGTGTACAGCACACCACAGGCTGCATCTTCCCCTCTGTACTGACTGGGATGTTCCATCCTTGTGGGTGTCTGCTCAGTTTTTCTCAGTTCTGCAAGAATGTTATGTGCACATTCTAACTACCAGGTTACACCCACCCTAACACATCGGTATTATTTATGTGCCTTGCTATAACTGATCACCACAAAGAGATAAGGTTTAGGAAACTCTTCAACAATTATATTAGATATTCTGAATGCAATATTTATTGTATAAAATTAACTATGAATAGCAGTTGTAGAAAATATAAATGAGGTTTGGATAGCAAATATGTACATATTTTTTTCACTACAAAGTTACATAAATTGTAGTTATCTAGAATATAAAACAATCAGATATTAGATATAGTATATTGACTTTGTACATAGCCAGATTTACTGTATATACTCAAGTATAAGGCAAGTTTTTCAGCCCTTTTTTTAAGGCTGAAAAGGGCCCCCTCGGCTTATACTCGAGTCACTCTCTCCCCCATGTTTCTCTAACCCCCCCGGGTCTCTCTAACCCCCCCATGTCTCTCTAACCCCCCCCCCCCGGTGTCTCTCTAACCGCCCGTTTCTCTCTAACCCCCCCGTGTATCTCTAACCCCTGTGTCTCTTTCCCTCCCCCTCTCCTCATCCTCAACCCCCCCTCCTCATCCTAAACCCCCCTCTTCATTCTAAACCCCCCTCCTCACTTTACCCCTCTAAATACCACCCCCTTTCCCCTCACTCGCCCATCTGCAGCTGCTCCTCCACGCTCCTTCCTGCGTCAGGACTCGGCATATGCTAATTACGTGACATCACATGGTGCCATGTCATTAGCATTGGCCGGGTCAAGACGCAGGAAGGAGCGTGGAGAAGCGGAGGAGCAGCTGCAGATGGAGGTAAGTGAGGGAAAAGGGATAGGGGGAGGTATTTAGAGGGGTAAAGTGAGGAGGGGGGTTTAGGTTGAGGAGGGTTAAAGTGAGGAGGGGGTTTTAGGATGAGGATGGGGGTTGAGGAGGGAGGTTGAGGAGGGGGTTTAGAATGAGGAGGGGGGTTGAGGATGGGGGTTGAGGATGAGGATGGGGGGGTTGAGGTTGAGGAGGGGTGTTGAGATGGGAGGTTGAGGAGGGGGGTTGTAGATGAGGAGGGGGGTTGAGGAGAGAGGTTGAGGATGAGGAGGGTGGTTGAAGATGAGGAGGGAGGTTGAGGAGGGAGGATGAGGAGGGAGGATAAGGACGGGATGAGGAGGGGGGCTGAGGAGGGTGGTTTAAGATGAGGAGGGTGGGTTGAGGATGAGGATGGGGGTTGAGGATGGAGGATGAGGAGGGGGGTTGAGGAGGGGGTTGAGGATGAGAAGGGGGGCTGAGGAGTGGGGTTGAGAATGAGGAGGGAGGATGAGGAGGAGGTTGAGGTGGGTGATAAGGGAGGGGGGAAGAGACACAGGGAAGGGAGAGGGGAAGAGACACAGGGAAGGGAGAGGTTGGAAGAGACACAGTGGAGGGAGAGGGGAGAAGAGACACAGGGGAGAGAGAGGGGGACACAAGAAAAGGGCACACAAGAGGGGGACACAAAGGGCACAAGTGGGACACACGGGGCAGCACATTTCCCACCCTCGGCTTATAGCCGAGTCACTAGTATTTTGTGGTAAAATAGGTGCCTCGGCTTATACTCGGGTCGGCTTATACTCGAGTATGTACGGTATATGTCTATCTTTTGTATGACAGGTAAACAAAGTCCAGGAAATCCTGGTTAGTAGATACAAAGCCAATGGTCAAGAATTGGTGGTCAGGAAGGAAGCACACCCAAGTACTTACATTTCAGAACAGGAAGTTTCAGGAAGTTTCAGCCAAGAAAGACCAATATTTAGTTCTGGAGACTAAAGTAATCGCTAATTGTCTTGACTCTCTTAAGTTGGATTTTGTGAGATGTCAATTTGAACTCCATAAGGATCCTGACTGCTTGGCTTCTGAGGCTAGTATTGCAGTCAACAGTCATACACTATTCAAAGAAACTCAAAGACATCTGGAAAAAGCACCTGTCTGACCTAGAATGCTCAAATAAGTTTTGAAAAAAATAGTGTTCTTTCACATATGCAAGAACCTATATTTTATATACCTCAATGACCAGAAATTATTGCAGAGCCACAATGACGTATTCTTATTTTACATCCTTTCATTTGTCAATTTAGGGGCAAGAATTAAAATGGATGTGCACTTTAATCGCAATTATATGAGCCTGTAACGTAGCCAGAAAGTTACAGATACATTGCTGCATTTTGCTTCTTCGGCCCATTCTGATTGGCTGAAATCTGATTGACAGCTATTTTAGCCAATCACAATGCTCCAATGCATTTTTTTATGCTGGTGCATGCGCAGGAACCGCCATTTGGGGCAGGGAGCTCCTCTTGTAGTCCCCCTGCACCAGGAATTAACTGTTTGGATGTAGCGGGTCACTTAAAGACCCGCCATGGGAAATGTAAATATTTAAATGCAGTTGGGTTAATTTAGGCACACTGCGGGGAGAAAACTGCGAGCATGTAATTGCGGGCTTAAGTCAACTAAATACATCTGTAACTGCACCAAATTTCTAACCGGCAGACATCTACAGCCTTATTAAATTGCAATTCAGCCAATTGAATAGGGCTCTATATAAGCACATAGCATACTTTTTAGTGAACTTCTATACAAAATCAAGGTCTTCCCTAACTAAAAACTTCTGTAAAAAAATATGCTATGTGCTTATATAGAGTCCTATTCAATTAACAGGAAATAGATTAATGCCATCAAAGTCAGTTTCAAATTCTTAGAATTCTATAAATAGGAGAAAAAAAATGTTAAGGTGATGGTGCCCTTTAGTGGACTATGATCATATAGCACCTACTGTATATATGTTTTTTTCACAATTAAATATGTAGGCAATGGAAGGATTTATAGATGTGGGCTTAGTGCCTTACTGTGGGGGAGCTAAAGATTAACATTGAAGTGTTATGTAGGTAAAAAAAAAAGGTCCTGCAGGCGATTTATGGCTAAACCGCAGTTTACGCCGGCAGATTAACATCGGCCCCTCTTTCTATCTCAAAATATCTGTACACATTTAAGTAGGTAAATAACACTTAGCTGATTAATTCCTGGTGCTTAACACCTATTCAGGTAAATTAGATTAAAACTTGGAATTAAAATGTAACCTTTATTAGTAATGACTAAACGTTCCTTAAATTACCAATCATCTCTGAAAGCTTTCATTCAACTGGATATCGACAACTAACTGAAAATAAATGAATACCTAGCACAACGCTGGCTGGGACCTCAGTGGGTTTTGCATGATCACTCTGAGCACTTGTATATTTTATTGAAAGATACTACTGTGACAAATATATCTCATAATGCATGTTATAATGTATTCTTATCTCTGCTTAAAAGAGTCTCTCACAGCTCACCACCGCCTTTCTCTAGGGCATTTTCTGAAAGACAGATGTTTAGTTAATTGTTGTATTAATTTCTATCAATAAATCTTACTTATTTGAGAAATGGAATGAGAAAACCAATGTCATTGAGCATCATACCATCCACTCAGCAGTTTCAATCCCCAGCTGTAATTTTCCCATTTCTATTTACCTTGTATTCTTTTGCCTCAAGACCTAGAGCTTCACACAACGCCACCTCTCTTCAGCCACTGAACACATATAACATACCCTCGCACCTACCCTGCCCACACCAACCCACCTATGATTTGTGCTAGTTCATAGTGCAGGTTGACTATAACCTCCATTTTTCACAGCTGATACACCCACAAACATAATCACTAAATAACACTCTATTCTTTTTTTAATTACTTGCCAAGCCCTACTTTCTTCCTACTAATCACTTCACCTTTTGTTATATTTATCCCTTTTGATTGTAAGTTTTCAAGTTTTCAATCTTATAAGGTGCTTTGGAAGAAAAAAACATGGACATAAACTCAAAGAGAGGGCCCTCTACTTTTTTCTTTCAATTTGTTTTATTATGCATAGATAACATGTTACATCAATAGATTTGTAATGTCATCATATTTATACATTTAGTGGTGTCATATATACTTGGTTTATATCTTCTTGACCTTATATATGCATATATTCTAATAAAACTGGCTTCACTACAATATATGTGTCTTTCTTCTATGCTCTCCATCATTTTTCTGTCCATTCTTCTTATCAATTGTTATATATTATTACATATCTTTTACTAAGTATTGATGTATCCATGTATATGCCACTCTGCGTACATAGACATGTTATCTTCAAGACTGAAATATGTTATTCAAGTTTTAAATCATTAATAAACCAAATAAACAATTGTAATTATTTGGTCATTGATCAATCCATTTCACTTGAGTAAGTCATCTGTTCCTTCATTACCTTCCATCCATCTCTGGGCTTTCCCGTCCAGACACCTGGCCTTCCCCCTTCTTCCTCGTTACCCTGTCTCCCTCAGCTCTATTTTAAAATACCACTCCTGGTGGCTGTCAGAGTGCTGAACTTCCAGTGAATTCTATCCAAGGACCCCAAATTTGCATATTTATGTATTGTGTCTGAAAGAATATGTGACAGTCTATCATTAATCACAATGAATGTCATCTTATTCTTAATCTCCTGAAAGTCTAAAACTTTAGATCTCCAATTCCTTGCAATGCAACTTTTGGTTGCCTATGCAAAAAACTGAAACAGTCTGTTTTGTGTAGTGTATAGATTTTAATGGGGATACTCCAGCAGGCACAATTCTATAGTTGTGTTAACCGGGGTACGAAATACTTCTGATGCAAGTTGCGCAACCTTCCACCATATTTGTTGCACCATTTGGCAAGCCCACCAAGCGTGTATAAACGTCCCTACCACCTCACATCCCATGTAACAGCACTGTTTTCTTCCATTTGGCTAGTTTTTCCAGAATTCTATATGTCCTCTGAAGCACCCGTTCAGTGCACCCCTGTATATGGTAATGTATATGTCTTTTGAAAGCGTGGAGGTGGAGTTAAATAATTATAGAGTGCACCAATGATCCCCCTGGAGGGGTCAGATCCCTTCAGATATGGGTGAACCAGATGGCCTCCGGTTCCCATCTTGTATGAATAATTGACAGAGCTAGATGATTCAGCTTACAATAATTAAAGTGCTCAATCAGTGGGAGGTTAAATTTGTCTCTGAGCTCACCGAATAACAGAGTTTGTCTCTCTCTTACCCATGCCCCATCCCTGTCTAAGTTCTTTGTCCTCCACCAATGTAGAGAGATATTGCTTATGTCACCCGGTGCTTGGGGATGGGGCAGAATAGGAGTCAGGACTGAGGAGGCCAGAAAAATTATAGTATGTGTTCAAGCCCATCTACAGGGTGTTGAATCATTGGGTTTGAGACTTTCTTTAAATAGATGGGAAGGCCATCTAGCCAAAAAACTATATCCCAAGCATTTGGTTGTAGATTTTTGTTTTCTATCAAATTCCATGCTGGTTGGTGGAATGTGCAATAGCCAGGAAAATGAGTTGGGCTGCTCTAAAGTACAGTTTTAAATGAAGAACTGATAAGCCCCCTTGATTTGTGTTTATACGTTATATTTTTTGATATTCTTAAAGGGCCCTGTTTCCATAGAAAATTAAATATTTGTCTCTGAAAATTCGATAACTCTGTTTGGTTTATTGGGATAGGTAATGTTCTAAACAAATGTATAAGTCTGGGGAGAATGTTCATTTTGATTGTATGAATTCTCCCTGTCCAAGAGAGAAAACATTTTGTCCATTGGTTTAAGTTTCTAATCAGGGTTTTAAATAACGGTGTGTAGTTAGCTTTATATAAATCTTCTATTTTGGGGGTCAGGTTAATTCCGAAGTATTTGATATGTCTATTAGCCCAATTAAGTTTATCTGTTCCACTAAGTGTACTTTTTTCTATATTTCAAAGTTCAATGGCAAGGGCTTCCATTTTTCCAGATTTATTTTGAGCCCAGAAAAGCTACTCTACAGTTCTACAGATTTTTTTTTTACTTATTAGAGCATACATTTCCCTTAGATCTTAGATTTTTTTCTAGAATAAAAGGAAGTCCTTGTGAAGGAGAATAGCAGCTCCTGCTCTTTTGGTTGTTTAATTAGCTGAGAAAAAGATTAGATAGTGTTTGTGAAGCAACCCGGTGTAGGGCCCTCTACTTTTTACCATGTGTTTACTATCTTAATTATTTTTTCTTTGTATTTAACACCTGTATAGGGCTATAAAATATGTTGATGCATTACAAAAAAACAGTAGTAATAATAATAATAGTATCTGTTTGTCCATTATAAGAGCAAATTTTCACTATTACAAGCAAAAATTTTAGATTTTAACACTAGAACAATTGGGAGATGTTTTTATTCATTATATAAATCTTCTGTTTTACAAACAGTTTCATAAAACATATTGTGCTTTTATATATATAAATTAATATATATATATATATATATATATACTGTATGTTTAAAATGGTATTGGATTACAAGAGCGAAGCCTTTTTGGGCACATTTGCATGTCCCTGCTCAGGTTCCCAGAATGCAGTGCAATAACTGTATACGTTTTTTTACTTATTTTAGATGTTCAAATGTGAACACAAATGTACTATTTATTTACTGTACTACTGTAAGGTGGAGGGTTTTTTCGCTATTTTTCCCACCATAGATTAATTAATTGTTGTGGTAAACTACCTCCCCCCAAAAAACTACACAGGCTAGGAAGCTAGGCAGTAACCCCAGGGGAAAAAAAATCCTGTCTTTGGGTAGGTTTCCTGGCTTGTGCAAAATCCATCCTGGGCTTCGGTTAAAGCTGTGTAATATAGCAGGCATATGCTTAAAGGAACCCATGTTTAAAATGGTATTCGATTACAAGAGCAAAGACTTTGTGGGCACATTTGCATTTCCCTGCCAGGGTACCAGAGTGCAATGCAATGACAGTATTTCTCGGAATTCTGGGCGGCAAAAGAGGAAAAGAGAATAAAATATTGATCAAACAGAGCCTCCAACAAATGGGACCTCCAGTCAGTATCCGTGTTATCTTGGTCATTGGTGGAGCAGGACCCCCTGCTATTAGTTCATTAATAAAAATGTTTGTGGATATGTATTTATTCTCACTCCTACAGATATATCATGTTCCACCATACACAATATCACCTCAGATGCTAATTTACCTACACAGAGCCGCACTAGGCTTTAATTTATTCTCTGATTCCTTCATTTAATCTCCATTTCCTTAGATTTATCTCCTAGACAAGTCTACTTATACATTTATAATATTATATGCTCGCTTTAATCTAAAATGTATATAAAAAGCGGATCTATTATTTCTCTTGATTGTTTCATAGCTCAAGTGATTAATCTTTCTCAACATGACGTGGAGTGGATCTGTCTTACGTATCCCTTTGGCATTGAGACTGTTGACCCATTTCAACTTGCCCAGTAAGGGATACTATACACAAGTTAAAAAGCAGCCTAAATTCAGTATATGGTCATTTAGTATTTGCAGAGATAAGGTGAAAATGTATCTGAATGGTTAATGCCCAACTAAGCAACCCTACATTGTTAATGACCATTGTTACACAATGTGTATACATCATAGTGAATAAAGGCAAAAAAAGAACCAGTGGGGTTGAGACCTCCTCAAATGGGGATGATTTAGCTCTTTAAGGAAATAAGTGCAGTTCAAGAGTTTAGTTCATGATAAACACCTATTCTTTATACTCTGCACTGGTTACCTGTCAAAAGCTCTAAGTCATCAGTACCCCAAGTACCTGAAAAAACTTTTGGTTCCCTACAACCCCCACCTGTATTCTTTGATCGGCAAGTGCATCACAATTACATGTACCAAAATTTGCTTGGCATCAATTGGTGTTAGAGCTTTTAGTCATGCAGCTCCAGTTCTTTCGTACTCTTTACCCATAATAGTCAGCGAGTCCCCATCATTGGACATTTTCAAAAAGAAGCTTAAAACGTTTTTGTTTACTTTAAGCCTTTGGGTAACACAATATCTAGGGAAAACACTTAGGAGAAAACCTCTATGATAATAATAATACAAATAATAATAATTTAAATGCCAACTACTTTATAAGGGTTACGAGGTTGACTTATGAGTCTTTGAGTGCCTCCAGGGTACAAATCATAACAGACTGTCGGTGGATTTTTTTTTAAATGTTCTAATAAATATTTTTTTTTATAGCCCAGTCCCTGTGCCTTTAATTCAGTGCACCAGTGTTAATGAGATTTTTAATTTTACTGATGTAGTCAATAAAGAAGATTAAAAATAACAACTTAAAAATGATAACCAATAGATTACAATTTTGATTAACAATTCTAGCTTTGTTGGTATGCCAACTAGTTTTACTTGATTGAGAGGAATCGTGTTAACATTCTAGCTAAATATATAAAATTAATTTCTGCCCCCAAAAATTTGTATATGGCCAAAAAAATTATAAAATATAAACTAGGCACATTTGGCGCAGATGGCCTTTTAAATAAAATAGCTTTTACAGATTCCTAGAAATATCAGGAGAAATAACCAAGAACATGGGTAGATGGGATGATAGACTTTAGGACAATTATTTACTCTACATATGTGCACATGCTTGTATATACTAAACATACAATAAGAACAATTACATGGTAATGGTTACTTTAAGAGAGAAATAGGGAAGTAACATATGTACCAGTCTATTTGTCTGGTTCAACAGGTAGGGAACAAAATGTGCTGTCAATTTTGGGATCATGCTAGGTGATGAAAGCTGCTAACAAGAAGAATGAATGTATCTGTCCCAGTTTATCACTACCTGTCAATACCAGGGTAACTCTGGTTGAGCTTCCCAAGCCCAGAAAAACTTCTCAAATCCTCTTATTTATTTTTTTTATACACTTGTTTTGGCATATGTAACAGTGGTCAGCAATTAAGTGTGGTTCTAAGCACCCGTGGCTGACTTCATGTAGGCAGGTTATTATGTTATCTTAGTATCAAATACTCAACCACTCCTCTTTCAGTCTGCACACGTAGTTCATGTAGATAGTAGGGATGTCCTTCTTTCACCTGAGGTCTTGGCAACGGATTCTTAATTTCAGACTGGTAACCTCTAGCATAGGGGAGAAGGTGGTATGCTGTCAAATTGTGGGAAATGTATTTCTTCTAGTTACTGTATAACTCTCCTCTCCCCCCACACACACACACACACTGTTTTGGCCCTATAAATGTGCATGTACTGTCCAAATAAAGTATTTCCTTTCTGGTGGATGTGATTTCCCAGATTTGAGGGGCCAATTGCACCTCAATTTTCTCCTTCTAGGTTGTGCATTTTTGTGTTCAAGATCTCAGCACCCAGCCAAAACACCTCTTAGGAGAACTCGGGACATTCCAGGATGCAAACTCAATCCAAAAGTGATTGCTTATTTAAAAATAATAAATTCTGTTAGGATTTAATCATAACATCAGACACAGGCAGGCATTCATTTTGTTAGAATCACCAACTCAGACTGAGACAATACTGTGGATTAGTATGTCAGAGTCCGACAACTTTTTATGGCTTCCCAAAAACCAACTGCACATTTCAGGAAAAAACATTAGCATGAATTGGGGAGTGAACAAGTTTGAATTCCCAGCTTTGATGCACACAACAATCAGCTGGATAGCTGTACTGCTTGAATTAGTATAGCCCAATCAGAATAGTCCGGTATCTGTGGAGACAAATATGATGTCACAAAAGGGTCAGCTCTCTCCTGGGGGCTGGTCTGTTCCCTGAGATGAAAGCAAGCAGCCCCCTAATACAGAGAAAAGGCAGGCAGGACCAGCTGCAAGCTATGGGCACTTTTTTGAGAGCTACTGTGACCTCATATTACAATAGCTTTGAAACACATAATAACCTTTAAACATTACACATAATACACAAAGGGGAAAAATGACAGGACTGCCCATTAGTTCAGGGCGGTGACAGATCGATCTTGGGCCATACAGGCCCTTGCTGGTGGGGTTCAGGGGTCCCCCATCCGGGCCCCCATAAATCAATCATGAAAGTTGAATTACAAGGCATAGCGCTGTGGTTGTTTTGTGAAGGGATATCCATTATTGGTAACATAAATTACTACTGAGGGTTTAAGGACCTAGGGCCATATTAAATTCCAGCCTTGTAAGTCCAACGTGTAGCACGTAAGGGCTGCGTGCTTGAAATTTGGCCGTTTTACAGCGCTATTAAATTAGAATGCGTTTCTTACGAGCGAGAAACGCTATTTTGTAAAAATGGTCTTGGCCGTCGAAGTTGCATGCCCGAACGTAAACAATTATGCAAGCACGTAGTTACGGGTTCAGATGGAGCCAATGCAAAAAGAAGGAGGGTAGATTTTGAAGTCCTACGTGCTTCAATTACAGTTTGCGATCGGACCCACATTCCAGATATAATGCAATATTAATAAAGCCGTAAATATGATATTCTATCTCATGCGAGTTACAGTATATGTCTTAACACACTGATTGCAGGGATTGATATAACACAAAATATAAACATGAAATAAAGTATTTTTCAGGGCCGTTTTGCAGGCTTGAGTATGTTGTGCTATTAATTTTAAGACCTAACATCACTTGCCCTTATAATAAATGTACAGTAGAGTGTTGTTATTTGCATTACATGTGCTACGTATTGGACTTTACCCCCCTTGCGGGTGCTAATAAACCCACGTTGGCCTCTGGGCTCCATTTGCATGTTAAGTGCTTGCTGGCGAGTTGCCACGTTGCAATTGACTGAGGAGAGGGGATCCTGGACCATGTCTCTTTAAAAATAGTGTAAAAGGATGCTGTGGGCACATGAGGCCTCCTATACAAGTACTGACCAGGCCTGAAATATCTTTAAAATGAATGGAAAATGATGCTGAGAGCACATGAGGTCTCCCATCCAAGCATTGACAAAGCCTGACCATGCTTAGCTGCCAACATCAAACATTACAGGATATATTCAAGCCAATAGTGATAGTGGTGTAGCATGGTGCTACTCTTGTGACATTATATAGCTAACACATTCAAGACATCTCTTTAAAATGAATGAAAAATTACTTTGAAAGCACACAAGTTCCCTTATCCAAGTACTGACCAGGCCTGAAACTGCTTAGCTTCTAACATCAAACATGATAGGGTACATTTAAGCCAATGTGGTGAATGGTATAGAAAGACGCTTCTGGTATGACATTATATACCTAACACCATCAAGTCATCTCTTTTAAATAAATAGAAAAGGATGCTAAGAGTACATGAGGTCTCCCATCAAAGGTCTCCCATCCAAGAACAGGCTTGATGCTGCATAGTTTCCAACATCAAACCTGATATGGTACATTCAAGCCAATAGGGACAGTAATGTATAATGGGGTTTCTCTTTGACATCATAAATGAAATTATATAGCTAACATCTTCAAGATATCGTATTAAAATGAATGGAAACAGAGCTGACAAGGCCTGACCCTTCTTAGCTTCTGACACCAAATATGACAGTGTACCTTAAAGCCAATAAGGGTCACCCAAGTGCTGACCAGGCCTCCAACTTCCAACATCAAACATGATAGGTTACATTAAATCTAATAGGTCTAATGATGTGGAATGTGGCTTCTAGTATGATGCATGGAAAAGAATGCTGAAAGCACATGATGTCTCCCATGCAAATACTGACAAGGCCTTAGTCTGCTTAGCTTCCAACATGAAACATGAAATACTATATTCAAGCCAATAAGTGGTGTGATTTTTAATGTAGTTTCTCTTATTACATCACATAGCTAACACCTTCAAGACATATCTTTAAAATTAATGTAAAAGGAAGCTGAGAGCACATGAGCTCTCCCATCCAAGAACTGACCAGGCCTGACCCTGCTAAACTTCCAACCTCGAACATGTTAAGGAACATTCAAATCGACAGGGCCAGTGTTGTGGGATAGGGGTTCTCTTATGACATTACATAGCTAAAACATTCAAGACATCTCTTTAAATGAAAATAAAAGTATGCTGAGAGAACATGAGGTCTCCCATTCAAGTACTAACCAGGCTTGATGTAGCTTACCTTCTGATGTCAACCATGATAGGGTAAAATCAAGCCAATAGCAACAGTGGTGTTGGATGTGGCTTCTCGTATAACATTATATAGCTAGAACCTTCAAGACATCTTTTTAAAATAAATGGAAAAGGATTATGAAAGAGAGATCTCCCATCCAAGTACTGACCAGTCCTGACAAAATCAAATATGATAGGTACATTCAAGCAAATAATGGCCAGTGGTGTGGAATGGGGCTTCTCTTATGATATTACATAGCTCACACTTCAAGTCATCTCTTTTAAATGAATGGAAAATGAAACTGAGAGCACATGATATCTTTCATCCAAGTACTGACCAAGACTTTCATCACTTAGCTTCTGACATCAAACATGATGGGGTACATTCAATCAGATAGGTCCATTGATGTGAATCAATAGAGAACACCTTCAAGACATCTCTTTAAAATGAATAGAAAAAGATGCTGACAACACATGAACCTATGAGGTCTTCCATCAAATACAAATCAGGACTAACCCTGATTAGCTTCCAACATCAAACACAATATGGTACACTCAAGCCAATAGGACCGTAGGTGTTGAAAGATCTACTCTCATGTCAGATAAATCCAATGAGGTTTCCCATCCTGGTACTGACCAGGCCTGACCTTGCGTAACTACCGAGATCAGACGGGATCGGGCGCATTCAAGCCAGTATGGCGGTAGGCGTTAAAAGGGCTTCTCTTTTGTCAGCTAAAATGTAAAACATAAAATGGGTCCATAAGATGGGACCAGGCAGATTTAAGCCAATATGGCCATAGGCATTGAAAGTGATTCTGTTATGTCAGGTAAGATTTAGAAACATACAAGGGTTCTCTTTTCTCATAGGCATTAAAATGGCTTCTCTTAAGTCAAGTAAGATTTAAAACATACAGGGGGGTCTCTAATACATTAAAAACAAAGCCTACAGCACCTGGTATTTCTATGAGGTCTCCCATCCTAGTATTTGATCAGGCCTGACCTTGCATAGCTTTTGAGATCAGATGAGAATCAGTGCATTCCAGCCAGTATGGTGATGGAGTATAGGCAATTAAAGAGCTTCTCTTATGTCAGGTCCTTTTCTTTTTCAAGTTCGCCAGCAGTCGCTAGTTGGTGCTGTTGATTTTCACTGTTGATACCATAGAGATAGGGTTAGGTAAACTGTTAGGGTTAGGGTTAAGGTGAGGGTGAGGGTTAGGGTAATCTTCCAACCTCATGTCTGAAATATTGGCATCACTGCAAAATGTCCGCAGCACCATCTAGCGTCCACTTGCCGATACTGCAGCTGGCAAATTTTAAATTGAATAGATCCTTTAAAACATACAAGGGGGTCTCTAGAATTAATAAATAAAAAAATAATAAAAAATGTGAAGCCTACAGCACCTGAGATCTCCATCCTGGTACTGAGCAAGCCTTACCTTCGAAGACAAGAGGGGGTTGGGCACATTCAAGCCAGTATGGCCCTAGGCATTGAAAAGGGCTTCTCCTATGTCAGGTAAGATTTAAAACATAGAAGGGGGATCTAAACGTAATAAATTAAACTTGAAGCCTACAGAACCTGGTATTCCCATGAGGTGTCCCATCCTGGTACTGACCAGGCCTAACCTTGCTTAGCTTCCAAGATGAGACAGGATCAACACATTCAAGCCAGTATGGCCATAGTCATTGAAAGGGCTTATTTCATGTCAGGTAAGATTTAAAACATACAAGGGGTCTCTTTAAAATAAATAAAAGTAAAATAAAGACTTTGCTTAGCTTCTTTAGATCAGATGAATTTGGGCGTATTCAAGCCAGTATGACCATAGGTGTTGAAAGGGCTTCTCTTGTGTCAGGTAAAATTAAAAACATACATGGGGTTTAAAATTAATAAATGTAAAATAAAGCCTACAGAACCTGGTATTACCAAGGGGTCTCCCATTCTGGTACTGACCAGACCTGACATTACTTAGCTTCCAAGAGCAGACAGGATCAGAATGATATTGACGATTTGGGCCAGAGTACCCAATTACTGGAGGAAAACTCAGATCAAATTATAGAGACCCAAGAAAGAGACAGAGCGGAAGTATTCCAGAACTCCTCTCGGTTTACAGTTCTTGAGGATAAAGTTGAGGACCTGGAAAACAAATCATAATTTAAGAATTAGAAGAATTCCAAGATCAATACAAGATCTCACTCAGTACCTAAAAGCCACAATCAGTAGCCTCATCCCTGATGTGCCTGAGTCAGTGTGGGAAATGGAAAGGGCTTACAGAGCTTTGCGTCCAACAAGGAACCCAGAAGTACCCAAAGATGTCATAATTAGCTTCCTAAGACAACAATCCAGAGACTTATTACTGGCAGCCTCCAGAAAAAAACAAGAAATAAAAGACCCGGACAACTCCTTGCTCCTTATCTTTGCAGATCTTTCCCCCATCACACTGGCGAGGCACCAGGAGATGAAACCGGCACTGGAAATATTAATCAAGCACAAGATTCAATACAGATGGAGCTTCCCTTTCGCCATCTTGTTCCAGCACAATGGCAAACTTTTCAACTTACTAATAATTACTCACAACACAAAGGATTAGTGTTTTTGCTCCATTATACTAGTAACTGATTATCAAATGCTAGTTAAACTGTTGAAAATGTTTACTAAATGTAAATGATCGTTACTAGGGTCTAGGGATGTTTACTCTCTACCAATTTATTACGGAATTATAAATATTAGATACTAGGCATCCCCCTCCCCCGAGTTTACTATTAACCCCTCCTAACAGGGGATCTCTGGAGGAATGTCTTAACCATTCATCCCCCTTAAAGACGCCAGGGCAACCGAATGGCATAGGAGGTTTTGTGTATTGAAATGTGTTTTATATATCAAACGTTGTAATATGTTTAACAACTGTGTTTTCTTTCCCTCCCCTGCCCTCTGGCATCCTCTAAACAACACCCATCAGTTCTAAAAGGACCGTGCATGGCAATCCACTATTTGTTATAACAACGGTTAAATTAATTAATTACAGTATTATTATTCATAATCATATTAATTATGAGTATAATAATTATTCTAATCTCATCCTATGAGATTCCTGTTCTCTACGGATAAACAAATAAATATATATATTCAAGAGGCATTACAGATTTATGGTTACAAAATGTGCATTTATTAGAACACAATACTTAATACAAATGCATTAATAATATATGATAATACTATGGAAACAACATCTCTTAACTTAGCAGAAAGGCATTCTAAACACTACCAATTATGTCCATGTGTGTGTGTGTGTGAAGTAAGAGACTTTACCAGGTCTCCACAGTTTAGTGATGATAGAGGAGCTCCAGAGAGTTGTAGATTGTAATAGAGCCAGCAAGCAGAGAGCGTTTGTCTGGCCCTGGTAGGGCCTTATAAATCCTGTAATCTCAATTCCACCCCCATACTCCTCCCTAGCTCCCATTGGTCAATTAGGTCACATGTCCTTCACAAAGTCCTCTCACTGGTCAGCTGTTCCACACAAAGCATTCCTATATCCACATGTAAAACTAGACATATCCGGTTCTCAAAGTTACACACCCACCCATGCGTTCAAGAATACCATATATGGTCTTCTGCTAATTCTCTGGATAAACCTGTACTTAGTGAAATCCAACGCCATCTTGTGTTCATTCGGCAAATCCATCCACTATTCAGAGTGTACCCTCCAAGTGAGTGAGGAAAAGAACGAATATAGATAGCCTTTCAGTCTTATATTAAAGCTGGTAATTATTCCTTACTTCTAACGCTAGGTGTGTGTTACATCCCCCCTTTGGCAATGAAAGACACATGAATCTTTTCATTCCAATAGAAGCTTTAGAAGAGTATAAGAGTGAGTATATGATTCATTTGAAAAGTTTGCTATACCCCACTATGTGTGTGTGTTTCTGCTATTTTACTAGAGCTGTTTCAATACGTATACCCTAGTACAAATGATATATACGTGATATCATGGATTTTTGATAGCAACACATGCATATCTGAACAATAACACATAATATAGACATAATAAATATGATTATGAATGGATGTAGTAGAAGGTTTCCAAAAGCAGAACCCCATGACGAGTGTTTTGAAAAGGAATTAACTAATTTCTGCCACCAGGATGCACTTGACAGATCAGAAAATCTATGTTCAATCCTTTGGAGTTCTTGCTGTTGATGGTGAAAATGTATGTGTACCCTTTCTCCAAAATGTTGTAGGTGTTTGAGCAGTATATGATCATCTTTAAGTTGCATTACCCATTTCTGCCAAGGTGTGTTGTCTGATACAATTGGTACAATCAGAGGAGACCCCAGGGTTTTATTGTAGGTTAATATCTGTGGAACTGTGAGAATAAACTGCTGTGAACTTATTCTCACCGGATAGTCTATGACACAGTAAATTCCCTGAGTAATCTGTTCCCTAGATATACAATGTTTAAACCATATGTTTATCTCATCCCTTAGTTTCAACGAAACAAAACACACCTTTCCCTGTCCTAAGGGGAATATCATATCTTGGGGTTTAACCTTTTCTACAAACCATTGGCAGTATGAATGGTTATGCCAGCATGAATCAAATACTGTTCTAACCTGATTGGGTAGACATAAGATTTTGGTGGGGAATCTCATGCAACCTTCCACATCTACTTGTTCTATGGTGGTACCATTTACTATGAAGTTGGGAAACTCTAACTCATGATGTAAAACATGTGATTATGTTACTGGAGTTCCCAATGATGTCTTATGGTAGATGTTTTGGTATGTTCCCCTGGTTGGTACTAATGAATTAGCTCTACATATATTTCCTTTGCAACCGAGCCAACTGTTCACCCATAACTCTTTGTGGTCAGAAGCAAACCTGTTAATTTCAGCTTGCTGCCAACCTCCCAAAGGGGTATGGTTATTATCCATAGCTTGCGCCAGGATCTTAAAATCAATTGATAGCTCGGTTTGCATGGAAAGACATACAAAATCCCAAGACACTTCCCTTAACCTCCCAATTACCACTACCAATATCTCCTGAATATGCTGTACAGCAGGTCCCTGTATATCTATAACTGCCTTTGTCAGTCCCTCTACAAGTCTGTTTATGGTTTGTTGTGTGTGTAAACCTTTGGAATTTAACAAACCCTCAGATTGTAAGGTTGTAGTCAGACTGGAAATATCGATAGAATTCACAACCCCTAGACCAGTTCCTACACCACCCAACACTGTATCCACAATATCCCTCTTACTTCTTTTTCTGGTACCCATTACCCATCTAAGTGTTTAGAAACTAGCCAATCTGTCAACCTTATTCTCCATGAAATCAGCTGAAATGTAGCATCCCTCAATATTGGTGTGGGGTTCATAGCACTAATTTGAATGGGACCACTGGAAAGTTCTTTCTTATCCCCACACATGGGATTGTCAGCATAGTTATCCACCCGTGGTGGAGCAAGTGTGGTAGAATAGGTCAGAGGAGGGGCTCTTGTTGTAGGTTTCCTCCCCTCATCTATTGTTAATGTTACCTTCACTTGTCCACCCCGGTTGGATCCCACTACCTCCAATTTTACACCTTCTTTGGTCATGTTCTCAGTGATCACTTTTGTTATGCTATACCCTTGCTGATTCATGGACATAACAGGGTTTTGAAAATTAAGGGAAAACCTAATACCTTCAACAATCAGACCTATTGTCCATTTTCCCCAGTTTGTCCACTCACATTCCCAGTTCCTTTTATTGCCTAGATTGTCTCTCCAAAACCCACTAATATTATTATGGCTTTTTGTCCCAACAATGTCCACAGTCCCACCCCCACTTAAAGTCAGTTGATCAAAACATGGTTCTTCCAAATTGTCATTGCTCAATATCTTTGTCCATGCCTTGATCGTGTGTGTATGACTTGATCTTCTTTGTCTTGTGGAAGAGGTCGTTTGTGGTCCATCGATTTCCTGATTAGTACATGTGAATATCATTGTCCATACAATCCCCAAAAACAAATGCATTTCCATCTTCCTTGTTGATTTCTCATTGCCAAATCTGAAAAGATCAAACAAGTATTAGTTCTTGGCAGAAATATCTACATCTGGGACTTCTGTCCTTTTATACAATTTACATTGGTCCACATGGACCTATTTGTGACCAGGCTGCCTTCTGGTTTTTCTGGGGTTTGATCTTTTGACCATAAGCACTGTAGTACCTAATGTATCTAGAATGACATAAGGACCCTCCCAATTTACATCCCATGGAGAATTTTTATTGAATTTTTTAATCATGATCATTCCCCCCTTTTCAAACAAAGTTTGAATTTTAGATAACACTTTACAATCAGTTGGGGCCATATTAGAGGCAGCAAAATGTAGCAGTAATCTTAACTGCTCCTGAATTTGGGAGAGATATTGGTCTCTTGACACGGCTTCTCTCAGGGGAGTGGACAATTGAAGATCACCTGGGTGGCCAAGAGCCATCTGTCTCCCTGTCATGAGCTCATAGGGAGAACATTTAGTAGCGGTGGCAGGTGTAGCTCTAATAGCCAATAGAACTGCTGGTAAGTGTGTAACCCAAGAATTACCATATTGTGTAAGCATTTTGGCTAACCTAGACTTAATGGTTCGATTCATGCGTTCTACTATACCCGAGGATTGTGGGTGATATGGAACATGGAATCTCTGCTGTATTCCCAGTAGGGCACAGAGGCTTTGCATTATCTGTCCAGTAAAATGTGTACCTCTGTCTGACTCAATGAGTTCAGGAAAACCCTACCTTGAAAACACATGTTCCCATAATGCTTTTGCAGTAGCTTGTGCAGTGTCACGCCTAAGAGGAATAGCTTTAACCCATTTAGAAAAAATATCCACAATGACTAAGGCATATCTAAGATCCCCCTTTGATAGTGGAAGTGGGCCTATAAAATAAATCTGAATAGATTTCCAGGGACCATCAGCTACTGGTACCCTCTGGAGAACTGGTCTTTGTCCTTTAGGGCGTGGATTTATCTGAGCACGGATAAGGCATTCTTGAATACACTGTTGAGCTGATGTTGCTAACTCTGGCCAAAAATATCTCCGTCTAAGGTGGTATCCTAAGGCACTGTGACCAATGAGTCCCAAAAGAGAGTGAGTTTGCTGTGTAATTTGTCTCTGTAAATGCTTTGGGACTACAAAAAGAAGTTTGGCCTGTGGCTCTGTAGGACTACTATAGCAAAGTAACCCATCCTGAATAGAGTACCCACTAGGGAGACTTTGCTGGTTCTGTAACAAAAGAGAAAGGTTAGTATCTTTAGCTTGCTCTCTCTGTCGGTCTGGCACTTCTGATGTCTCTTTTGTAACCTTTCCTATATGTGTCACTTCCTTAGATACATGGTGTTCTCTCCATGCATCCCCTGCTTCTGTATCTGCCTCTCCTGGTTGCCATGGTTCCCCCTCCAAGGCTGCCTGTTTAGCCAACATATCCACAAGTGCATTTCCACGTGAATGTTCATCAGTGGAATTTGTGTGTGCCTTAACCTTAAGTATAGCTGCCTGTAGTGGGTGTTGTGTTCCCCAGTCAACTAACTTCCTCAAAGCCATTGCATGTGACAAAAGTTTTCCTGCTGAATCCACCATTCCCTTAGATCCCATATTGGTAGGTACTCTGTCAGTGACCTAGTAACATAGGCACTGTCACTGTAAATACTAATAGGTTGTGTGTCAAACCTGTGACATTCCATAGAAATGGCTTCTAGTTCTGCTCTCTGTGCTGAAAAGGAACGTGGCAACATAATCTTGACTTCCAATTGCATAGAAGGGACCCATATTGCAAATCCAGTATGGAATCTGCCATCCTGCCAAAATCTTGATCCATCCACATAGATCTGTAGATCTTGGGATATGGTTTTGTCCCTAAATAATTTAGGTGGTGACTCTCTGTGAATGTGGGTCTCCACACAATCATGTGGTTCTCCCTGTATGTACATTAACTGTGGCAAGATTTATTTTGCATTGTGCTGTACAGTAATGTCATGATGTTGTAAATCTGTCAGCCACCTGGTAAGGCGCTGAGTTGAGACTCCACTTAAGGTTTTCTCAAACAACAACTTCAGTGGTGTATGAGGTGTTTGGAGAATAAGCTTCCTATATCCCAATATATGCTCTGTAGCTTGAACTGCCCAATGTACCCCTAACAAAGCTTTGATGCACTAATCACATCCTCTCTCTACTTCTCCCAGCCTTCTCCTGCAACAGAACTGAAGAAATTGAAGTGTCAGTAGTACATGTTTGTAGGGCAAATGGAGCCTCACTATCGACAGTGGCAAGAGCTGGAGCTGATGCTAAATCCTCCCTGAATGAATCCTCATGTTCACTACCCCATATAATCAGTCCTGTCTCTTCTCCTTTCAAGAGATCATAGAGAGGCTTTGCTTTTTCAGCAAAACCTTCAATGAAGTCTCGTGAAAAGTTCACCAATCCCAAAAGTTTTCTTAATGACTGTCTATTGAAAGGTCTGGGTACCTGTAGTATTTCTACCACTCTATCCTTAGTAGGACATCTTGTTCCCCTTTGGATTGACACCCCCAAAAATGTTACCTTCTCTTTCATCAACTGAACCTTTGCAGTATTTAACTTCAGGCCTGATTTGGAAATTAAACCAAACAATTCTCTTAGCAATTCAATGTGTTCCTCAACTGTCTCTGTCTGTAACAAGATATCATCCACATATTGTATGATACTGTCTGGGGCAGAGAACATTTCTAAAACCTTTGCTAGGGCCTGATGAAAGTAAGTAGGGGAACTATGGAACCCTTGTGGGAGAGAATTGAATGTATACTGAATATTTCTGAAACTGAAAGCAAATTTATATTGACATTCAGGAGCAAGTTTAATAGCCCAGAATCCATTGGCTACATCTAGCACTGAATATCGTAAGCAGGTGGCGCTCAGCTTAGATTTAACTTCAGGAGTGGAAGCAACTAAATTTGTTACTGGAGGAGTAGATTTGTTGATCATCCTAAAATCTTCAGTTAATCTCCAGCTTCCATTACTCTTCTTTACTGGCCACAAAGGTGAATTATTGGAAGAAGAACATTTCCTAATCACACCCTGCTGTTCAAGCTGATCAATAATTTCAGTAACTGGTTCTATAGCCTCTGTTGGGAAGCGGTACTGTCTTTGTGGAGGAGGGTCAGGACCTGTAATCTTAATCTCTACATCTCTCAATATCCCACAATCATTTTTATGTTGAGCCCACATGTCAGGGAAATCCATAACCAACTTCCTCAGATCAGAGTGGCTACCAGTGTCCGGCCACACCCTTTCTGAAGGAAATGGATGCCACTGGACTCAGGGAAGACTCATCTAACATAACAGGTTTCCTTCCTCTTGTGTCCCTCCACAGTACATTGTTACAAAGATCCACTATCATCCCTTCTGCTCTCATAACATCAGCACCAAGTATAGTACCTTCTGTATTTCTACTCTGCCATATTGGAATTTCTTTAATCCACTGCTGTCCTAATGTCACAGTTACTTTTGGAATTAGAAAAGCCTGGGACTGGGATCCCCCAAGTCCCACTAGAAATGTCTGTTTTGCCCCATATGGGGGACTTAATGGCAAATCCGTTAAAGTCACTGAAGCACCTGTGTCAATGAGCAATTTTGTGTGATGGCCCGCAATCACATCATTGACATAGGGGCGTCCAGAATGATCCCTAAATGTACCACAAATAGGAACCATGTCTCCCAGGGCCTGTGTTAGTCAGTCAGATAAGGATGTCTGAGAGGAATTATTCTCATATTGCCTCTCTTGATTCCTATCCATCCCTACCATCATCATCCTCAAAGCTTATTAACAAATTATTAACAGCCTTGGCTTTGGAGCAAATTCCTGGCCTGATTTATCTGGAGGTTTATTCCTGTCCTGTCTAAAGGAAAACTTCTGATCCTGCCTATCCTTTGTAGGCCCTGAAGTATTTGAGTATGCCTGATCATGCCTATGTTTTGGAGGATCTGATGTATGTGCCTGCCATCCCTCCTTTTGCCTATGCTCTCTAATCCTCAGCCTGCAATCTCTGAATCTGTGTCCAGTCTTATTACAATAATTACAAATCCCTCTGAAGGAAATTTCCAAGGGATTACATTTTCCTTCATTAGTAGTCACAACTGCAATTTTACGTGGCCCTGTGACTCCTTTCCTTAAAATGTTTTGACGTGCTTTACCAATAATACACAAAACAGCCTCCATGGTGTCTTTCTCTTCTGCCATCATTTGTATGCTAGGGTCCAAATAAGTCAATTTTCTTACTAGATACTGTAACATATCTGATGGGGTCTGGTCTGGGGGCACTCTATGTGTGAGTCTGTACACTTGCTCAAATTTAGAAGCAAACACCCATGGGTCATCCTGTACAGTTACTCTCATCTCAGCAAGGGAATGGCTATCTAAGTCTCTGTTCCCTGTGACTAACCTAGATACAGCTCTCAGCCTGTCCCCTCTGTATCCCATTTATGTTCTTTAAACCAGTCTCTATTGCTATCATTTGGACCACTAACTGGGGCCTCTAATCTAGATGCTAGACCTTCTGGAAGCCACAATTTTAACATAACACATGCCTCTTTAGGAGAAAGCATATACTGTTTCACAGATGACTCAAAACTAGACATATTGGACAACACATCTATCTTTGCATCATATTGTGGGAATAGTGGTTTAAACTTTATTAACTGTTTCACCATTTTATCTCGGTCTTGTTGCCTGATTATTGCAGATGCCTGTGATGTTACAGAATTTCTCTCTCTATTTCTCTCACATGGTGTTGAATGTGAAGCATCTGGTACTTGACTTAAACTTAGTGGGTGAGATCTTACTATGTGAGGGGTTAAGTCTGGTAAAGTCCTACTAACATTAGAACTATCCCTTACATAATTTCTTTCTCTTACTTGCTGCTCTTCTATGAGATGTAATCCACCCTCTTCCTCTGATGTACAAGCTGGCTCATTAATATTAATTACTGCAATCTGATGTTGATGATCAGATAAAAATATTCTGAGTGAGGCTACTAATTGTCCCCTTGCATTATAATTATCCTCTAAAGTATCCACATAATCTGCACTTATGCCACATTTTGGACAACAGTCTGTTTCTTGACTAGTTTCTGTAACTGCTGCAACTGGAATACTCCCCATTATACCCATATTCTTCTGGTTCTTAATACACATTAACAATTTCATACAGTTCTGTAACTTATTTCTCTCTTTGGTTAAACACCATTTTTTCTTATCAATTTGCTTATTTTGCTTTTCACACTGTAACCATAAATCATGTATGCTAAGTATACATGCTAAGCATACTTTCATTTTCAACAATCACTGGTTCAAAATCGCTACATTCAGCATATTTAGCAATTATCTCCATTACTTACACTTTGATGTGTCTTCAGCACGGTCCCTAATCAAAGAAGGTGTGCACCCCAAATTGATGTCTCCGCCTTGATAACAATGGATCCACAGAAATGACGTCCGTCTTACTTCAATTGCGTCTCACTCTGTTGCCCCTGGATCCCAAAAACCAAAAACGTTGTGGCCAACGACGTTCTTCGTAGAAAACGCTCGACAATATCACCAATTACCACAGGTATAATTTTTCGGCCCATAAGTTCACTTGTAACATCAAAGAGACTTTGGATTAAATCCCCCCCAAATGCAAGTGAATGTACACGTAAAATGGGCTGACTCGCCATTAACTGTTATAACAATGGTTAAAATAATTAATTACAATATTGTTATTCATAATCATATTAATTATGATTATAATAATTATTCTAATCTCATCCTATGAGATTCCTGTTCTCTACGGATAAACAAATAAATATATATATTCAAGAGGCGTTACAGATTTATGGTTACAAAATGTGCTTTTATTAGAACACAATACTTAATACAAATACATTAATAATATATGATAATACTATGGAAACAACATCTCTTAACTTAGCAGAAAGGCATTCTAAACACTACCAATTATGTCCATGTGTGTGTGTGTGAAGTAAGATACTTTACCAGGCCTCCACAGTTTAGTGAAGATAGAAGAGCTCCAGAGAGTTGTAGATTGTAATAGAGCCAGCAAGCAGAGAACGTTTGTCTGGCCCTGGTAGGGCCTTATAAATCCTGTAATCTCAATTCCACCCCCATACTCCTCCCTAGCTCCCATTGGTCAATTAGGTCACATGTCCTTCACAAAGTCCTTCAACTCTCAGTTTAAAAGGAGAAAAGCCTTCTTATACTATAAAAATATCAAGCCCTCCATTCTATTTTCACAGGATACGTAGTACCCCACATAGTATTCTGATATAGTAATACGCTTCTGACCCTCTGCTACTGTTTATTGTGGGATGTTGAGGCCGGAGGGAGATGGACCGCCAAAGATTCTAGCTGACCCAAGAATAGTTCCGGATGGTAAGTTCGCCAGACTTGAATATCCTCTTCCCCTTCCCATCCCCCCTTCCTCCTCCCATTTTTATTTATGTTGTGTTCAAGTTGATATTAAAACTAATATGCTAATAATAATAAAAAATAAAATGAAGACAAGAAAATATAGACAGGCTTAGAAACTTTTATTTAAATATAAACTTAACATCTTATCACAACTTGTCTTAATCTACCCAACCTGGAATGGGAATGTTAATAGTAATCTCTGCATATGTTTCTTATACCCTGTTGTAACATGCAATGATACTTTTCTAATATGTCTTGAATAAAAAAAAGATTGAATCAAAAATGAATCCTATAACACCTGGTATTCCCACGAAGTCTCACCATCCTTGTACTGACCTTGCATAGCTTTAGAAAATCAGATGGGATCATGCGTATTCAAGCCAGTATGGCCATAGGAGTTGAAGGGGCTTCTCTTTTGTCAGGTAAGATTTAAAACATACAATTGGTCTCTTTAAAACTAATGATTTAAAAATAAATACTACAGCACCTGGCATTCCCCTGAGGTATCCCATCCTGGTACTGACTAGGCCTGACCTTGTATAGCTTTTAAGATCAGATGGGAGTGGGCGCATTCAAGCCAGTATGCATTGAAAGGGCTTCTCTTATGTCAGGTAAGATTTTAAACACACAATGGGTCTCTCTAAAACTAATAAATAAAAAATGAAGCCCAAATAACCTGGTATTCCAATGAGGTCTCCCATCCTGGTAGGGACCACATCTTACCTTGCTTAGCTTCCGAGGTCAGACATGACGGGAGCATACAAGCCAGTATGGCTGTTGGCATGGAAAGTGCTTCTCTTAAGTCAGGTAAGATTTAAAACATACAAGGGCTCTCTAAAATTATTAAATGAAAAATTAATTCTACAGCACAAGGTATTCCCACGAGGTCTCTCATCCTGGTACTGAACAGGCCTAGCCTTACTTAACCGAAAATCAGACAGGATCGGGCGCATTCAAGACAGTATGGCTGTAGACGTTGAAAAGACTTCTCTTATGTCAGGTAAGATTTAAAACATACAAGGGGTCTCTTGAAAATTAATAAATAAAGCCTACAGCACCTATTATTCCCATGAGGTTTCCCATTCTGGTACTGACCAGGCCTGACTTGACTAAGCTTCCAAGATTAGACAGGATCAGGTGCATTTAAGCCAGTATGACCATTGACATCGAAAGGGCTTCTCTTATGTCAGGTAAAATTGAAAACATATAAGGGGGTCACTTTAAAATTATTAAATGAAAAATGAATGAAAACTGAATCCTACAGCACCTGGTATTCCCTTGAGATCTCTCATCCGGGTACTGACCAGACCTGACTTTACTAAGCTTCCAAGATCAGATGGGATCAGGGGCATTTAAGCCAGGATGGGGTCTCTTTAAAATGAATAGGCATTGAAATGGCTTCTCTTATTTCAGGTAAGATTTACTCAGATGGGATCAGGAGCATTTAAGCATTTAAGATAAATGAAAAATGAATCATACAGCACATGGTATTCCCAAGTGGTCTACCATCATGATATTGACCATGCCTGACCTTGCTTATTTTCTGAAAATCATACAGGATCGTGCGCATTCAAGTCAGTATGGCCGTAGGCGTTGAAAGGGCTTCTCTTATGGTAAGATTCAAACCATTCAAGGAGTCTCTTTAAAATTAACAAATGAAAATGAATCATACAGCACATGGCCATAGGCATTGAATGGGCTTCTGCTATGCCAGATAAGATTTAAAACATACAAGAGGTCTCTTTTAAAGTACATTTTAAAGAGACCCATTTTATGTATTAAATCTGACATGACATAAGAGAAGCATTTCAAAACCTGCAGACATACTGGCTTCAATGTGCACAATCAAATCTAATCTTGGAAGATAAGCAACTTCAGGCCTGGTCAGTTCCAGCGGGGGAGTCCTCATGGGAATGCCAGGTGCTGTATGCTTAATCTTTTATTTATTCATTTTAAAGAGACCAATGGATACTTACCACAGGATTCATAAAGGATGTCAATTCCTGTAGTGGGAGGTCTTGAGAAAGTGTATTTTCCTGTGAAACGTACGTCAATCTTCCAGCATGCACTGCTCCGCTGACGTCGCACGCCGAGCTGCTAAGCAGTGAGCTAGCAGCCTGATCCACTCAGCTGAAGATAAATTGAATACATACTAGCGAAATGTACTCATTTATTGGACTGCCAAAGATATTTAAGATAAGTAACATTATGAGAACATGAAAAAATTATACAGATAAGTTGCAAATATATATAATTGAACTAATATACCCAATTGAAGGTTTGAGAAGATACATTGTATATGGATCTTGTGTATACATTGGTTTACAATTTCTCTATCCAAATATATTAGCTCTTGAATGTGTGGATATAATACTACTGTTTATCTTAGCACTAAAATTATTGTTTTTTTCCCCATCATTAATATATAGCACTTTATAACATTTTTTAGCACTTAGTACCTTGCACTCTTAAATATATTATTTTCTGGGGATCTTAAAACAGTAAGATTTCTTCACACAGTCGCTGAATGGATAATTAATGAACAGTTGCTGATATAGATATCAATTTTACAACAATACGCCATAATATAATTTTATTGTGATTGATAACTATTGGTTGATACAATTGCTGTATTAGCGATATGTATATGTAAATAGTGACGATACAGCCAAAGCAGTGCATTATTGTATATTTGTATACCTTTTTAAATATGTTTTATGCGCCAATATTTGCAATATTTCTTTTAATATTATGAATAAAATATAATTTTAAATTTCTTGTTATTCTCTTCCTTCAGATTTAGTTTTTTAGGGTTAATGGATTAGATGTAGTGTTTTATTTTTTGTATATGTTTTAAATCTTACCTGACATAAGAGAAGCCCTTTTAATGCCTATGGCCATACTGACTTGAATTCACCTGATACCATCTGATCTTGAAAACTAAAGAAAGTCAGTCAGTCTTGATTAGTACCATGATGGGAGACCTCATGGTAATACCAGGTGCTGTGGGATCCATTTTTCCTTCATTTTTCATTTATTAATTTTAAAGAGACTCCCTTGAATGTTTTAAATCTTACCTGACATAAGAGAAGCCCTTTCAATGCCTAGGGCCATCTGGCTTAAATGCGCCTGATCCCGTCTGATCTAGGAAGCTAAGCAACATTAGGCCTGGTCAGTACCAGGATGGGAGACCTAATGGGAATACCAGGTGCTGTAGGATCCATTTTTCATTAATTTTTCATTTATTAATTTTAAGGAGACCCCCTTGTATGTTTTAAATTTTACCTGATATAAGAGAAGCCCTTTCAATGCCTTCATTCTAAGGTCTTTCTCCCATTCATTCCTAACTCCCCTATCTTCCTGTACTGTCTGACCCCAATCCATTCTCTCTCTTTCTTTCAGTGCAAATTTACTCTGGTTTAAGGCCTACTACATCTGTGAGATTCTCAGAATTGCATTCACAACACCTCAGCAGTGCAAATTTACTCTGGTTTAAGGCCTACTACATCTGTGAGATTCTCAGAATTGCATTCACAACACCTCAGCAGGTATGGAGGAGACTATGGAAACTGCGCCATCACTGGAGCCAATATGTTTATTAATATCACTACTGTATGCATGTTATTATATCTTGGCAGATAGAAATATTTCTGACATTTTGTTTTCAATTTTTAACTGTTTCCTATACCCTGCTTTGCCGTCCCCACCTTCACCCATTTATGGCTGGCATAATTACCTCAAATCTCCTCCCCCCTCTTCACATACCTTCATTCTAAGGTCTCTCTCCCATTCCTTCCTAACTCCCCTATCTTCCTGTACTGTCTGACCCCAATCCATTCTCTCTCTTTCTTTCAGTGCAAATTTACTCTGGTTTAAGGCCTACTACATCTGTGAGATTCTCAGAATTGCATTCACAACACCTCAGCAGTGCAAATTTACTCTGGTTTAAGGCCTACTACATCTGTGAGATTCTCAGAATTGCATTCACAACACCTCAGCAGGTATGGAGGAGACTATGGAAACTGCGCCATCACTGGAGCCAATATGTTTATTAATATCACTACTGTATGCATGTTATTATATCTTGGCAGATAGAAATATTTCTGACATTTTGTTTTCAATTTTTAACTGTTTCCTATACCCTGCTTTGCCGTCCCCACCTTCACCCATTTATGGCTGGCATAATTACCTCAAATCTCCTCCCCCCTCTTCACATACCTTCATTCTAAGGTCTCTCTCCCATTCCTTCCTAACTCCCCTATCTTCCTGTACTGTCTGACCCCAATCCATTCTCTCTCTTTCTTTCAGTGCAAATTTACTCTGGTTTAAGGCCTACTACATCTGTGAGATTCTCAGAATTGCATTCACAACACCTCAGCAGTGCAAATTTACTCTGGTTTCAGGCCTACTACATCTGTGAGATTCTCAGAATTGCATTCACAACACCTCAGCAGGTATGGAGGAGACTATGGAAACTGCGCCATCACTGGAGCCAATATGTTTATTAATATCACTACTGTATGCATGTTATTATATCTTGGCAAATAGAAATATTTCTGACATTTTGTTTTAAATTTTTAACTGTTTCCTATACCCTGCTTTGCCGTCCCCACCTTCACCCATTTATGGCTGGCATAATTACCTCAAATCTCCTCCCCCCTCTTCACATACCTTCATTCTAAGGTCTCTCTCCCATTCCTTCCTAACTCCCCTATCTTCCTGTACTGTCTGACCCCAATACATTCTCTCTCTTTCTTTCAGTGCAAATTCACTCTGGTTTTAAGGCCTACTACATCTGTGAGATTCTCAGAATATTGCCTTCCCACCCACCCCAACTCAGATTAAATTTATAGAGCCATGGAAATCACCTGACTTCCTACTTGCAGATATATCATCTCAACACTAGGGGTCAGCCAACATACTAGTCTTTCACCTCAGATCCCTCCCCTCTTCCTCTAAAATAAAACTCTGTCTATCTTTCACTTGCTTCCTGACCCTTGCTATTCCTTATTTGTTACTCATCCCCAGTTCTCTGCCCTTTAATTCCCTTTAGATTGTAAGTAGCGAGTTTCCAGTCTTGTAGGGTGCTTTGGGATAAAGCACTTTCTGCTAAGATTCTAAGCTCAAAACAGGGCCCTTCAACTTTTGAATTTGTTAAACGTGTATTTCCCCTGTTCTTATCCCCTGTACAGCGCTACGGAATATGTTGGCGCGATACAAATAAAAGATAATAATAATAATAATAATGGCCATTCTGGCACAAAAGTACCTGATCCCTTCTGAATTTGGAAGCTAAATAAGGTCAGGCTTTACCAGGATGGGAGACCTCATGGGAATAACAGGTGCTGTAGGCTTCATTTATTAATTTGAAAAAGACACCTGGTATGTTCTTAAATCTTACCTGCTATAAGAGAAGCCCTTTTAATGCCTAGGGCCATCCTGGCTTAAATGCACCTGATCCTGTCTGATCTAGGAAGCTAAGCAACATCAGGTCTTATCAGTACCAGGAAGGAGTCTTTATTTTTAAATCATTAATTTCAAAGAGACTAATTGTATGTTTTAAATCATACCTGACATAAGAGAAGCCATTTCGTTGCCTACAGCCATTCTGGCTTGAATGCGCCTGACTCCTTCTGATCATAGATGCTTAGCAAGGTATGGTCTTGTGAGTAACTGGATGGGAGTCCTCAAGGGAATACCAGGTCGTATAGGATTCATTTTTCAATTATTACATTTTAGAAAGACTCCTGGTATGTTTTAAATGTTATCTTATAAGAGAAGACTTTCAATACCTACGGGCATACTGGCTTCAATGTACCCAATCCCATCTGATCTTGGTAGCTAATCAGTCAGGACTCGTAGGTACCAGGATGGGAGACCTCATTTGAATACCAGTTGATGTAGGCTTAATTTTTAATTTATTATTTTTAAAGAGACCCCTTGAATGTTTTAAATATATACTACACATTATGCCCCCCCCTCAGTGCTTTTCATATATACTCCCTCCTTCATAGATCCACAGCTCTATGGATCTTTGTACCCATCTAATGCACTGGAGTGGAAGTGCACCTTGTTTTACTTCCTCCACCCCTCTCAGTGCTATATCCAGCAGTACCTGGCACTTGAGACAGCGGATGTGAAGTCACAGACACATTCCGCCGTCCCCTAGCAACGTGGACACCGGAAGTGTCATCACACACGCTTTCTGGTGCTTTTAAATGCCATGAATTAGCAACAAACGCCACTTCTACCCTAAAGTGCTGAAAGCACATAGGAGAGTTACTACAGGACAACATTTTTAAAGGTATGTACTGAGTTGTCTCTACATGTAAACAGAAATAACAACTAATCCCTACTATATATAAATATATACTAGCGACTTGCCCGTTAAAAAATTACGGCAATAAGATTGTAAGGACAGTAAATTTTGTTGGTGTTTCAAGATGTTTCGGCACTCATTGCGAGGTTGTTGGTTGTTTGTGTGCTATAAGTGTTTCCAAACTTGGAGAATCTGAAAGAAAAGAGTTTCTTAAGGAGTCATTAAGGAAATATCACTCCCAGTATCGTAGTTTTTCCAACTATCTTTCTAAATCAAATCATCTGACAGTTGCCAGCTTTCAAATTTCACTGTGCATAGCAAAACATGGTAAGCCCCTTTCTGATGTGGATTTTATCAAAATGGCCATGTTGGCTGGGAGTAGCTCCCTTTTTCATGATTTCCCAAACAAGGATAAAATTATGCAACGCATCTCTGAGATGCCAGTTAGCAGAAATACTGTTAAAGATAGAGTCCTGCGCATGGGAAGCGATGTTAGTCAGCAGCTCTGCACGGATTTACAAAAGGCAGCCTGTTACTCCATGTGCTTGGATGAAAGCACAGATATAAATAATCATGCAAGGTTAGCAGTCGTTTTGCGTTATGCTGTTGGTGACGTCATGAGAGAAGAGCTATTAAAACTGTTGTTCTTGCCTAGAAGAACACAAGGAATAGATATCCACAATGCTGTGATGGAGGCTTTTTTGGCACAAGAAATAAGACCAGAAAAGGTGATATCCATTACTAGTGACGGAGCACCTTGCATGGTTGGGGCAACATCTGGTTTCATACAGTTCTTTGTTAAAGAAGCAAAACATCCACTCATACAGTTTCATTGTATTATACACCAGGAAGCTCTTTGTGCCAGGGACAGCAGCAAAAAATTAGAAGATATCCTCAAAGATGTCACAAAAATGGTAAATTACATCATGGCTCGTGCTCTTAATTTTTGACAGTTTCAAGCACTTCTTGATGAGGTACATGCACAGTATAACATTTTACTTATGTACAATAATGTCCGATGGCTGAGCAGAGGACGAGTCCTGGAGAGATTTGTGGCTTGTTTGGATGAAATTAGGCTGTTTATGAATAAAAAGGGGCAAGAATATCCCCAGCTCACTGATACGGCCTGGCTTACCAACCTCATGTTTTTTACAGATTTTACAGCACACTTCAATGTTCTGAACAAAAAACTGCAAGGTGTCGGGAAAATAGCAGAAAATGATGTTTTGTGATATCAGAACATTTGAGAGAAAGCTGCAAGTTTTTGAAAGAGACATTGAAAGTGGGCAGCTGAAATACTTTCCAAATCTAAAAATACATTTGGAAAATTCTACAATATTTACGGACAATCCTCCAAGCCATCAGGAAATCCACAAGGAACTTTCTAGCATTGTAGCAGCTGCTAAGGAGAATTTTAGTAACAGATTCTTGCAATTCAAGAAAATGGAGACAACCCTGTATTTTTTCACTTCTCCAGATAAAGCCAAATATGAAGAGCTTGATATTTCCTGCTTACACTGGTTAGATTTAGAAAATCTGGAAATGGAGCTATTAGAATTTCAAGAAAGCTCTATCTGGAAAAATAAATTCTATGCCCTGCGTGCCACACTTGAGAAGATAGAATGTGAAGGGATGACAACAGACAGCACAGTTGGTAGTTCTGAAAATGAAATCCTTAAAGTGTGGAATTCTCTGCCGAATAATTTTAAGTCAATGAAAGCACTTGGGATGGCTCTTCTTTCGTTGTTTGGGTCGTCTTATGCTTGTGAACAGCTGTTTTCAGCATTGAATTATATCAAATCTGATACCAGAAACAGACTAACAGATGAATTGAGTGCTGCATGTGTTGCTCTCAAATTAACGGAGTATGAGCCAAGATTTGACAAATGTGCAGCATGTATACAGCAGCAAAAATCACATTAATTGTACAAAAGAATGCTAACTGCAAACTTTTACTAATGCAGTGTTTGTGTCCAAGACACTAATTTAGGAGTTGTTTAAAGTGTGTTAAGCAAGTTTAGTTTCCTTGTTTATCTTACTCATCCACATTCAGGTTGACATTTACTGTAACTGTAGAAGCAGAGAAAAGACCCAGAGTAAGGCGTTTGTCATACAATGTCAGTCTGGCATGTAATCAGATTACAAGTTGAGTATCCCCTTGTACACATCTTTGGCACAGTTTACATGCAGTTTTGCTGCAGCTGGATGGACAGAAACCTGATAAAAAAAATGCATGTCCAATGACATACATAGAAAACTGCACCAAAACTGGATGTAAGACGGATGTAATTGTGATGTAAACTGTGCCAAAACAGCAAGTAAGATGCATGCAAACTGCGGGTGAATAGGTGGGAACAGGTCCTTAATAAGGTAAAGCACCACTGAACACCAGTGTGTTTTAATTTACTAGAATTTATTTTTTCAATAAAAAAGTTTGTATCATTGAACTCTCTGTTGTTATGTTCTTCTTTTAAAACAAAAGATGTTAATGAGTTCGGACAACTGTACGAGTTGTTTTTTCTAAACTTAAACCTCAGTATTCAGGTTTAATTGCCGTGTTGGCACTTAGAGGGAAAAAAAGTTGGCATGTATTGCGGTTTGGGCACTCGGGCTCAAAAAGGTTCGCCATCACTGCACTAGAGCAATTATTTTTCTTAAACATGATAGCCTAGTATCCACATATATAGTATTAATATAGGTATATCAATGAAAATATGCATATGTCTCTACAAACATCAATTGTGGTAAGTCCCATAAAAGATAAACCTATAAAGTAATTACAATTATTTTACATTATATATACATGGTTACATGATATACACAGTCATAAGACCCAGAACTCCAAAAATACAAAAATGATACACATATGAACAGAGATAATAATATGACACTGTGTGATATTTGAACCAATAATACTGATGATTAGTCAGATAAATATTTAATTCCCATGTTATTGTGTTACTATCTTTTATGAGCCGTCCATACGTGATATACACAGTTATAAGACCAAAACCATGTACTTGGATATATAAAATTGATACTTATGTAAACGACAAAAATGAAATAATATGTGATATTTAAACTAATAATACTGATGATTTCTCAAATACATAATTGACAACAATGGTACTGTATTACTATATTTTGTTAGCCGTACATATGCTTTATATGGCGTGTTATACGTTATTGCGAGTATCATTGAAATAAAAACATCTTTAAACAAATATACACATATGGAAAATATAGAGGTTTAAAATAAATAGTATAAAAATATAAAGAATGTATTAAAGTGAGTGCAATAATAATATGATTACAATAGTAGTCACTTTATTCCAATTTAAACAAGTTTAATGTAGTTATTATATATATATACATATATGCCCCTTATTTGTAGTAGAAGGTGCTCCAATTTTATATATCTCAGAAATGACCGTTTATACAGTGTTTGTAGGACTAAAACCAACATGTGTCTGTATTGTGAGAAAACTGGCTTACATGGCCGGATTATCGATTAGGCAAACTAGGCAGCTGCCTAATGGCGCCTCCCTGTGGAGGCCGCCTGTTTTTTTGCTTTTTTAAGCCTAAAAATAGATTTTTAGGTTTAAAGACTAAAAGCTTCATTTCACTAGGCCGCCTAAAGCAAGAGTACAGTATAGAGTACAGCTATCATCCCATGCAGTTCCTGCACCACTGAGCATTAGTAAGTTTATACAGTGTAATGATTTCTCACAAAAAAAAATTTATTTAAGGAAATATTGGAAGAAAGTAATTTATTGATTATAGGTATTCTGTGTGTATAGTTATTAACACTGTATAATAAGGAGTATTGCTTGATTAATATTTATTTATGTATTTATATGTACATTTATATGTTGTTATGCTAATTATAGGTTATCCTTGCTGAATATGTGTACATTTGCTTGTAGTTGTTTATATTTTATCGTGGTTACATTTTTGTATAATAGTGGTGACCCTGGGTAAATATATGTAAATGTATATGAATTTAGGGCTCTGGCTGAACTTATATTTAGAAAAAAATAAATAGGAGACCCTGGAGCAATTATAATTATAGATGACCCTGATTAGATATGTGTGTCTTGTAATTATAATTGACAATTGCGGCAGAATATTTATATTACACTAGCGACTTGCTGTCAAAAATGACGGCAATAAAATTTGAAGGCTGGCAATGCTGTTTGCCACACAATGCAAGGCTCTCCCACCTCTAATTTGCAAACCTCACAATGAGCGCCTTTAGCGCTCATTGAAAGCCTCTCCCACCGTCTACTTTATGGCCCTAGCGATGAGCGCCGAACGGCTTTGACGCTCATTGCAGGCCTCGTCCAATCCGCCACTTTCAATGCCTCGCAATGAGCACCATTTGTGCTCATTGCGAGCCTCTCCCACCAACTACTAAATGGGCCTCGTGATGAGCACCCTTGGAGCTCATTGCAAGCCCCGCAATGAGCGGCTTTGCCGTTCATTGCAGGCTTTGGCCAACCCACTACTTTCATGTCTCGCAATGAGCACCTTCGTCGCTCATCATGAGCCCTGCAATGAGCACTCATTGCAGGTGCTCATTGCGAACCTCTCCCCACACTCTGAACCCCGTGTCTTCCTGTGTTTCCCCCTCTCCCTTTCATGTGTCTGTTTCCCCTTCTCCCTGCCCTATGTTTTTTCCCCTTATTTCCCTCCCCTGTGTCTCTTTTCCCCCCTCTCTCCCCCCTCTCCCCCTCTCCTTCCCCTGTGTCTTTCTCCTCTCTGAAGCCGGTAACTTTTAACATAGTGTTACCAACAAACTCACAATTATGACAACTATTTATATGATTGTTCCCTGGCTTATGTCCCATATATGTCTATAGCAGACCTTGACCAAATATGTGTTTGTTTGTATGTGAAAGTGACGAAATATTTATATTCTGTATTATTATGATGATTACATGTGACACTCTCTAAATATGTATACATTAATATAGGAGACCCTGCCTAAAGATGTGTACTTTTATAGTATTAGAGGCTGAATATGTATATACTTATTTTAATGTAGGGCACCCTAGCTGATTATGTATACACTTAATCCAAGCCACTAACCCTTCACCCAAGGCAGTAACACAACCCAAGACAGTAACATTCACTTGCCAGGCCTATAAACTATACCGGCGAGCCACGCGATGAGCGCCAAAGGTACAGCATTCCCAGCCTTAACATTTTATTCCCGTCAGTTTTGCCGTGCAAGTAGCTAGTTTGTATTATAATTATAGTGGGTCCTTAGTGAATGCTGATATAAAATGAAGGGGTTCTGATCCAGTATGTTTAGATTGTATAAGTAAAAGTGATCCTGACTGAATATAATTTATATGTAGGGAACCCAGTGGCAGCTGGTGAAATGTTATACTGGGAGGGAGGTAGACTTGTATAGCATTTTATATATATATATATATATATATATATATATATATATATATATATATATATATATATATATATATATATATATATATATATATATATATATATATATATATATATATATATATATATATATATATATATATATATATATATATATATATATATATATATATATATATATATATATATATATATATATATATAGCAATTATTTCACATATGGTGGGCTAAGAGTGATAGAAGCCCTCGGCCGTACAAAGTACAGTAGTACAAATAAGGAATAGTACATTAGTGATTCCACTTGAATGTCTAAAAATAAGTTGATAAAAACTTATTTCCTGCTCAAATTTCTCAGAAACACAGTATAAGCACTGCAATCTGGGAAAACTGGGCAGGACATGCAAATGAGGCCACATAATGCACCATCACTCTGTCAATCCAAACCATTTTAAACATGGCTCCTTTAATGCATATGCTTACTGTATTTCACAGTTTTAGACACAGCAACGGATGGATTTTTCACAAACCAGGTCACTTAACCAGTTTTCCCAGATTGCAGTGCTTATACTGTGTTTCTGAGAAATTTGAGCAGGAAATAAGTTTTTATCAACTTATTTTTAGACATTCAAGTGGAATCACTAATGTACTATTCCTTATTTGTACTACTATATATATATATATATATATATATATATATATAAATATATATATATATATATATATATATATATATATATATATATATAGATATATATATATATAGATATAGATATATACATATGTGTCACGGATTTCCCCAGGGCCCAGCAGAGGTATTAACAACCTTTTCCTGATTAATTATGCTCTTAGTCTTAGTCAGACTCAATTTGTTAAAAAAAATCTGTTTTCATTGTCTAGTGGCCTTTTAAATCACATAATTAGTTTTTATGTGTGATACACGTGATCATGATATGTGTTTGTGTAACATGCGCTCGCTGCCCTCCTATAGAAACATATAAATAATATGGTCCACCATTAAATGCATTTAGTAAGCAAGTAGTAGCCTGGCGTGTGTATAAGTAGCTATGTTGTAAACATTTCTGTTATGGGGAAATGTCTGTGATTTGCTCACACAGCAAGAGAGATACCTTCTGCATGCACGCACAGGGGCTCCTCCACTTCACTGCCTAGGGGCTCCAAAAGGGTAGATACGGCACTGCTGACTTATAAAGAAGGTTAATTACATGATTGGAAAACACCACACACTTGGAGTCAATCAACTGTGTGTGTTCATGTGTTTGTTGCCATAGCAACATATTTACAAGCAATGTAATGCTTCTATTGCCTTGATTATGAGGCCACCTACTGGTGTAAAAGTATAAATAGCTTACATATTAGAGCTTTATGCTCCTCAACATTAGTTATAATAAAGAAAATGGAAAGGGAAATAATGATAAATTATTAGTTATTGTAGTAAATACTATCTAATGGCCATAATATATACTGTGTATATATATATATACATATATATATATATATATATATATATACCAGATAAATACATGATCATAAAATATAATTATACCTACATATTCAGTAACCAAGGGCTAATAATAAGTTACACTATAGCGTGATATCAATTATTTAGATCTAAAAATAGATAGCGGTAAAGAATTGTTAATACAACTGATGAATTACATAGGGACATTCAATGGTGGGGTGTATGAACTCATATGTGTCATTTGGAGATACAGTTTGAGTGCTGCCTAGATAATAAGACTTTTAGTTGAAGTACATAATAGTAGTGACTTCTGTGTGTATCCCAAGTTGTTTTGCCGGGGCCTCATGGATAGACTTTGGATAATCATAATAGTACTAGCTGCTGAAGGAGCAAGATTGTTTAATAGGGCATATTTTAATTAACATCTACTATGGCTTCTTTATTACTTTAATAATATCTACTAAGACCTCCATATTACTAATCTATATATATATATGTATATATATATATATATATATATATATATATATATATATATATATAATGTTAAATTACATGATGTGGTTTTAAGAAATAAAATGTGTATATAATAATAATGATAAAATATATAAATGTTAGAGAAACATATTTTTACTAAAATATAATCCATAAATAGACAGAAAATAATATCTATAAAACACAAATGGTAATAAGGGCAAAATATAATATAGTGAAGCCCTTTCAATGATTTTGGCCATGCTTTATTGAAATCACCCAATCCCATCTGATCTCAGAAGCTAAGAAACATCAGGCCTTGTCAGTACCAGGATGGGAGACCTCATGGGAATAACAGGCTCTCTAAGGTTCATTTTTAATTCATTTTTAATTTGCAAATTTTAAACAGACCCCTTGTATGTTTTAAATCTTACCTGGCATAAGAAAATCTCTTTCAATGCCTACTGCCATACAGGCTTGAATGTGCCCAATCCCATCTGATCTCGGAAACTAAGCAAGGTATGGCCTTGTCAGTACCTGGGTGGGAGACCTCATGGGAATACGAGGTGCTGTAGGCTTAATTTTTCATTTCTTAAATTTAAAGAGACCCCTGGAGGTCTTAGTAATATGGAGGTCTTAGTAGATATTATTAAAGTAATAAAGAAGCCATAGTAGATGTTACCTGATATAAGAGAAGCCCTTTCAATGCCTACTGCCATACTGGCTTGAATGCACCCGATCCTGTCTGATCTCAGAAACTAAGCAAGGTACAAGAATGATAGAACTTATGGGAATATCAGGTTCTGTAGGCTTCATTTTTCATCCATTTTTTCAGTTATTAATTTTAAAGGGACCCCTTGTATGTTTTAAATCTTACCTGACATAAAAGAAGCCCACTCAATGCCTACAGCCATACTGTGCCCTATTCAGTCTGATCTTGGAAGCTAAGCAATGTCAGGTCTGATCAGTACCAGGATGGGAGAACTCATAGAAATACCAGGTGCTCTAAGCTTCATTTTTCATTTATTAATTTTAAAGAGACCCCTTATATTTGTTAAATCTTACCAGACATAAGAGAAGCCCATTCAACACCTAAGGCCATACTGGCTTGAATGTGCTCTATTCAGTCTGATCTTGAAAGCTAAGCAATGTCAGGTCTGATCAGTACTGAGACCAGTACTGAGATGAGAGACCTCATGGGAATACCAGGTGCTGTAAGCTTAATTTTTCATTTATTAATATTAAAGAGGCCCCTTGTATGTTTTAAATCTTACATGACATAAAAGAAGCCCACTCAATGCCTACAGCCATACTGTGCCCTATTCAGTCTAATCTTGGACCTAAGCAATGTCAGGTCTGATCAGTACCAGGATGGGAGACCTCATAGAAATACCAGGTGCTCTAAGCTTCATTTTTCATTTATTAATTTTAAAGAGACCCCTTATATTTGTTAAATCTTACCAGACATAAGAGAAGCCCATTCAACACCTAAGGCCATACTGGCTTGAATGTGCTCTATTCAGTCTGATCTTGAAAGCTAAGCAATGTCAGGTCTGATCAGTACTGAGATGAGAGACCTCATGGGAATACCAGGTGCTGTAAGCTTAATTTTTCATTTATTAATATTAAAGAGGCCCCTTGTATGTTTTAAATCTTACCTGACATAAGCGAAGCCCTTTCAATGACTTTGGCCATACTTGATTGAATTATTAATATTATTATTATTATTGTTTATTTGTAATGCACCAACATATTCCGTAGCGCTAAACATAAGTTAAGTTACAGGCAATGACAAGTTCAAGATTAACACATTGCAAAGAATGAAGAGCCCTGTCTTTAAGCTTGGAATCCGGTGTCCACCTTGCAGGATTGAAACTCGCAGACTTACAATCTAAAGGTTGAAGTTTGTATGTGGTACAGTAGGGAGAGAGTAGTGCTGAGCGTGTTAGGGTGGAAGGTTATAGGCTTCTTTGAAGAGGTGTGTTTTTATTGACATTTTGAAGGATTTAAGGCAGGAGGATAGTCTGGTGAAGCGAGGCAAGGAGTTCCAGAGAATAGGGGCAGCGCAAGAAAAGTCCTGCAGGCGGGAGTGAGAGGAGGTGACAAGAATGGTAGAAAGAAGAAGGTCGTTAGCAAAACGAAGAGGGCGAGTATTTGGAGATTAGAGCAGAGATGTAAGGAGGTGAGCTGTTGTTGAGGGCTTTAAAAGTGAGGGTCAAGATTTTACATTTTATTCTGGAGGCCTGTGGAGTGATTGACAAAGAGGAGCTGCCAACACTGAACAATGTGTACGGAAGATGAATCTGGTGGAGGCATTCATTATGGATTGAAGTGGGGAGAGGCAAGTGGTGGGCAGGTCAACAAAGAGCGAGCTGCAGTAGTCGAGGCGAGAAATGAGAGAGTGTATTTGAATCTTAGTAGTGTCTTGTGTGAGATAATGGCGTATTTTGGATATGTTTTTTAGATGGAGAAGACAAGAGGGCAGGGTCTAGTAGAACCCAGAGACAACGGGAGTGATGATGGCATTGTTGACAGTGAGAGTGATGTGAGAAATTGAAGCTTTATTAGAGGATGGGAAGATTAAGAGTTCAGTCTTAGACATGTTGTTTTAGATGGTGGGCGGACATTCAAGAGAGGATGTTCTAGAGAGGCAGTCGGAGATGTGTGCTAGAAGAGAGGGGGATAGATCTGGTACTGAGAAGTAAATTTGAGTGTCACCTGCATAGAGATGGTACTGAAACCCAAAGGAGTTTATTAGGGTACTGAGTGAGGATGTGTAGATGGAGAAGAGGAGGGGGCCTAGGACTGATCCTTGGGGTAGGCCAATAGGCATGGTGTGGGGAGAAGAAGAGGTGCCGGAGAAGGAGACGCTAAATGATCATTCTTGGAGGTATGATAAGAACCACGACAGAGCAGTGTCTCGAATGCCGAGGGAAGAGAGAATGTGGAGTAGAAGCAGATGGTCAACTGTGTCAAAGGCGGCAGAGAGATCCAGAAGAAGCATAATGGAAAAGTGGCCTTTAGACTTGTCAGTGAGCAAGTCATTGGTGACTTTTATGAGGGATATCAGAGTGCTGGGGCCGAAAGCCGGATTGGAAGGTGTCCAGAAGAGAGTTAGAGGAAATTAAACTGGTAAGGCGGTTATAGACGAGCAGCTTCAGCAGTTTGAAAGCCAGGGGAAGAAGAGAGATAGGGGGGTAGTTAGATGCAACGTCAGAATCGGATGAGGATTTCTTGAGAGTGGGTGTAATTATGGCATGTTTTAGAGATGATGGAAACGTGCCAGTGTTTAGGGAAAGGTTGAAGATGTGTGTGAGAGCTGGGAATAGTGTAGTAGAGAGGAGAGGGATGAGCAGAGATAGAATAGGATCCAGAGAGAAGAGGCAGATAGTATGAGCTTCAAAAGATGAAAATTGGAGGGATGGGACAAGGGGTATGAGGTGATATGTACAGCGGGAGGAAAGTAATACACCCACACCACCACCTTGTTTGTTCCCAGGTCTAGGTGTGCTACTGAGGTGAAAACCACCATGCCAGAGTGCTGCAGGGGAGGCAGTGTCCAAAGAGGGGAGCCAGTAGATTAAGGGAGTTGGTAATGATTAGGGCGTGAGTGAAAGTGAGTTTATTTAAGATAGATTGTGCATTCCAGAGAGCCCAGGAGAAAGGTAGAGTGGAAGGTTTGTGACAAATATCAAATTCTAGGTGTTTCGGGTGTTTGCTGCCCTTGAGGCAGAGTGTGGCTGGCTGAGAGCAGGTAGAATGAGACCTGGGTTAGGGGATATGTCTCCAGCAGCAACGAGAAGGAGGAGTGAGAGCGAGAGAATATGGGACTGGAACTTACAGTGATGTTTCTGCTTATGAATGATAGGGAGGGGATGAGATTGTGATTGGAGGAGGGAGAGTAGCTCGTTGGAGCAATGAAGAGGAGAGGAGAGCAAGGAAGGTGAGATGGTTATAGTATTGGGGGCATGATATGGATATTCTGTACATGAAAGTCTGAGAGAGAGGCAAAAGAAGATGAGGAGGTTGTGACACAGTGTGTAGGTGCAGGGAATAGAAGAGATGAGGGTGAGAAAAATAATTGTTAGTGTCTGTGATGGGTGAGTAAGTGGGTTGTGTGTTTTATATATATATATATATATATATATATATATATATATATATATTTGTGTGTTTGTTTTTTGTTTTAAATTAATGAATTAATTTGAAGCAGGTGATGCTGAGTGAGCAGGTGTAAATCATGTGGTATCTATAAGTTAAGACTACGCAAGGGTGGATGGGAATGGGGCAGGGAGGAAGGGCAGAGAGAGCAGTGTAAGCGCCCATTCCAATGTAATCTCAGAAGCTAAGCAACATCAGGGCTGTTTAGTACCAGGATGGGAGACATCAGGGGAATACCAGGTGCGGTAGGCTTTATTTTTCATTTGTCAATTTTAAAGAGACCCCTTGTATGTTTTACATCTTACGTGAGCTGAGTGAAACTGATGTAATGCCTACAGCTGTACTGGCTTGAATATCCACAATCCTATCTGATCTTGGAACTTAAGCAAGGTTAGGCCTGGTCAGTACCAGGATGGGAGACTTCATGGGAGTACCAGGTGAAGTAGGCTTCATTTTCCATTTATTAATTTTAGAGACCCCTTGTATATTTTAAATCTTACCTGACATATGAGAAGCCCTTTCAAAGCCTAAGGGCGTACTGGCTTGACTACGCATGATCCTATAGGAGCTTGGAAGCTAAGCAACATTAGGGCTGTTCAGTACCAGGATGGGAGACATCATGGGAATACCAGGTGCTGTAGGCTTCATATTTTATTTATTAATTTTAAAGAGACCCCTTGTATGTTTTAAATCTCGCCTGACAATAGAGAAGCCTTTTCAATGCCGACGGCCATACTGGTTTTAATTCGCTCAATCACGTCTGATTTTGAAAGCTAAGCAAGGTACCAGGATGGCAGAACTCATTGGAATACCATGTATTGTAGGCTTCATTTTTCATTTATTTTTCATTTAATAATTTTAAATAGACCACTTGTATGTTTTAAATCTTACCTAAGAGAAGCCCTTTCAATGATTATGACCATGCTGGCTTGTAATTCGCCTTACCCGTCTGATTTCGGAAGCTAAGCAAGGTCAGGTCTGGTCAGTACTAGGATGGAAAACCTCATAAGAATACCAGGTGTTGTAGGCTTCATTTTTCATTTATTAATTTTAAAGAAACCCTTGTATGTTTTAAATCTTACCTGATATAAGCGAAACTTTTCAATGCGTCCTACCATACTGGCTACAATGCATGCAATCCCGTCTGATCTCAGAAGTTAAGCAAGGTACTAGGATGGAAGAATTCTTGGGATTGCCAGGTGCTGTAGGTGTCATTTTTCATTTTTTATTTATTTTTCATTTATTTTAAAGAGACCCCCTGTATGTTTTAAATCTGACACAAGAGAAGCACTTTCTATTACTTTGGCCATAGTGGATTGAATGGGCCCAATCCTGTCTGTTCTTAGAAGCTAAGCAATGTCAGACCTGGTAAATACCAAGATGGGAGACCTCATGGGAATATCAGGAGCTGTAAGCTTAATTTTTCATTTATTAATTTTAAAGAGACCCCTTGTATGTTTTTAATCTTACCTGATATAAGAGAAGCCCTGCTTATGACCATACTGAATGCACCAAATCCCATCTGATCTCAGAAGCATAGCTTCGTCAAGCCTGGTAAGCACCAGGATGGGAGACCTCATGGGAATACAAGGTGCTATATGTTTCATTTTTAATTTAATTTTGAAAATAGCTCCTTCTATGTTTTAAATCTTAGCTGGCATAATATAAGTTTTATGAAGCCCATGGCTATACAGGCTTTAATTAGCTTGATCCGGTCTGATCTTGGAAACAAAGGAAGGTCAGGTCTGGTCAGTACCAGGATGTCATGATTTAATTGTTTAAGGACTCATATTGTCAGTGGTTTGTGAGTATGTCCAAGGGAGCATGACATTGTTAAATTGGGATTATGTGTTATTGTGCGGTTATATGTTGCCTGTACATGGTTATTATGTATCCTGGGTATAATATATTATGAGGGAAAATGTTATATAGAACATATGTGGAATTGGTAGAAATGCTCTGGATAGAAGTTAGCTGCAGATCATTGCACACTCAAACATGCAGACCTTGGGTCAAGACAGATGCATGTGCTTCAAGTGGTCCTGGGCAAACACTTGAGTTTAACATAAAGGTTATCTAATGAATGTGATCTCAAGAGCTTTGATAGCCCAAGGTTGCAAGCCAGATGGTCTGAAATCACACATACACCAATGTACACAAGGGTGTGGTATTGGAGAGTATAAATATGTTGTTTTGTTCATTCAATAAAGGTTGCAATATAGTTTTCACATAAACAAGGTGTGAGACTATTTCTGTGTGTTGTATCCTGACTTGGGGAGTGGTCTTGCTATGGGCCACTAAGTAACCTGGATCCAGTATTCTCTGCCTGTAGCTTTTGGGCCTTGCAATCTTCAGAAGCCATCTTTTGTGCCACAGAGATCAGGAAGTACATGATTCTGCTGGGGTAGGTTTGAACTAGGTTCATATCAAGCCCCCTTGAAGAAGCAGATCGTGACATTTGGCTGGCAGTGGTGGGGTCTCTGTAAAAAACACAGAAGGATGGCAGCTTATGAAGAGATGTCTGCAGCAGAGGAGGAGGAAGTGTCCAGACGGTACCAAAGATGGATGGAGGTAATGCCTGCAGGTTTAACCAAGGATCAGCAGAGGGAACTCCGGATACAGATCACACAGGAGGTACAGGGGAACAGGAGAAGGGTAAGCAATGGCCCTGTCTCAGCTCCTGTGGAGGGGAAATGCTTATCCCCAGTAGAGACAGAGAATGTTCTGGTGACTGGAAAGGACTGTAGAGGAATGGGCCTTCTAAATAAATGGATGGCATTCCTGGGACTATGGCCAGGTCACAGGCTAATGGAATGGCTGGAAGAATTGGTATTTGAGGAGGTCGCCCTGGAAGATCAATATGCTTATTGGGTAGGACCTGTTGGGATACATCATCATTTTTCATTGGGGCTGGAAAAGGCAATTTGGGACATAGTACATGGGGATCCGGACTGTGGCCTGGGGACAGAGAAAAGAAAGCTGTGTCTGTTTGCCAAGCGCTGTCACATGCTGGGACTGGAGACAGGCTCTCATACAGCTAACTTACTTTGGCCTTTGATCCAGCAGGAGCTACAGCTGGAGGTGGATTATATAGACTTACTGGATGAAGCATCCCTGGATGGTTGTTGGCCAGCCAGCTGGGAGGGCTCATGCCAGTCAGGCATGGAACAGAACCACCTAACAGGTACTACAGAGACCCAGCTAAATATTGCTGAGGCGGGGTCAGAAAATAAATGTATGGACTGTGGGGAGAATTTTGATATCCATGATTCTCAAAATAACAAGGATGCCGGCATCCATGGGGGGGACTGGGAAGAGGAAGAACTGGTCCCTATCTTTAGGGGGCTAAGTCTCACCCAGTTAGAGGAAGGGGGACAGGGCCAAACCACAGCAGTGCCAGGCCCAGGGGAAGAACTGGGGAAAAGCTACTCTGCTCCTAGTGTAAGAGAAGAACCTAATGAGCACTGGGCCCTACCATTTGACTGTGGAAATTGTAGAGAGGTTCCTTGGATGACCATTGTCCAGGAGCAAGCCACAGACCCTGGAGCAGAAACAGAAAGTAGCCCTGTTCTTCAGCCTGGACAAGAGGCAGTAGCTGCTGCTTCTCAAGGGCTGCCTGTAACTACACACCAGGCAGTCTCAGATGGAGAGAGTCAGGAGGTTCCACCTGAGGATCCAGAGACCAAAGAGCCAGAGGGTACCCCAGATTGTGATTTGTCTCCTGGTATCCCTACAATGACTCCCCTGCAGCTGCCCAAAGACACTGGCTGTGTACCTGTAACCCTGGAAAGAAGGGGCCATTGGCCAGGCTTGGTGGGAGAAAGGTTGGCTACTGAACCACAACAGCTTGTATCAGAACTGCCCATTTATCCAGCATGGATGACACCAGTGAATGTCACTAGCCCATGTTGCAACTCCCGTATCCCAGTTTATTCAGGAGAAAGCTCAGGCCTGACAAAGGGAACCTTGTACTCTTCAATTTTACCCATGGGACGGAGTGCTGATCCAGAATCGGCAGGACAGGAGGTCTCCCTAGCCTGGAAGGAAAGGGCTTTGCTGGGTAAGGATCCTCCCAAATTTATGCTGGACTTACTAGCTGGGATGTACTGTTTCCCCTGGACTACCTTGAAGGGTCCTCCATGGCAGTTGTCTTATAAGTCTCCCCAGGGGCTTGGGAAAGTCACAAGGCCACTCGTAAGGAGCGAGTATTCGCCGTGGACAGGGGGAGGCAGGGTACCCAGAGAGCCACTGAGGCTATCACATGGATGGACTTTCCAGACAGGAGGACAAGTAAAAGCAGTATAGCTAGAGAATTATCCGTTAGGATGATCCTCTATGCTATACTAGAAAGGAAGGGGGAGAAGTTGTCATGATTTAATTGTTTAAGGACTCATATTGTCAGTGGTTTGTGAGTATGTCCAAGGGAGCATGACATTGTTAAATTGGGATTATGTGTTATTGTGCGGTTATATGTTGCCTGTACATGGTTATTATGTATCCTAGGTATAATATATTATGAGGGAAAATGTTATATAGAACATATGTGGAATTGGTAGAAATGCTCTGGATAGAAGTTAGCTGCAGATCATTGCACACTCAAACATGCAGACCTTGGGTCAAGACAGATGCATGTGCTTCAAGTGGTCCTGGGCAAACACTTGAGTTTAACATAAAGGTTATCTAATGAATGTGATCTCAAGAGCTTTGATAGCCCAAGGTTGCAAGCCAGATGGTCTGAAATCACACATACACCAATGTACACAAGGGTGTGGTATTGGAGAGTATAAATATGTTGTTTTGTTCATTCAATAAAGGTTGCAATATAGTTTTCACATAAACAAGGTGTGAGACTATTTCTGTGTGTTGTATCCTGACTTGGGGAGTGGTCTTGCTATGGGCCACTAAGTAACCTGGATCCAGTATTCTCTGCCTGTAGCTTTTGGGCCTTGCAATCTTCAGAAGCCATCTTTTGTGCCACAGAGATCAGGAAGTACATGATTCTGCTGGGGTAGGTTTGAACTAGGTTCATATCAAGCCCCCTTGAAGAAGCAGATCGTGACACAGGATGTAATAACACATGGGCATACCAGGTGCTGTAGGCTTCCCTTTTCATTCATTTTTCATTGCTAATTTTATAGAGACCCCTTGTATGCTTTAAATCTCACCTGACATAAGAGAAACAATTTCAAGACCTATGGCCATTCTGGCTTAAATGCTCCAGCTCCAGTCTGATCATGGAAGCTACACAAGGTAAGGCCTTGTCACTCCCAGGATGGGAGATATCATGAGAATACCAGCTGCTGTAGGCTTAATTTTTCATTTATTAATTTTAAAGACACCCCTTGTATAACATACTCATCTCAGATGCTAAGCTGGGTGGCACGATGGCATTGGAATACCAGGTGCTGTAGGCTTCATGTTTCAAATATTACCTGACATAAGAGAAGCCTGTGCAATTCCTGCAGCTATATTGGCTTGAATTAGCATAATTCCATCTGATCTCATAAGCTAAGCAAGGTCAGGCTTGGTTGGTACCAAAATGGAAGCCCTAAGGGGATCACCAGATGCTGTAGGCTTCATTTTTCATTTGCTAATTTTATAGATACCCCTTGTATGCTTTAAATTGTATCTAACATAAGAGAAGTCCTTTAAAAGCCTACTACGATACTGGCTTGAATTCACCAGATCTTGTCTGGTTTCAAAAGTTAAGAAAGGTCAGGTTTGCTCAGTCCCAAGATGGGAGACCTCACTGGAATACCAGGTTTTGTAGGCTTTATTTCTAATGTATTCATTCATTTTAAAGAGATCCCCTTATATGTTTTAAATCTTACCTGACATAAGAGAAACCTATCAACGCCTAGAGCCATACTGGTTTAAATGTGTTGGATACTGTCTGATCTTGGAAGGTAAGCAAGTTTAGGACTGTTCAGTATCAGAATGGAAGACTCATGGCAATACCAGTTGGTATAAGCTTCCTTTCTCCATTTACTCATTTTATAGAGACTCTTTGTAAGTTTTAAATCTTACCTGACATAAGAGAAATACTTTCAAAGCCTACAGTCATACTGGCTTGAATGCATCCAATCCTGTCTGATCTCAGAAGCTAAGCAAGGTAAGGCCTTGTCAGTACCAGAGTGGGAGACCTCATGGGCACACCAGGCGCTGTAGGCTTCATTTTTAATTTATTAATTTTAAAGAGACCCCTTGTATGTTTTAAATCTTACCTGATATAAGAGAACCCCATTCAATGACTTTGGCCATACTGGCTTGAATGCCCCTGATCCTGTCTGATCTTGGAAACTAAGCAACGACAGGCCTGGAAAGTACAAGGATGGGAGACCTCATGAGAATATCATGTGCTGTAAGCTTCATTTTTCATTTGCTACTTTTAGAGAGACCCCTTGAATGTTTTAAATCTTACCTGACATAAGAGAAGCCCTTTCAATGGCTACGGCATACTGGTTTGAATGCCCCAATACTGTTTGCTCTCGGAAGCTAAGTAATGCCAGACCTGTTCAATACCAATATAGGAGATCTCAAAGGAATACCAGGTGCTGTAGGCTTTATTTTTCATTTATTCATTTTAAAGAGACCCCTTGTATGTTTTAAATCTTACATGACATAAAAGAAGCCCACTCAATGCCTACAGCCATACTGTGCCCTATTCAGTCTAATCTTGGACCTAAGCAATGTCAGGTCTGATCAGTACCAGGATGGGAGACCTCAAAGAAATACCAGGTGCTCTAAGCTTCATTTTTCATTTATTAATTTTAAAGAGACCCCTTATATTTGTTAAATCTTACCAGACATAAGAGAAGCCCATTCAACACCTAAGGCCATACTGGCTTGAATGTGCTCTATTCAGTCTGATCTTGAAAGCTAAGCAATGTCAGGTCTGATCAGTACTGAGATGAGAGACCTCATGGGAATACCAGGTGCTGTAAGCTTAATTTTTCATTTATTAATATTAAAGAGGCCCCTTGTATGTTTTAAATCTTACCTGACATAAGCGAAGCCCTTTCAATGACTTTGGCCATACTTGATTGAATTATTAATATTATTATTATTATTGTTTATTTGTAATGCACCAACATATTCCGTAGCGCTAAACATAAGTTAAGTTACAGGCAATGACAAGTTCAAGATTAACACATTGCAAAGAATGAAGAGCCCTGTCTTTAAGCTTGGAATCCGGTGTCCACCTTGCAGGATTGAAACTCGCAGACTTACAATCTAAAGGTTGAAGTTTGTATGTGGTACAGTAGGGAGAGAGTAGTGCTGAGCGTGTTAGGGTGGAAGGTTATAGGCTTCTTTGAAGAGGTGTGTTTTTATTGACATTTTGAAGGATTTAAGGCAGGAGGATAGTCTGGTGAAGCGAGGCAAGGAGTTCCAGAGAATAGGGGCAGCGCAAGAAAAGTCCTGCAGGCGGGAGTGAGAGGAGGTGACAAGAATGGTAGAAAGAAGAAGGTCGTTAGCAAAACGAAGAGGGCGAGTATTTGGCGATTAGAGCAGAGATGTAAGGAGGTGAGCTGTTGTTGAGGGCTTTAAAAGTGAGGGTCAAGATTTTACATTTTATTCTGGAGGCCTGTGGAGTGATTGACAAAGAGGAGCTGCCAACACTGAACAATGTGTACGGAAGATGAATCTGGTGGAGGCATTCATTATGGATTGAAGTGGGGAGAGGCAAGTGGTGGGCAGGTCAACAAAGAGCGAGCTGCAGTAGTCGAGGCGAGAAATGAGAGAGTGTATTTGAATCTTAGTAGTGTCTTGTGTGAGATAATGGCGTATTTTGGATATGTTTTTTAGATGGAGAAGACAAGAGGGCAGGGTCTAGTAGAACCCAGAGACAACGGGAGTGATGATGGCATTGTTGACAGTGAGAGAGATGTGAGAAATTGAAGCTTTACTAGAGGATGGGAAGATTAAGAGTTCAGTCTTAGACATGTTGTTTTAGATGGTGGGCGGACATTCAAGAGAGGATGTTCTAGAGAGGCAGTCGGAGATGTGTGCTAGAAGAGAGGGGGATAGATCTGGTACTGAGAAGTAAATTTGAGTGTCACCTGCATAGAGATGGTACTGAAACCCAAAGGAGTTTATTAGGGTACTGAGTGAGGATGTGTAGATGGAGAAGAGGAGGGGGCCTAGGACTGATCCTTGGGGTAGGCCAATAGGCATGGTGTGGGGAGAAGAAGAGGTGCCGGAGAAGGAGACGCTAAATGATCATTCTTGGAGGTATGATAAGAACCACGACAGAGCAGTGTCTCGAATGCCGAGGGAAGAGAGAATGTGGAGTAGAAGCAGATGGTCAACTGTGTCAAAGGCGGCAGAGAGATCCAGAAGAAGCATAATGGAAAAGTGGCCTTTAGACTTGTCAGTGAGCAAGTCATTGGTGACTTTTATGAGGGATGTCAGAGTGCTGGGGCCGAAAGCCGGATTGGAAGGTGTCCAGAAGAGAGTTAGAGGAAATTAAACTGGTAAGGCGGTTATAGACGAGCAGCTTCAGCAGTTTGAAAGCCAGGGGAAGAAGAGAGATAGGGGGGTAGTTAGATGCAACGTCAGAATCGGATGAGGATTTCTTGAGAGTGGGTGTAATTATGGCATGTTTTAGAGATGATGGAAACGTGCCAGTGTTTAGGGAAAGGTTGAAGATGTGTGTGAGAGCTGGGAATAGTGTAGTAGAGAGGAGAGGGATGAGCAGAGATAGAATAGGATCCAGAGAGAAGAGGCAGATAGTATGAGCTTCAAAAGATGAAAATTGGAGGGATGGGACAAGGGGTATGAGGTGATATGTACAGCGGGAGGAAAGTAATACACCCACACCACCACCTTGTTTGTTCCCAGGTCTAGGTGTGCTACTGAGGTGAAAACCACCATGCCAGAGTGCTGCAGGGGAGGCAGTGTCCAAAGAGGGGAGCCAGTAGATTAAGGGAGTTGGTAATGATTAGGGCGTGAGTGAAAGTGAGTTTATTTAAGATAGATTGTGCATTCCAGAGAGCCCAGGAGAAAGGTAGAGTGGAAGGTTTGTGACAAATATCAAATTCTAGGTGTTTCGGGTGTTTGCTGCCCTTGAGGCAGAGTGTGGCTGGCTGAGAGCAGGTAGAATGAGACCTGGGTTAGGGGATATGTCTCCAGCAGCAACGAGAAGGAGGAGTGAGAGCGAGAGAATATGGGACTGGAACTTACAGTGATGTTTCTGCTTATGAATGTTAGGGAGGGGATGAGATTGTGATTGGAGGAGGGAGAGTAGCTCGTTGGAGCAATGAAGAGGAGAGGAGAGCAAGGAAGGTGAGATGGTTATAGTATTGGGGGCATGATATGGATATTCTGTACATGAAAGTCTGAGAGAGAGGCAAAAGAAGATGAGGAGGTTGTGACACAGTGTGTAGGTGCAGGGAATAGAAGAGATGAGGGTGAGAAAAATATTTGTTAGTGTCTGCTATGGGTGAGTAAGTGGGTTGTGTGTTTTATATATATATATATATATATATATATATATATATATATATATATTTGTGTGTTTGTTTTTTGTTTTAAATTAATGAATTAATTTGAAGCAGGTGATGCTGAGTGAGCAGGTGTAAATCATGTGGTATCTATAAGTTAAGACTACGCAAGGGTGGATGGGAATGGGGCAGGGAGGAAGGGCAGAGAGAGCAGTGTAAGCGCCCATTCCAATGTAATCTCAGAAGCTAAGCAACATCAGGGCTGTTTAGTACCAGGATGGGAGACATCAGGGGAATACCAGGTGCGGTAGGCTTTATTTTTCATTTGTCAATTTTAAAGAGACCCCTTGTATGTTTTACATCTTACGTGAGCTGAGTGAAACTGATGTAATGCCTACAGCTGTACTGGCTTGAATATCCACAATCCTATCTGATCTTGGAACTTAAGCAAGGTTAGGCCTGGTCAGTACCAGGATGGGAGACTTCATGGGAGTACCAGGTGAAGTAGGCTTCATTTTCCATTTATTAATTTTAGAGACCCCTTGTATATTTTAAATCTTACCTGACATATGAGAAGCCCTTTCAAAGCCTAAGGGCGTACTGGCTTGACTACGCATGATCCTATAGGAGCTTGGAAGCTAAGCAACATTAGGGCTGTTCAGTACCAGGATGGGAGACATCATGGGAATACCAGGTGCTGTAGGCTTCATATTTTATTTATTAATTTTAAAGAGACCCCTTGTATGTTTTAAATCTTACCTGACATAAGCACCCCATCTGAGCTAAGCAAATTCAAGCCTGGTAGGTACCAGGATGAAAGACCTCATTTGAATACCGAGGGCTGTAGGCTTAATTTTTTATTCATTAATTTTCAAGAGACCCCTTGTATGTTTTAAATCTCGCCTGACAATAGAGAAGCCTTTTCAATGCCGACGGCCATACTGGTTTTAATTCGCTCAATCACGTCTGATTTTGAAAGCTAAGCAAGGTACCAGGATGGCAGAACTCATTGGAATACCATGTATTGTAGGCTTCATTTTTCATTTATTTTTCATTTAATAATTTTAAATAGACCACTTGTATGTTTTAAATCTTACCTAAGAGAAGCCCTTTCAATGATTATGACCATGCTGGCTTGTAATTCGCCTTACCTGTCTGATTTCGGAAGCTAAGCAAGGTCAGGTCTGGTCAGTACTGGGAGACATCATGGGAATACCAGGTGCTGTAGGCTTCATATTTTATTTATTAATTTTAAAGAGACCCCTTGTATGTTTTAAATCTCGCCTGACAATAGAGAAGCCTTTTCAATGCCGACGGCCATACTGGTTTTAATTCGCTCAATCACGTCTGATTTTGAAAGCTAAGCAAGGTACCAGGATGGCAGAACTCATTGGAATACCATGTATTGTAGGCTTCATTTTTCATTTATTTTTCATTTAATAATTTTAAATAGACCACTTGTATGTTTTAAATCTTACCTAAGAGAAGCCCTTTCAATGATTATGACCATGCTGGCTTGTAATTCGCCTTACCCGTCTGATTTTGGAAGCTAAGCAAGGTCAGGTCTGGTCAGTACTAGGATGGAAAACCTCATAAGAATACCAGGTGTTGTAGGCTTCATTTTTCATTTATTAATTTTAAAGAAACCCTTGTATGTTTTAAATCTTACCTGATATAAGCGAAACTTTTCAATACGTCCTACCATACTGGCTACAATGCATGCAATCCCGTCTGATCTCAGAAGTTAAGCAAGGTACTAGGATGGAAGAATTCTTGGGATTGCCAGGTGCTGTAGGTGTCATTTTTCATTTTTTATTTATTTTTCATTTATTTTAAAGAGACCCCCTGTATGTTTTAAATCTGACACAAGAGAAGCACTTTCTATTACTTTGGCCATAGTGGATTGAATGGGCCCAATCCTGTCTGTTCTTAGAAGCTAAGCAATGTCAGACCTGGTAAATACCAAGATGGGAGACCTCATGGGAATATCAGGAGCTGTAAGCTTAATTTTTCATTTATTAATTTTAAAGAGACCCCTTGTATGTTTTTAATCTTACCTGATATAAGAGAAGCCCTGCTTATGACCATACTGAATGCACCAAATCCCATCTGATCTCAGAAGCATAGCTTCGTCAAGCCTGGTAAGCACCAGGATGGGAGACCTCATGGGAATACAAGGTGCTATATGTTTAATTTTTAATTTAATTTTGAAAATAGCTCCTTCTATGTTTTAAATCTTAGCTGGCATAATATAAGTTTTATGAAGCCCATGGCTATACAGGCTTTAATTAGCTTGATCCGGTCTGATCTTGGAAACAAAGGAAGGTCAGGTCTGGTCAGTACCAGGATGTAATAACACATGGGCATACCAGGTGCTGTAGGCTTCCCTTTTCATTCATTTTTCATTGCTAATTTTATAGAGACCCCTTGTATGCTTTAAATCTCACCTGACATAAGAGAAACAATTTCAAGACCTATGGCCATTCTGGCTTAAATGCTCCAGCTCCAGTCTGATCATGGAAGCTACACAAGGTAAGGCCTTGTCACTCCCAGGATGGGAGATATCATGAGAATACCAGCTGCTGTAGGCTTAATTTTTCATTTATTAATTTTAAAGACACCCCTTGTATAACATACTCATCTCAGATGCTAAGCTGGGTGGCACGATGGCATTGGAATACCAGGTGCTGTAGGCTTCATGTTTCAAATATTACCTGACATAAGAGAAGCCTGTGCAATTCTTGCAGCTATATTGGCTTGAATTAGCATAATTCCATCTGATCTCATAAGCTAAGCAAGGTCAGGCTTGGTTGGTACCAAAATGGAAGCCCTAAGGGGATCACCAGATGCTGTAGGCTTCATTTTTCATTTGCTAATTTTATAGATACCCCTTGTATGCTTTAAATTGTATCTAACATAAGAGAAGTCCTTTAAAAGCCTACTACGATACTGGCTTGAATTCACCAGATCTTGTCTGGTTTCAAAAGTTAAGAAAGGTCAGGTTTGCTCAGTCCCAAGATGGGAGACCTCACTGGAATACCAGGTTTTGTAGGCTTTATTTCTAATGTATTCATTCATTTTAAAGAGATCACCTTATATGTTTTAAATCTTACCTGACATAAGAGAAACCTATCAACGCCTAGAGCCATACTGGTTTAAATGTGTTGGATACTGTCTGATCTTGGAAGGTAAGCAAGTTTAGGACTGTTCAGTATCAGAATGGAAGACTCATGGCAATACCAGTTGGTATAAGCTTCCTTTCTCCATTTACTCATTTTATAGAGACTCTTTGTAAGTTTTAAATCTTACCTGACATAAGAGAAATACTTTCAAAGCCTACAGTCATACTGGCTTGAATGCATCCAATCCTGTCTGATCTCAGAAGCTAAGCAAGGTAAGGCCTTGTCAGTACCAGAGTGGGAGACCTCATGGGCACACCAGGCGCTGTAGGCTTCATTTTTAATTTATTAATTTTAAAGAGACCCCTTGTATGTTTTAAATCTTACCTGATATAAGAGAACCCCATTCAATGACTTTGGCCATACTGGCTTGAATGCCCCTGATCCTGTCTGATCTTGGAAACTAAGCAACGACAGGCCTGGAAAGTACAAGGATGGGAGACCTCATGAGAATATCATGTGCTGTAAGCTTCATTTTTCATTTGCTACTTTTAGAGAGACCCCTTGAATGTTTTAAATCTTACCTGACATAAGAGAAGCCCTTTCAATGGCTACGGCATACTGGTTTGAATGCCCCAATACTGTTTGCTCTCGGAAGCTAAGTAAGGCCAGACCTGTTCAATACCAATATAGGAGATCTCAAAGGAATACCAGGTGCTGTAGGCTTTATTTTTCATTTATTCATTTTAAAGAGACCCCTTGTATGTTTTAAATCTTACTTGACTTAACTGAAGCTGTTTCAATGCCTACAGCCATACTGGCTTGAATACGCACAATCCCATCTGATCTTGGAAGCTAACCAAGGTCAGGTCTGGTAAGTACCAGCATGGGATACCTCATGCTAATACCAGGTGTGGTAGGCTTAATTTTTCATTTATTAATTTTAAAGAGACCCTTTGTATGTTTTAAATCTTGTGAAGTGAAGTGCATTCAATGACTGGCCATACTCGATTGAATCTGCCCAATCTCGTCTGATCTTGGAGATTAAGCAACCCCAGGCCTGGTAAGTACCAGGATGGGAGACCTCATGAGAACATCAGCTGCTGTAGGCTTAATTTTTAATTCATTTTTTATTTGCTAATTTTAAAGAGACACTTTGTATGTTTTAAATCTTACTTGACCTAAGTGAAGCTATTTCAATGCATTCAATGCATGCAGCTATACTGGCTTGAATATGCACAACCCCATCTGATCTTTGAAGCTAAGCAAGGTCAGGCCATTTCAGTACCAGGATGGGAGACCTCATGGGAGTATCAAGAGCTGTAGGCTTCATTTTTCATTTATTCATTTTAAAGAGATCCCTTATATGTTTTGTATCTTACCTGACATAAGAAAAGCTCTTTTAATGCCTATGGCCATACTGGTTTATATGCACCCGATCCCATCTGATCTTGGAATCTAAGCAAGTCAGGCCTGGTCGGTATTGGAATGAGACCTCATGGGAATACCAGGTGCTGCGGTTTCATTTTTCATATATTACTTCTAATGAAACCTTTTGTATATTTTAAATCTGACCTGACATAAGAGAAGCACTTTCAACACCTATGGCCATACTGACTTGAATACGCCTGATCCCAGCTGATCTTGGAAACTAAGCAATGTCAGGCCTGGTCAGCCTGGGATGGGAGACCTCATGGGAATACCAGGTGCTGTAGGCTTCATTGTTTTATTTATTAATTTTAAAGAGAACCCACTGTATGTTTTAAATCTTACCTGACATAAGAGAAGCTTTATCAAAGCCTATGACCGTACTGTTTTGAATGCTCCCGAACCTATCTGATCTAGGAAGCTAAGCAAGGTCAGACCTTGTCAATAACAGGATGGGAGACCTCATTGTAAAATCGGGTGCTTTAGGCTTCACTTTTCATTTATTAATTTTAGAGATTCCTTGTATGTTTTAAATCTTACTTGACATAAGAGAAGCCCATTCATTGCTTACAGCCATACTGGCTTGAATGTGACTGTTTCCATATGATTTTGGAAGCTAAGCAACGTCAGGCCTTGTCAGTACCAAGATGGGAGACCTCATGGCACACCAGGTTCTGTAGGCTTTATTTATTAATTTTAAAGAGACCCCTTGTATATTTTAAATTTTACCTGACATAAGAGAAGCTTTGTCAATGCCAACGGCCATACTGGCTTGAGTGTGCTCGATCCGTCTGCCCTTGTAAGTTAAGCAAGGTCAGGCCTGGTCAGTACCAGGTTGAGAGAATTCATGGGAATACCTGGTGCATTGTAGACTTTATTTTTCATTCATTGTTCATTTACTAATTTTACAGATGCCCTTTCAATGTTTAAAATGTTTCCTGACTTAAGAGAAGCTCTTTCCCTGCGCCCAACCCTAAACCAATATACTAATTGCATTGAATGTATGCCATCAGATCCAGGAAGTTAAGCAAGATTTGGTATGGTCAGTTATTGGATCAGAGACCTCAATGGAATAGCATGGGCTCTCATTGTCATTTTACATTCATATAAAGAGATGTTTTAAGGTGTTAACTATATAATGTCAAAAGAGACACTCAAATATAAACCAAATGACCCTATCGGATTTAATGTACTCTATGCTGTCTGTTCTGAAAAGATAAGCTGGATTAGGCATGCTCAGTTGCTGGGAGGAAGACCTCAATGGAATAGCATGTGCTCTCAGAATTCATTTAAATTAATTTTAATGTGATGTCTTCATGGTGTTAGTTATATAATGTCATAAGAGATAACCCCCATCAAAATCAATGACCCTATTGGTTTGAATGTACTCTAAGCTGTCTTTTCTGGGAATAGAAGCAAGATTAGGCTTTGATGGGAAACCTCAGTGAAATAGCATATGTTATCATCATCCCTTTACACTAATTTTAAAGAAATGTATTTAAGTTTTTAGATATATATTGTCAAAAGAGAAGCCACAATCTAAATGGCCTATCGGATTGAATGTACCTTATGCTGTCTGTTCTGGGAAGCTAAACAGGACTAGGCCTGGTCAGTGCAAGACTTCAAAGGAATAGCATGTGCTCTCAGTATTCTTTTCAATTAATTTTAAAGGGTGTCTTCATGGTGTTAGCTATATAATGTTATTAATGTGCCCTAAGCAATCTGGTTTGGTAAGCTATGCAAGATTCAGTCTGGTTAGTACTTGGATGGGAGACCTCAATAGAATAGCATGTTCTCTCAGCATCATTTTATATTAATTTAAAGATATGTTTAAACCAATCACGCTATTGGCTTTAATGTACTCTATGCTATATGTTCTGGAAAGCTATGCTGTCTCTACAGTGAAGCTAAGCAGGACTTTGTGATGTCAGTACTGGGATAGGAGACCTCAATGGAATAGCATGTGCTATCAGCATCCTTTTACATTAATTTTACAGAAATGTCTTTAAGATGTTAGCTGTATAATTTCATAACAGAAACTCACAAACAAAACCAACAGCCCTATTTGTTCGAATGTAACTTTTCTTTTCTTGGAAGCTAATCAGGATTATGCATGGTTAGTAGTTGGAGGAGAGACCTTGATGGCATACCATGTGCTCCCAGCATCCTTTTACATTAATTTTTAAGGTGTAAGCTATATATATTTATTTAAAGAGCTTTATAATGTCGTAAGAAAACCCCCTATCTAATTGAATGGCCCTATTGGCTAAAATGTGTCCTGTGCTGTCTGTTGAAAAGATGTCTTCAAGGTGTTAGCTATATAATGTCATAAGAGAAACAACAATTTTTCTCGCTTAGACGATTTTCAAGTGATGGAGCATGGTAAATAAGGCTTAAACTCACTTGCAACTTCACTCCCAGGCATCCTGGCTCTCCCCCTGTGCTGTGTGTGAGTGTGTTTTCATTTTTTTTTTTATTATTTTTCTTGTTTTGGTGTTTTTGGAGTTGCGCGCTACGTGATTAAATGACTTGCCTCTGTTCGCGGGGCCATTGGCGTTCATCTCGCATGTGTGATGGCACCAATGGTGGCAAAGAGCACCTTTGGCGCTCATTGCAGCCTAAGTGCGGCGCATCTGCTTTTCCTCGCTTCGCAAGGCTTGCATGTGTGACGGCTCTGCGGGCTGCATTGAGCACATTTGGAGCTCATTGTAGCAACTTGCGCTGATCGCCTTGCGAGGCATGCAAGCGTGACAACAAATCGTAGTTTGACAACGATTATATGTGATGTTATGTTAATTACTGTATGTTAAATTGCTTTTATATGTGTGTTTGACTTATGATGTTGATTTCTGTATGTTGCATGTTCGGTTTATGAGGCATTAACTGATTTGAATTTCAACAGCAATTAAAGCAGTTCCTGTTTTTTATAATGCTGAGCCTGCATTTATATTTTTAAATGCGGCAAGTAAGGGCATTTTAGAGACATAACTTGGTGAAGGGATAAAAAAAAACTGGTGGATCTACTGGGTGGGTTTGGTCATAACAGCCTTATCAAGCCCGACTGAAGAAAGCAGATCCCCACAAGACTTCAATGGAAAAGCATGTGCTCTCAGCATGCTTTTACATTAATTTTACATGAATTAATTATTAGTATAATTGCATAACAAACTCCCAATTGAAGCCAACAGCCTTATTGGTTTGAATGCAATTTATTTATTTTTGTTCCAGGTAGCTAAGCAGAATTAGGCCTGGTTAGTACTTGGATGGGAGATATATCTTCCAGCTGTTAGCTATATAATGTCAAAAGAGAAACACCAATCTAAACCACTGGCCATATTTGATTGAATGTGCCCTATACTGCCTCTTCCGGGAAGCTAAGAAGGATTAGGCCGGGTCGGAACTTGGATGGCAGATCTCAATCGAATAGCATGTACTCCCTGCATCCTCTTACATTAATTTTAAAGCGCTGTCTTCAAGGTGTTAGCATTATGTGATCATAAGAAACCCCCCAATTTAAGCCTATGGCCCTATTAGCTTGAATGTATCCTATGCTGTCTGTTTTGGGAAGTAATGTAGCATTAGGTCTGGCCAGGACATAGATTGGAGACCTCAGTGGAATAGCAGGTGCTCTTAGCATCCTTTTACGTTTATTTTAAAGAGATAGCTACTTTGTCATCAGAGAAATCCCCAAACTAAACCAATGGACCTCTTGGCTTGAATGTACCCTTTACTGTCTGTTGTGACTAGCTAAGCAGGCCTAGGCCTGGTTAGCACTTGCATGGTGAGATCTCAATGGAATAGCATGTGCCCTCAGCAACCTCTTACATTTATTTTAAAAAGATGTCTTCAAGGTATTAGTGATATTATTTCATAAGACAAAACTTAAGTAAAACCAATGTCTCTATTGGCTTGAATGTGTCATATGCTGTCTGTACTGGGAAGCTAAAAATGATAAGGGTAGGTGAGTACTTGGATGGGGGACCTTAATAAAATAGCATATGCTCTAAGCATCCTTTTACATTCATGTCTTTAAGTTGTCAGCTATATAATGTCATAATTGAAACATCAGTCTACACCATTGTCCTGATTTGCTTGAATGTGCCCTATGCTGTCTGTTCTGGGAATCTTACCTGGATTAGGCCTGTTCAGTACTTGAATGTGGGAACTCAATGGAATTGCATGTGTTCCAAGCATCTTCTTACTTTCATTTTAAAGAGATGTCTTCAAGGTACTAGTTATAAAATGTCATAAGAGAAACCCCAGTTTAAGCGAATTGCCCGATTGGCTTGAATGTGCGCTATGCTGTCTGTTCTGGGAAGCTAAGCAGGAATAGGCCTAGTCAGTACTTGAATGGGAGCCGTTCATTTGCTAGCATGTCCTACTGACATTATTTTACATTCATTTTGAAAAGATGTCTTCAAGGTGCTAGCTATATAGTATCATAAGACAAACCTCAAACTAAATCAATGGCCCTATTGGCTTATGCTGTGTTTTCTTGGAAGATAGGCAGGATTAGACGTCGTAAGTACTTGAATAGCATACCTCAGTGGAATAGCATATGCTCTCAGGATCCTCTTTCATTCTTTTTAAAGAAATGTCTTCAAGGTGTTAGCTATACAATATCATAAGAGAAACCTCAAGCTAAATCAATGGCCCTATTGGATTGAATTTACTCTGTGCTCCCATCATCCAAAGATGCACTCTATGGACTCTACATACATTAGCCCACTTAAATTACTCCCTATATTGGTAAATACACCAACTGTAAGTGACATCCTCCTGTGTACTCCGATCATCCAGTGATGCACTCTACGTATATTCACCCCATCTACCTCACTCCCTTTATTGGTAAATTAATCAAATGTAAGTGATGGCCTCCTGTGTGCTCCCATCATTCAGTGATGCACTCTATGGACTCTACACTTCATTCACTCACCCACTTACCTCAATCCCGATATTGGTAAATACATCAACTGTAAGTGACGATTTTCTGTGTGGTCCCATCATCCATAGATACACTCTATGGACTCTACACGTACATTCACCCCACTTACCTCATTCGTTAGGTTGGTAAATACATCAACTGTAAGTGATGAATCCTGTGTTCTCCCATCATCCAATGGAGGATCTTGTCTCTGGCCTCATAATAAAAATATGAACACTAGAATCAAATAACTTGCAAAGGAAATGGCTGTAAAATAGCCCTAACGTAAGTAGCCACTTAATTTGATTGAAAAAAATCCAACGAGCATTACCTGTGTTTAAAAAAAAATGTTTTTTTAAATTATATGGAACTTTGTACAAATATTGCTAAATATTTAATTCTCTGTGTTTGCGGAGACAGAGAGCGCCATTCAGTCATCTGTTTGTTGTTTTGTCTGTTCAGAAAATAATTACCTTTTCTGATCTTGAGCATTATTTGGGGTGAATTATGTAATCTAGTAATTGTATTTTTCTATGTATGGCATGGTTTAGTTAAAGAGTCATTCCTGGTATATCAGGTCTCAGGCTGTGCTGGATGTTTGATCCTCTAACAATGTTTGCTATTTACCAGCTCCCAGACTTTTCCTCCCACCAGTTCCCTGCTCCTCCTTTAAGCCTCTCATTAGGTGGGAGCCTATGTGTTTATGAGGGAATATTCATATGTGTCCCATATCACCCAGTGGCACAAATAGTAGTAGGTTGATCAGAATATTAAAAGCCCAAATGTAGGAGTGGGGAAAATGGAGAGATAAAGCAAGGTCAAATATTTGCATGATAATCTAATCCTGTAGAGCTTTCCCCCACAGTCTCTTGTAGGTAAACATAAGATAAGAAAGGGCATCTGTGAGCAGTGAGTCTGTAATTGCATTTTATGGGGAAGATTTAGTGCAGATAAGTTGGAGGGACATGGTTTCCAGGGAACTTGTTGTGAGGTGCTCATCTCCTTGACTTTTTGTTGTCAAAATATTAGGCTCCAGTGTTTCTATAGGTCTTTTGTTTATAGAGAATAATTCACTAAATACTATGGCCTCTATTACACGACTCCTGTAGCAATATTTATGACCTAACATTTGAAATGCATGCAGCCAATAACAAACCCTAACATGTAATCTATTGCATTCTCTCCCTGCTCTGCATACATTTTTCGCTAAAATGCAATTACCTGACCCCGTAAGAATGTTAGGATAATCCATCTCCACCTCTGATTTCCCCTTTTGTGTGCTCTCAATCTTCCCCAGCATCACAGTCGCCTTCTCGTTATATGACCAAAATATTTGCGCTTTGTACTCATGATCAACCCTTCCAGTGAACAATTTGGCCTAATTTCCTCTAGTATTGATTGATTGGATCGTATCGCAGTCCAAATGGTTTTAAGTAGTTTTTCCCAGCTCTACAATTAAAATGTGTCAATTCAATCAGTCTTCTTCATGGTCCAGCTATATTAGCAGCATAAACTAATGGCACAGGGGTTATATTGCCTAGACTATGTAACCACCACTCTTTTCTTTCTGCATTAATAATTTATTCCATTTATGGCTTCTGGAATATAGTCTGTTGCTGTATATCTTAGAACCTGTATAGTTTGAACACTTCTCACAAAATTCTCGGCAACTTTGATCATGATTTCCTTTCTCCAAGGCACTCCATATTTGAGCAAAATATTCTTTGTCTGAAAGGCTTGCCAACGTACACCAGTCTACATGGGGAAATACCAATGTAAACATTATGTATGGTAGTGCAGGAAATGTTGTAATTCAATGTTATAATTATTTTACTGGATGCATGCAGGACACATCAACAAGTAACTACAAGTGGTAGGATTCACACTACTTAAGCACCAGGTTTTAATGTTTCAGTTTCTTTATGTGTTTGTCTATATTTTATCTGTTTTTACCAGCCAAGTTCCTTCCTCTTTGATTACACATTAGAGGCAGAGTATCTACAAAAAAATTTAAGCTAGGGTGACTATGGAAAAAATCCAATTAGACTTCACCACTTTTGCCACCGCCAAAGAGGCTGTATTACATTTAGTAACTATTAGAGTATTTTGTTGCTAATTTTATATATACTCTGTTGGTAGATGGTGTGACGATCCAGGGGCTATTACTGCCCAGGCCACCTGCTATAGACTACAGGTTAACTACCCACAAGGACCATTGGGTTTTTAGAAATATCGTCACCAGCACCCTGATATCTGGCTTCTGTATCAGGGTCTCTCCATCAGGAATCAACACTTCCAGAAGTCTCAGCAACCTTACTGTGGTAATGACCAGGACAAGTTTCTTGCAGGGTGGAGATAGGATCATTGTTGCAGCCACCAGGCTCAAATAAGAGAACATAACATTTCTATATATCTCAGCAGTGAACTGTTTTATTATTGGAAAGTCAAACATATAATATTTATATGGTTAGATACAGGGGGGTGTACACAACACAACAATGACAGGGAGTGTCAGACAAACACAGGAAATAGACTCCACATGGGGCTTAACATTAGCATCCTGAGGCATCCTGAGGCATGATATCGGAACTGTGTAGAGACACTGGAGACAAGCCCGGGGTAGAGGAATGCAGGGAGACATTTACAATTTAGGCGCCAACGCAAGATGCGGAGGTGGGAGTCGCTCTCCATTTCCCGCGACAGAGATCATAATGCTCCCCAGAAAACCCTAGGATAAACACTATAACTCCTTGGTTATCCATCTGAATGCCCAAGAGAAGAAACTGACATGCAGCATGTGAGTAATAGGGAAATCTATAAGAACAATTATATGTTTGAAGATATATGTTTGAATATATATATACACATTCAATTTAAAGTTATGAACATGACCTTTGAATATGGACAGAATATACCGTAATTCTTCTCACTGGGACCACATTACCTAGGCAATGGAAAAATATGTGTGTTTGATCTACCCCCATGTTGAACTGCATATTGGTGTCTCTGGCTGAAGCATTTGCATTACTTAAGATCTGGGGATGTGTTGATTCATGAGGAATTACTCCTTTTTCTGCTCCAAGGTTATACTAATTCACAGCTGAAGATAGGTTAAACCTTAATTTCGTTGTGATCTAATATAATTTGCTATAAACTTGCGATATATCTACTATAACAGTTAAAGATCAGCGAAGGTAGCAGTGACTGTTTAAAAATCCGTCATAAGCTAGAACCATATGACTGAGATGCACTACTGCTGCCTAAGACAATTAATTTGTTTCGGACCACATTGAATGAAGTAACTGTGAATTATAAAACTAACAATAAATCTGCCATGACAGACATAGTCAATTTATATCAGTATCTCAACTGTAAAGAAAGAGTTTTTATATATCACTTCTAACAATTCAGCTAAAACTTATTAAAGCAACAACAAATAGAGATCTTCAAAAATTTTAAGTTTGTTCTTATATAAAAATTTAAAAAAGAGAGCTGGGTAAAACAAGAAAGACAAGTTTACAAAAGGAAGAACAACTAACACTCTAAAATGAACGAACTGTTCCAGAACTTTCAGATAAACTTAACAGCTGATTTAAAAAATCAGAATATGGAGAATGCAAAAGCAATAAGAGATGCTAATAATATAACTTCTTATTTGGAAGACGAAATTTGACAAGTTAATAACAGAGCATAACTTTCTATTAACATACACTACAAATCTGGAAGATAAAATAAAAGATCTAAATAATAAAATTACTAGCCTGGAAGACCGCTCTAGAAGAAATAACCATCAATTACTAATGTAGAGTTAATTTGGTTTCCTCAATAGCTCCCATATTTCCTCAAGAAGAGTATAAATTTGATGCTTGGCATAGAATTCCACTACCATCAAATATGGACAATCAAACACCAAGAGATGTTACTGTGAAAATCCATTTTCTCCTATTTAAAGAAGCCATAATAAAAGCCAGCTTCAACAAAAAATATTTTGAAACACCATATGAAAAAATAAATATTTTAGCGGATATATCTCCATCTATTTTGCTCAAGTGCAAGAGATTTTCAAATGGTACACAAGCGCTGAGAGGAGAAGGACTGATATATAAGTGGAAAATCCTTGCAGGACTCTAATCTTGAAGGACTCGCGTTAATATAAGAAACTCAGTGAAAGAAGAAGATCTTGCACTAAAATGGAATTTAAAAAAAGAAAATACTACAAAACCAGAGCACAAACCGGAACTCCTAGTCAAATCTCCTGAGTGGCAAGAGGTTAAATAACCTACCCTCAACAAATAGCTCTATCACTCTATATCTCCCCCTTTATGACTATACTATATTGAAATGTCAAAGTATAATATGTTATCTTGGTGTTTTTTGGGGGGTTTTTTCACGGTTTTCTCACAGTGATTCTAGTTTTCACAGGGAAACAATTCTCACTGTCTTTTTGGGAAGAGCTTTGAGATATTAAAGGTATTTTACATTATACATAAATATAGGACTCTTATATTAGTTCACTATTGACCACAAATATAGAATAAAAGTTAAACTTTATGGTCTTGGTGAAGGTTGGAGTTTATAAAATACTTAACCTGACTAGCATTAATCTATCACTAAGTAGGACTATTGAAAAATAATTTTGATGACATCAATATGGGAACAGAACAGAATCACTCGCTTTGTTACAGGATATTTAAATTATTATATCAAATTTACCCTTATTTATATAAATAGGGAAATTATACCTGGAAAATAAAATATTCCACTAAATCTCTGTTTTGTTTGTTTTTCTTTACGTATTTGGATAATTGTCATCTAGTTTCAGAAAGAGACAAGTTATATATGATCTATATTGACTCTTTCACAAGCATTTTTTTTTCAAACCCCAGTAGTGGGAATCACATATATAGTTGTGAGCGTACGAGTTGTTGCTAACGCTGCGGGCTCGCGAAGCGAGGGCCTCAGTTGCTGGCATGGAGCGCCGTAGGCGCTCCATGCCAGCACCTGAGGACCTCGCAAAGCGAGGGCCGCAGTTGCTGGCATGGAGCGCCGAAGGCGCTCCTTGCCAGCAACTGCGACCCTCGCAAACTTCACGTCGCAACCCAAACAGTACGACACACACATTACGACACTCGCAAACAACATACGACACACGTTCACACACATTACGGACTCGCAACACTCGGACGCAACTCGCGAACATTACAAAATGTCAAACACAATACATACACACACCACATACATAAAAAACTTACCTACACCAAGAGGGAGCACCCAGCACCTCAAAAATACAACTTACACCTCGATTTTACTTCAAATAAAACAGTTTAGAGACTAAAAAAAAAACGAAGCGAGAGAAAAAATGGCCGCCGAACAAAACGAAAACGAGGCTACAGCACTCTAAACTCGCAAAACACCACAAGAAACTCGCAAAACACCACAAAACACCTACGGATATTCCGATACAAACGTATAACACACATTACTCGCCATTTCTCGCCAATGCGGAAGTACACGACTACGCTAACGGTTTGGTCTCGCGCACGCACAGTGTTACACTGCACACATTCAGCACGCTTACACAGCAGATCCACACCACTAATGCTGCAGCAACATCAAAACACATTCACAGCTCTTCCACACAATGCTTTAAAATAGGTAAAGTATATTCATTTATTAATGTATTATATATTTCATTATTACACACTAAACAGCATTAGCTACCTTACAATTTCATTGCCGTCATTTTTTGACGGGCAATTCGCTAGTATATTATAATCTATAGAACTGTAATACTGAATTTCATTCAATACATATGTTTATCATGAATAAGAGATTATAATTGATAATAAATTAGGAAAAAGCCAAAGGCCCTCATCGCGGGGCTCACTTCATTGTTGACGAGCAAGTTCCTGCTGTGTATATATATATATATATGTAATTATATATATATATATATATATATATATATATATATATGTAATTATATATATATATATATATATATATATATATTAATAATGAGTATTGTAGTATATTATGATACCTTTTGCATTGGAAAAACGTCTTATTTATAGTGATATATATATATATATATATATATATATATATATATATATATATATTTGTGGTTGGGCCGCTCACTTGTAGCGAGGGATAGCTGAGATTGTTGTCAAAGCTTCATAATTAGGAAAACCTAACCTGCTTAAAGGGCCAGATAGTCATAATAGGGAGAAGGCTTTTCCTTTGTCATGGGCAAGGACACGATTCTCTTGGAGTCTTAGGGAAGATCGAGTGTCGACTATGTCATGAGAGATGAAGGTGATAGCGACTAGGTCATGTGAAAGGAGGGCTGAAGGGCATCTGTGGTCACAATGGCCTATGAAAGCAACTTGGGTTGTAGGAATGTAATGGAATGCAAACATGAGTAAGAGGCAATGGTGAGAATCAGTCTATTGAGTGATGGGGTGAAAAACTTGGATGGGTACCTGGGGAAAGCTGCCAATGTAGGGCTTGCTGAGGGCCAAAATTGCAACATAGGGATGATGAGAGCCAACATGACAAAGGGGAGTTGAGAGTGGGAGACCAGGGAGGTGGTGAACACTAAGGGACCAGGGGATTGGCGTGGATGCCTTTGCCCACCAAGGCCATGAAGCTGCAGAGCTAAAGCAAAGTATGGTTTGATGAGAGCCAAGAATTGCAACATTGGACTTGATGAAAACCAAAATGCCAAACGAAGTGTAGAGGAACCCGAGGCATCATAGATGACAGCGATAGGCCAAGGAGGTGGGGTATGTCAACAGAGAGGTGATCAGCCTGGATGCCGATGTGAACCAGGGGCATGAAAATGCAGAGGCAACTTATGACTTTATGAGACACAAAAATTGCAATGTAGATTTTAATGAGAGCCAAAAAGACACAGGCGAGAAAGTGGAGATGGGTCAGAGATGACAGTAGAGGCAGCATGATAAGGGAGAGGGAATCAGCTGGGATGCTGACCAGCACCAGGGGGATAAGGTTGCTGAGCTGCGGCAATAAAGGGTTTGATGATAGCCAACAATTACAACTAAGGCTTGATGAGTGACAAAAAGGCAAAGGAGAGAAAGTGGAGAGGAGACCGAAGTATCAGAGCCAAAAAGGCCGGGAATGCCAAAAGGAGAGGGGATGAGACTGGATGCTGATGAGTGGGGTGGGAAGCTAATAATAGTAATAATAATAATCATAATAAAAATAAAAACTCATGATGAATTTTGATAGTAATCGAGAAGAGATCAGTATTGGGATAATTATTTGAACTCAGTTATAGAGCATTAGAAATAAGTGAATGTATTTGTATATCACAAAGGAGTGGCAAGGGGGGGAGAGGGACTGATGAAGATGTTTTTTTTTATTTTATGAGTTAAGGTGGTTATTTATATTATTGTTTTGATATTGTTTAATAAGAATACTAGCATCTGTGAAGAATTTAATGCTGCTATATAATTTTTCTAGGTCAATACTAGGGTATAATCTTCATTAAGGTATGAGGTAAAAGATATGTTTGACTTAAAAATCCATGTGCAACATGAAATATACATACAGCGCGACAAGGTCAATTTCTCACTTTTGGGGAAACTCCTAACTTAAGGGATATTTGATCCCAAATTTACTATTCTGTATTCCCTCAGTGAATTATGCACTGTAATTCTTTCTTTGGAGCTTTTATATTTTTACTTGAGCCTTCAGGGTAGTGTAATCTGCATCATATGGGGGATCTAAGTGTGACTATTGTAATTGTAAAAAATGATGGTCAATACAATCTTAAACTTTTTAATTGTCATGTATGTAGTAATAATCGAACAATAAATTTAATTTGTATGAATAGGTATTGTGAACCATTACATAAAGGTTTCTAACATGCAACTTATATTGTAAACAGTGGTGAATTGATTATTTTTAACAATGCTAACATCAATAGGTCAAACATGTATAAATGAGTATTTTAAACCATTACAGAATGCTTCTTAACATGCAACTTGTAGTTGACCTATTGGTAAAGCAAATAGGTATTGAATCCAGAGGAAGGCAAACAGTAAAACCTGCCATTAAAACTTAGCCAATTGTATCAAAGGGGGAAATATTAATTATTTCTTGACCCCAGTAACTGGTGATCGGATTACTCCCTGGATAAATCCTGTCTATTTAATTATACATTTAAATTTGTAACAAATGATTATGCTGCTACTGAAATAAATCCTTAATAAAATTCAATTAATCAACTTTTCAAACCTTGTAAAATACAATGTTAACAATGCAAATATTAATGTAAGGTAATAATATTTAAAATTATATTATATAAAGATATAGTGATCTTAAATATTGAATCCAGAGGAAGGCAAACCAAAAAAAAACAGTGAAACTTGGTCAATTGTGATCAATACTCTCTATATCATGAAACATTAAAATTTTGCAACAAATGATGATCCTGCTACTAACATTAAACCTTAATTACATAGAATGAAACAACTTTTCAGTCCTTTGAAAACAGAATTTTAACATTACAATCACGAACTTAAAGTATTTCAATGGAAACAGTAAAGTTAAGAAAATGCAAGGTAACAGTTTTGTGGGGCCAATCCTGGCAAAATTCACTTCCAAGACATTCCATTTTTTTTGTTTGCCTGTCAAAGTGGTTCCCGTTAAAAGAGCTCAGCACTTCTGTCTATGGGATATAATCACTGTTTATTGTTGTTGTTTTTTCATTTGTGCAGTTTTTGAAAATGCCACATAGAGTTTCCTAAGTGAAATAGAGGTCCTCTAAAAAGAAATCAATGTTCATCCGCGGGGTGTCACCACTGTTCTCTATGTTTTTTGCCATTTTATAGAGTTTCCTTAGTGAAATAGTGGTCCTCTCAAAAGAGCCTGAGTGACATAAAATTGCGTCCTCAAAATAAAACCACTTTTCTCTTTATTTGTTGTGAATTTGATGTAGATATAAGAGCACTATTGGTTATTGAATTGGGTTATTTGTAGCTTAGTTGTAATTTTTGTCTTGTTTGTAATTTAATTTACAGTACTTCATAGTAGGCAATGTTTTTTGTAAAAATGTGTCCATAATCTAACAAATCCCTCTGACTTTGGTTGTTTTCAATATATACTTTTATTTCCTCTGGATTCTTGCATCGTGAAAATGCAACATACAGTTGGCCATGGTAAAATACTGGTTCTTCTAGAAAGATCCCAACAGATTGAAAAGTTTGTCCTTGTGATTTATTAATGGTCATGGCAAATGCCATGATGATGGGAAATTGTCTTCTCTGAAGTACAAAAAGTAAGCTACCTTTACTTGGTGCCAAATCTATTCTTGGTATGAAAACTCTTTTACCTTTATAGGAATTTCTGAATTCATGAAATAAACTTTTAGTTCTTGAACAATTAATATGGTCCCATTACATAGTCCTTTTTTGGGGTTCATATTTTGCAGTAACATGACAATTGCACCTTTTTTTAGCTGCAAAATGTGTGGTGGCATTCCAGATGAAGTTAATGAATTAATAAATTCAGTTGAAAAGTTTATTTGTCATCACCAAGTACACAATCTGCACTGTCATATTTTTTTGTGGTGCATCTATTAATTTAAATATTTCATTATTCAGAAGCAATGCATCTTTATTTTTGGACGTTAATATTACTTTAGTTGCAAGCTCTGCATAATCCTCGTTACTTATTGTATTTTGGAATATAGCCAATATAATGTCCTGTTTGCAAATCATATGACATGGAATGTCCATGATATCATCTGGTAAATTCTGAATTTGTTATGTTTTTCCTTCTCCAATTTTGACGAGCCACTCATTGAATTCATTTTGTCCTTGTGATATCATATTTTGTTCTAATTTGAGGTGAGTAAAGAGTTTCCATAGTGTACTTGACCTAATACATGTTTCTACAATGTCTGTGGGATTTCCATGGACAACAGGTAATGTTTGTCTAAAATCTCCACCCAACAACATCATCTTTCCACCAAAAGGCAAATCATTATCCATGACTTCACGTAATAAATTGTCAATGCATTGTAGAGAATGACATGACATAATTGTAGATGATAATTAATGTTGATGATAATTAATTTACTTTTCTTAATTGTTTTTGCTTGCAAAGATGTCATTCTTATATCCGACACTCATGTTTCCAGAATAGGAACTGGCAGTTTAAATCCACTATGCACAGTTCTTCCACCTTCTAACAAAAGTGCGGCAATTCCAGTTGTTGCAAATACAGTGCTATTAAAACTTGTACGCGAACAAAACTCATCAATAAATTATATAGATACGTTTTTCCTGATCCACCAGGTCCATCTAGATAGAAATAATGCTCTTTGAGAAAGTCATCCTCTAGTGCACTTTTTATGGCGTTTAAATGCTTGCAATTGTAAGGTATTTAAAGTTGCAAGTTTTTCTTGTGTTATTTGGTTTTGAAGCTGAATATCATAGTCTTCAACGTTTATTTCATCTATGAGTCCTGTATCTGCCAGATTAAAATCTGCACAATTTAATCAGTGAGAGGGAAAAACCTCATTTGGAGCATTTGAGAAGATGCAAATTAATGCAAATTGTTCTCTCATCGGCTGTGGCATTTGACACAGTGCTACTTCTTCTAGACATCTTTCCCATTCTGTATCATCATTCAGGAAGTTTCTGTGTTGCGCAGCTACATGAAATGTGTCATAAACTGTGTCATTAACAGTTCTCAACTGTTCAAAACTTTGTGCAATAGGAACATTTAAAAGGAGTAAACGTAAGCAGAAACATTCAAGGTCTCTTGGACTTACAGTGTATATTCTAGTTATAATTTTATTTACACAGCTTTTTCTTTTTTGCCATAATCCATTAACAAAAACATAATGGTAGGGAATGTCAATATCAACAATTCCCTTGCCTCCAAGTCAGTCCAATTTAATTGAAACCACGCAGTTAGTGTAGTTTGTCGATGCTCACTTTGTGCCAAAGCATTTCTTTAATTTCCAACAGTGAAATAAGTGTCTTTGGGGCAAATGTATAGCTAATCGATATACTACATGTGAGCGATCATGCATTTCAAATTTGAGAAGACGCCACATTGCTTCTGGCGCACTTACATAGCGAGCATCTACATGAGATGCAAGTTCATCATGTAATAACTCAGTTTGTTCTGGATTTTCTGCACTTTTGACCACTATAGTAGCTGCATCATAGCCTTTGTAAATATATTTGTAGACATATTTAATGGATTTTATAGAAGTGCAAGCTTCCATATTAATGTGTGCATTATACTTCATGAGCAAATGTATATTGTATGGCACCACATATCTGTTATCAACTTTTTTCCATGAATAATGGCATTTTGGCCTTCTCTTCTTCTATATAATGGGCGATTCGGGCGCATGCGCGGGCTTTCTATGGCTTAGGTAGGCCAGGTTATGCGCATGCGCAGATGTGAGGACGCATGTTAGGCGTTAGGACGTATGTAGATGTGCAGCACGTCACTAACGAGTGACGCAGCATCGGACCACGCCGGCTAGCAGTGCGAGACCGCAGGGACTTCACACCAGGAGTCTCAGGATGGGATTCTCCTTACAGTCAGGTACAATCGTTTCTTTCCTTTAAGGATTGATTAACCTAACCCCAATGTCTTTATACAATAGAGTGTTGGTAAATTCCTATGTGGCTAAATTTACTTCCACTTTGAAACAAATTCAAAACGACACACTATTGTAGCTCTGATAGTGTTTCCTTATACTTAACAGATCTTAGTACTATGACCAAGGCGTTTGCCTGGTTTATGTTATACCACACAACCAAATTTGTATTGGGATTCACTTATTGAGCATTGTTCAGTTGGGCATACTCCGATATTGGGGTTAAATTGGTGTCTAATTTATTTAATGCTTGCTGTGGGGGATATCCCATACTTACTCCGGGAGGAAGATCTGATTTATCAGTGCAAATACGTACGTTTGTTGATAGCAGTATATTCATTGTATTTATTTATTTATTTTATATACTGTTGTGACTTAGTTTATCCCCTACTTACTGGACAATCATGAGACTAGGTCTCTGAACATCCCCTTTACTCCTTTTTTTAATTTTACTCACATTATTATTCTTTGTTTAGTTGATGCATTTTTATACAATCTTATTAAAGGTTACGTTTTAGTACTATCGTTATTCCTACACAAGTCCAACATTACCAGCGATGATTTGGTGTGTCCATGACCTCTAACAGGATTGTACAATTCAACGATCTTGTTGTCAACAGTATGAGCTGATAAAACATATTGGCTCACTGAGTTATATCTGACTGGGTATTACTGTGATTAGTTCATTCATATTATTAGTTGCCACTCTACTTTTCTTCCTTCATATTTAATACTTTATATAGCAACTATATGCATAAACCATTACATCCACTTCACCTCTCTCACAGATCCTTCCATATATCAAGTTAGAGGAACTACCCTAGTGGACTCTAGTTTTTACATACAATCTCATATAGTCTACCATTTATTTCTGGATCTGGTAGTTCAGCAATGATGACTGAATCCACTTTATCACCAGTATCCAATTTATATTTTTCTTGAAGGATTATAAGCATATGTGCATGTGGAAGGCCTCTTTTTCGAAATTCTATGGTATAAACATAAGCAAGACATTTGCCAAATAACTGAGTTATTGTTATGTCACGTATTTGTTCAGTTAATTTGATTTTGAAGACTTTTGCCACCAAATCTGGTCTATCGGAAGCAATTTGTCCAATCACCAGATTCTGTACAATCTCTGGCCATTGTGGATTACATGTAAATGTAGTAATTAAATCTGGTTTTCCAAATTTAGTTACAATAGCCATAGCATCATTGTATCTTTCTCGCATATTGCAAGGAGATCCTTGGAAAGAAGAAAGTAAAATTATGGCTTTGCCAGCTGCAAGTTCGTTGTTTGTAGCTGCCTCAGCTACATAATCAATCAATCCACAATACTGTTCTACATGTAGTTTATCTTGTTGATATTTTATGAAATTTAAATTATTTACCTCAACTTGCAAATATGAATCAATGATAATTTGTTGTGTCAGTTTTTCACCACATAAAATGGGATTAAATCCATATTTAATGGCAGTTTGAGCCACTTTAAATTCAAGCATGGAAATATTATTTCTGACACATACTTTTGAATTTAAGTAACTGTCAAGTGTTAATTTTGGTTGCCATCCAGCTTTCCCATTTGGAAAAAAATTGGATATGTCATTGGATCTAAATTTGTACTTAAGATACTTATGTTGATAAAAGGTTGCTCCTCATTTCTGGGATATATTCTAATATCCCTTTGAAATGGTGGTTCTCCCTCATCATTTTGAAAGACCATTGCAACCTCATTTAATGTTGGTAAGTTGTAACGGTTCATAGGATAGATCCTTTCATTTATTATGTTTTAAGAAAATCTGTTGTATTATTTTGGTTTGTGTGCACCACTGTTGTCATTGTAGGTTTAGGTTATGGGGTTAGGCTTAGAGGTTGGTGCACACAAAACAGGATTTATTCTTAGATTTAATATGTGTTAACAATATTGGTAGTAGTATAGTGTTTTTTGCACACCACAGTTGGCATGAGAGGTTTAGGTTATGGGGTTAGGCTTTGAGTTTGGTGCACAGAAAACAGGATATATTCTTCCATTTTATATGTGTGTTAACAATATTTGTTGTAGTATCCTGTTTGTGTGCGCCACTATTGGCATTAGGGACTTATAATTTTTTTGTTTGTGATATTCTCTTTTGTGTGCGTGACTGTTAGCATTAGGGTTGTAGGTTATGGGGTTACGCTTAGATGGTTAGTTATGTTGCAGTTCATTTTGACATAGGGGCACACCAAATAGGATAGATTTTTTTTTTTTTTTGTTATACTGTACCTGTTGTGTTGAATTATTAGTTGTGTATAAATGACAGAGGGTCCCCTGCTGCCAATCTTGCTGGGACACTCTTCAGGCAGTGTCTGTTGAAAAAGATAGACAGAAATGCAAATGTTGAAATATTATATATATTTTTTTACTAAAACCATAATATTTTTTTTTAATGAAATGTATTTTTATTTACCTGTTGTTTTTTATTTGTTGTCTGTAAATTGCTGCAGATTTGACAGTCCGTGTTAAACCATGCAGTGCTGCAAATTATTCAGTGACACTGTCATGCAGAGTCTGTTAAAAATGACAAAAAAATTGAAATGTTGAAATGCAGTGTAAATATATATATGTTTTTTTTTTTTTTGCTTTCTGTTTTTTTCGGCCGCCATTTTTTCTCTCGCTTAGGCGATTTTTCAATCGCGAAAGTGATGAAATGCAAGTTAAATTCACAGCCAACCTCACTGACAGAAGTCCTGCCTGTCCCCCTGTGGAGTGTGTGATATTCGGGCGCCGTTCGGGCGTTAACTTTGTATTTTTTGGACCTCAAATTTTTTTTTAGAAGGCCCGTGGGTGTTTTTTTTTTTTTTTTCCAAAGTTTACTGCCGCTTTCCTTTGTAAAGTGTTAAGGGTCATAATTTTTCAACTATTTTTTTTTTCAAATTGCTATGGGTCTCGCAGTGTGAATTCGATAATGAAGATTTCTGTTCAACTTTAGTCCCGCGACTGAGCCCGCAAGTGTTAGCAACAACCCGTATTGCTCACCACTATATATGTGATACACAATATACACTTATTTATATCTGTATTTATATATTTATACTCTATATGCATTAATTTACATCTGTATTGATATATTTATACGCTATATACACTGATCTATATCGGTATTTATATATTTATCTGCTATATACACTGATCTATATCTGTATTTATATATTTATTAGCGACTTGCCCGTCAAAAATTACGGCAATACAATTTGAAGCCTGGCAATGCAGTTTGCCACACATTGCAAGCCTCTCCCCCACGCTACTTTACGGGCCTTCGGCGCTCATTGCAAGCCTCTTCCTCCTACTACTTTATGGGCCTTTGGCACTCATTGCGAGCCTCTCCCCCCTCTACATTACAGGAGCGTGAGCCCTGTAATTACAGGCTTTGGCCAACCCGCAACTTTTGGGCCTTGCAATGAATGCCTTTGGCACTCATTGTGAGCCTCTCCCTACTCTCTCACCCCTGTGTCGCTTTCCCCCCTTTTCCTCCCGAGTGTCTGTTTCCCCCTCTCTCCGTCCCGTGTCTCTTTCCCCCTCCCCTGTGTCTCTTCCCCCCCCTCTCACTCGCATCTCTTTCCCCCCCACTCCCTCCCCTGTATCTCTTTCCACCCTCTCCCCCATCTCCCTCCCCTGTTAATCATAATTTCCCCCAAGCCTGAAATGGTTTTCTGATTTACGGCTTAAAAATAAAAAGCCAATCACATAGCAAATTAGCTTGCAACCTCACTTAAGGCTCCCTGCCTTGCCCCCTGTGCTGTGTGTGAAGTTGTTAACTAATTTTCTACTGAATTGGCTTTTTTTGGCAACCCCCAAGCGGCTTTCGGGTTACGGACTTGAAAATAATGTTGGCCATTAAACCCGTAATTTTTTTGAAACCTGTAACTTTTAAGCCGTTGGGAGCCTCTCCCCCTCACCATTCCGGGTCTCTTGATGAGCGCCTTTGGTGCTCATTGCAGCCCCATCAAGCCAGTCATGTACAGGTCTGTATTATATATTAATACACAATATACACTGATTTATATCTGGATTTATGTATTCATGCACTGTATGCACTGATCTATATCTGTAATTATATATTTATACACAATATACACTTATTTATATCTGTATTTATATATTTATACATTATACACTCTGATCTATATCTATATTTATACTCTATATGCACTAATCTAAATCTGTATCGTTATATTTATACACTATATACACTGATCTATATCTGTATTTATATATTTACAAGCCCCCCCCCCCCCCCCCTTTACTTTACAGACCTTGCAATGATCGCCTTCGGCTTCTCCGCTCGTTGCAGGCCTAGATCAACCCGCAACTTTCGTGCTTTCGTTAGCTAATTTTCGACTGAAATTGGCTTTTTTTGGAGATCCCCGAATGGCTTTCGAGTTACAGGCTTGGAAAAAAATGGCGGCCGTTATACACGTAATGTTTTTGAAGCCTTTAACTCGTAAGCCTCCAAAAAAAAGACAATTCTGTAGGATAGGTGGAACTTGGTTCCTATAAAGCCCAGGTGAAGAAAGCAGATTGTGACAGGTACAGTCTGATATGTTCAAGAAGTGTACTGTGTAATGGCATGAGTAAGCAAACATAGACTGCACCCTGAGTAAGCACCATCCACAGCAGTAATCTCCCTACACCACGCACCTAATTACAAGCACTTGTGAAGCAAGTAACTTGTAAATAACACACAGATGCGCACTGTAGAACTATATACTCACCAGCTACTCCTTCATGTAACCCAGCAGCTAAAAAATACATAATGACATGCTAATTTTTATCTAAAAAATGTGGAACTCGCAAATTTGCGAGCGTTACACAAAAACTAGCAGTACGACAACTATATTAATTATATTTTATCTAAAGCTATATAGTATAAATGTTAAAATATACTTTCTATGTAGAATATTACATGTGGCCATTCTAATTCATTTTATACATATATAAGAAGGATTCTTTATTTTCTGCATTTTTCTACAGTAACTTAACATAACATTTTACATTACATTGGCTGCCATTCAGCCTTTCTGACTACACAAAACATTCTAAAATTTAGTTAATTAAGGTTTGTAGAAATTATTACTGATGATCCCCTGATACTTCTTTGTTCTTCAGTCTAGTCAGCTGCATAAAAAAACTGACCATGCTCAGAGCAGACACCAAATCGAACTGACTATGTTTTAAGGAGTAACTACCTGTAACTGTACATCAGTAAGGTGACATTGTCATGCTTTTTTTTATTTAACTCTATTAAAATGGTGCTCAATTAGGGTATATTTAATTGCTCAAGCAGACTATTGTGATATATTAAAGGACCACTGTAGTTTGGAAAAATCTTCATATGCATTTGTGAAAGATATCCCTGTAATTTGATTTGGCAGTTTATGCTGCTGGTACATATCCTTTTACTTAGATCTATTATCAAGTGCCTATGTACATTAATAGTCTTTCAGCATAACTGAATCAAGATCTTATCTGAATCCACAATTCCTCTTATTCCTCCAAGGTGACTAATCCTGTTATGAACAAAAAGCAACATTTCTACTGACTATATATATATATATATATATATATATATATATATATATATATACATTTAAAAAGTAAAGATTACATTTATTTATATTAAGTTTTATAAAGAAAAATATTGCCTACTATAAAGACAAGTTTTTTATTATTGTGTATTATACATATGCCACTTCAGTGGTCCTTCAGTAAATGTCTGTATTTTCATTATAATCCTTGAACAGATGGATCCATGAGATAGAATACTTATGGACAACATTACAACAAAGTGACTTATACAAAGAAATGTAGGACTGAAACCACCACAGAACTTCACCAAACCATTTCTGTTGAACATAACATCAATAGATTAAAATCACAGAGACGCACTCAGCAGAAGTCTCAAAAAAGAAAGAACAAATGTTCTGAATGTGGGAAATATTTTGCTAGCAAGTCTTCTCTTCTCATACATCAGAGCGTTCATACGGGGAAGAAACCATTTACATGGTCTGAATGTGAGAAAAGATTCACTCAGAAATCTCACCTTATCCAACATACGAATATACATTTATAATCTCATCTCATTAGACATCAGAGAACTCATACATGAGTGAGATCATTTGTGTGTTTGTAATGTGGAAGAGGTTTTAATGACAAATCAAATCTAATACAACATCAAAGCTTTCACAAAGGATACAAAAAAATTATATGTTCTGAGTGTGGGAAAAGTTTTAGACTGAAATCAAGTCTTGATTGCCATCAAAGAATCCATACAGGGGAGAAGCCATATGCGTGTCAAGAGTGTGGGAAAAGTTTTACCACAAGTTCAAGCCTTATACAACATCAGAAGTCTCATGCAAATTAAAAACAATTTGTATTTTTTTTGGGGTGGTAAGCAGGCCCCTGGTAAACACATATGAGAGAAGTTATCATATGTTAGTAAAGTTTACATAAACTGTTCAACATACAGGTAGAGTGCTGTGTGTATCAAACTGACCACTTGTTGGTTCAATAAATAGTTTTTATTGTTGACTTTATAAACGCATATCTATAAATAAAATGATTTAAAAACAAATGCACCTGTCTGATGTGCTTGATCCGTCTTCACTTTCCACCTGTATATGTGTATAATGCTATTTTTATGTTGTAAGAATATTAAGTTCAAAAAACTTACTTAATGCAAATTTTAATAAGAAGTCAGCTTTTTGTTTATAATGGGTTAGTAGTTTTTTTTTTCATTTTAGATGAATAAATGGGGAAGTGCACTTCCACTAATTATAAAAAAGGAACCCCTAATTTGATAAAATATTACCTGAGAAGATTTTTATGTGTATAAATAATCAAACTAGAAAAATAAAGAGGTAAGCATATCATTTACAGCATTTATTTTGTAATATGGGAATAATTAAATAAGACTTACATTTTATTTGTTGGATATTCACCAGGAATTATAGAATTTGCTTCAAGTTTTTACCTCAATTGTTTGGTATACTGGTGTAAATTATTAAAATTGGGTCCAAGTTATTATATTCCATCTAACCCCTAGTGATAACTGACCAATATCTGCATCATTAATATGTTTGCCATTCCATATATTTAATCCCATTTACACATAGGAGAAATGGAGATGCTCTATAATGTTGTTCATAATATTTTATTTATTACAACTGAGACCTTGAAGTTTAACAGAGAGCAAAGTAACTATAATGGAATAGATGATAGAAATGATAACATTACAGGGAAGTTACAAACCCAGAGATGAGGGGCCATATGCACCCCAAGACTCTCCCTCTAGGTTGTGACATTTGTGTTCAATCTCTCATCGCCTAGCAATTCAATTCAGATCAGGGCATTATTCCTGGTCGCTCTGAGGTGCCATATAAATTCTTCAACAAACCTTGCGTTTAACCATTTGCACAATACAATATGGCAGAATGTGTATCTCTATTAATTTGCAGGTAAAATAACATTATTACAGTGCACATAACACCATACAGCATCCCAACATTCATTATTGTGGCCCACACTACACTACACATAAAAATAGTCCTTAAACAAATATCATGTCCATTTTAATAACTTTGGAGATTAGTACCCCAATGTGCCAGAGTCCAAAATAGCAGGGTTGCTTGTGGGGTTCAGGGGAGTCCTAAAAGCAGTCATGACACAAATTCATAACTAAAATAATATTTAAAAAAAACAATTTATATTAAGCTAGCAATACTTGAAATCTTTCAGCAGATTTTGATTGATTATTTAAAAGAAAATTAAAAAACAAATTGTCACAATACATCTTCATGGCCAGGTACCGGTTCCCCATAGGTAAAAATGCAATGAAAATACCTGAAATTTGATGTTTATATTAAAAAAAGTGTAACATTTTGCTGTTACATTTTTATCTATAAGAATTTTATAAACATTTTTATAAGTCAAGAAACATTTTATAACTTTATCTTTGGAATATCTGACATTTTGTATACATGTAATAGTTTGTGATACAGAATTTTGCATACATTGTTCACAGGTAATTTACAATTGCTGGATAGTTGTTCAAAAAACTCCCATCACAGTGCCCCTATAGCACCACATAGAAATTTGCCTACTTTGCAGAATAAAGTTAAAAAAAAAAACTTGTAATGCGTATAAACAAACATAGACAAAGGTAGTGTAATGGTGAGATCTACTGAGCTTTTTCACCAGAGAAAGGACTCAATTAGCTTAATCCATGCATGCTACAGGAGGTCATAGACTAAGGCAGACCAGGCAAGTTCCCACACAAAGAGATCCATCCATGGTAAAAGGGGTAGTTGTCATACAGTTGCATCAACATGGAATCTTGGTATGCTGATAAACTGCAAGAGACTTGGAAGTTGGTCATAATAGTGAATAGGTAGTGGCAGAACTGGTACATTGGCAAGTAGTAATATGCAACTGATCAGATTGCCACGATGGTGGACAGGAACATATTGCTGTGACCATATGTGGGCATGACTGACAGAAGCAGGTGGCTGACAGACAGGAGTAGGTAATTGCAGTGGTCCTGTACTCTTCAGACAAAGTGGAGCCATGGCTGGTACATTGGAGCCAGTACCAGTGGCTGAGTAGACTGGTACAATAGCCGATTGGATGGACTGTTGTAGCAACTGGTTTAGAAAACACAGAAACCAACAAGAGACTTAACACTCAGGAACATGCAAAGGGAGATGGGTGGTTGCAAACTTAAATAGTTAGGGGAGTTAAGAGAGTTGGTTGTTACAGATCTAAAGAATGGGAATTTGGAAACTATGCTTTACGTTTCATGAATAAAGAGTCTTGACTAGGACCTAACTACAATGCAGCGTTAGGACCCTACCTTCTCATTACAGCTTTGGACTAGGTATGTGGTATCTTGGAAGCTGGGATATAGGATTTTTTATAGCAATTTATGTTAATAGACACAACTACACACTAGATTATGGTACTAGCTAATATATATTAATACATTAATATCAAATACCAATGTGCTCCAAATGTTCCCATACAGGTTCAATTATGTTTATATCTGGTAATTGGGGAGTCCATGGGAGGTGTTTGACTACATCCTGGTGTTCATGAAACCCCTCTTAAATTTGTATATATTTTGCATTATCATCCTGAAACATTGACATTTCATGAGGGAACATTCAAACATAGTCTGCACCTGATCCTGTACAAATGATCTCATATTCTGGTTATGCGACTAAACGGAGCAATCATCGGACCTAGTGAGTCCCATGACATTGCTGCACCTACCATCATGAATCCCTTCCATGTCTCACAGTTGACTGTCGACATTGTGGGTTGAATTCATTGTTTGGCTTCTAATAGGTACAATGGACATGTTATCAATAGTTTTAACATTATTTGTGGATTCTGTAACTAAATGTGATTGTTCTGACCAAATTTTTTAAGTATATGAAGTACAATTATGTTCTATAATACATGTTCTACAGTATTTTAAAAATGACAAAAGTTGCTGTTTTGGATTTTCAAAAATATTTAACAAAACGTGTTTAAACTTCCTTAAAACTAACAGGAAATGTCTCCATGTGCAGGGCATACATTTGTATACGTCTCACTGACAGTCAAACATAGCTCATACATCTTTATTCCTGTTTAGTGGCTGACAAGTCAATAAAGAAACTCTCATTCAGAGTTACTGCAGGATGAGGGGCAGAGGGTGAAGGAACCGATACCCTTGGTCCCTAACTCGCCTCTTGTGGTCAAAAAGTGATCCATCAGTTGAGCAGCAGCCTTCCCAGTGGTGGACTTCTGATCGTACACACAAGCCCGTAATCCATCTGGGCAAATAAAATAGAACTGCTCTATGAAGACCAGGTCCAAGGCTTCTTCCATGGTAGTCACTTCCTTCCCCTTCCGCCAGCTATGGCACGCATGCCTCATCCTGCCCATAATCTTCAGATAGGTGTCACCTGGGTCACTGATTAAGGTATGGAACGTATGCATGAAGGTCTCTGGGGTTACAGCATATTACATAGTTACATAATAATTGAGGTTGAAAAAAAGACTTTTAGTCCATCAAGTTCAAACTTTTTAGATCTCCTCTGATCTGCAATATGCAGATTAATTGTTAGCTGTTAATTGATCCAGAGGAAGGTAAACAGAAAAAAAAACAAGTGAAACTTTGCCAATTGTCTCAAAAGGGGAAAAAATATAAAATTCCTTCCTGACCCCAGATACTGGCGATCAGATTCCTCCAGATACTGGGATCAATACTCCCACTCTAATACTCCCTCTCTTATTATTGCAATGGAGCAAAGCATACCTGCTGGAAGATATAAGTTCAAATGTCCTAGAGTAAGCCTGCAAGAAACAGAACTTTAACCCCAGAGAGTACTGTCTGAAGTTCCAGAGGACAGTGCTGGATCTCTGGATTAGTTGGAGTTTGGAGTTGCCTCTTTTTAAAAAAAGATATCCAATCTATCGAATCCGCTGTCACCACTTCCCTTGGAAGAGAATTCCACAGTTTAACCACCCTTACGGTTAAGAACCCATTTCATTCTTTAAGGTGAAGTCTTTTTACTTCTAATCTCAAAGGATGTCCCCATGTCAGTTGAAAACCTCTTGGCACAAAAAAATCACTTGACATATCTTTCCAACAGTACATTGTGGACCTCCTCATAAGACCTGCGCTCTTCCACTTAGCATTCTGACCAGAAGTTTTATCTGTTCATCCTATAAAATCTGGTGCAAGTGACATTATGTTTCAAAATCGTGGAAGAACCCATCAATGTCTCTGTTTTTTTCATATAAGTGCTTGAAGCTGCTCTAGGCCATTTTTAGCCTGGCTGTGCCAAATCATTTACTTTTCCAGATCCTGGAGAAGGACTGAAAGACCCCCTTCTGTTTTGCAGCTGCACCTCTCGACTGAGCTGGGTCTATAGGGCCATCACCAGATCATTGGCTAGCTCTGTCATGATGGTCCTCCGCATCTGGAACCTCCTGAAGACCCTATCCTCCTTGGTAGCAGATGACCCAATAAAATACTGGGGAACTTTAATATAATTGTTAAAAATGAAAACAATGCCACATTGAATTACCATTACTATGGATGATATGCAGGTTGTGAGGATCAATAATTACTACTGCGGTCTAGCCATATTTTTTTAAGCTTGTTTTCAACCCTCAAATTAACAAGTGAACTATCACATATATAGTTGTGAGCATGCGGGTCGTTGCGAAGCGAGGGCCTCGGTCGCTGGCATGGAGCGCCGAAGGCACTCCTTGCCAGCAACTGCGGACTTCGCAACATTTACAGACTTACGAGAAACAAATACGAGACGTAGGCCTTCCAACAAAAACCATTACGACCTCGCAAAAATACGACTTTAACGGCCGACCCGCGCAAACCTGAAAACATTAGAAACACAATAAATACACACAAAAAAATACATACAAAATATACCCACAGCAAGGGGGGGCCCCCAGGACCTCTGCAAGTAAAGTCCAAATTCCAGAGTTTGGAGACACGAATATCCCCTAAGCGAGAGAAAAAATTACAGCCGAAAAAAACGCAAACGAGGCTACAGGACCGTAAACACGCAAAACACCACAAAATTGGGATTTTGGGGTCCAAGAACAAGGATGCAAAATCAGCCACAGCCGCGTACCACACACATTAGCCGCCATTTTACAACACTAACTTACAGATTGCGGAAGTACACAGCTACCACAGCTAAACAGATTTTCCTCGCGCACGCACACTATTTACACTACACACTGCACATATTGCTGACACTTACACAGCAGCTCCACAGCAGTGAAAACAAACATCGTATGCTCCAGCAACATGAAAACAGATTGCCAGCTCTTCAACACAATGCTTCCTGCATATATTACTTCAAAATAGGTAAAGTATATTCATTTATTATTTTATTAATTACTTCATTCGCATACAAAAAAAAAATGCCCCCGCTGCTCATAGCACACAAAGAACCAACAGCCTCGCAAATAAGCACCGAAGGATCTTGGAACACCAACAAGCCGGTATAACTTAGGCAGTGAGCGCCAAAGGCACTCACTATGCTGGTGGAGATGAGCGCCGTAGGCGCTCATCCCTATGACCCACGGGACTACAGATCAACAGAAATCTCAATTATAGAAATCACAGTGCAAGACCTGTAGCAAAATTACGACCGGTAACACTTCAGAAAGGAAAGCGGGACATACAAAAAAAAAATTACGACCCGCTGGACTTGGAAAACAAAAAAAAACGTTAACGGACGAACCGCGCACATCGAAAAACACGAGAAACATGAAACTCTGTTGTGACTTTATTGCTGGAGGGAGGGATAAGGTAACATAATTACCCATAATTAGAAATATTCTTTATTTATAAAGCACTAACATGTTCACTATGGATATATAAAGATATAACACAATACATATGTATAAACATAAAATAAATTGATGGTTCTGCCCATGAAAATGTATAATCTAGAAAATAAAAATCAGCCTTATTATATGACTTTTCTGCTTGGAGCTGACATTTTTGGTTTCTGTTTATCGGCTTCTTCAAGTGCGAGAGAACCTTGCTGTACTGAAGCATTCAACTTCTTTAACTGAAGATATTTAGTCTCCTTGCCACTTCTTCAGACATATTATCACACTGCTAGAGGACTGATAACTACCCTGATCTGTCCATGGTCTGTAGTATATACAATATAGTCCATGTTAAACATTGCATAGTTTCCTCACCTACAGTAGTGTTTAATCAGGATGAAATAAATCACATACTTTTGACTTGCAACCAAGTGCAAGTTGGTCAAAATGTGATGTGTCCTTACGACACAAAAATTCATTAAATGTGACTTTATGATTTTGTTTGGATGTACATGTGTGTCAGTAGAATAGGCACTGTTTACACCTCAAAGACAAAAATGTATTAACTAATTTGATCTGATTTAAAGTTGACATGTCCCTCCTACAGACTCAAAAGTCAACAGCTTGCACCAATAGATGCAGAAATGTAAACACTGCTCTCATGCACACATCTTTCACCACGGTTTCATGGATACTTTCAGATTCCAGCAGAAGAATGAATTATTTCTTGTTTTTTTATTAAAAAAAATAGCTTTATAACATTTTACCTCCTTAGTTATCTCTTAGCCTCCAAATACTGTTTAAGTTTAATTTGAATGATATGTGTTGATCATTACATTTCTCGGATCTTGATGTTATTTAATTATTTGTCTTATATGTTGCTTCCCATTGAGCACGATAAAGGGCCTTGCAAAAGTATTCACCCCCTTGACTTTTCATCTATTTTGTTACATTACAGCCTTAAGTTCAATGTTAATCTGAATTTTATGTGGTGGATCAGAACACAATAGTCTAAGTTGGTGACGTGAAATGAGAAAAAAATATACATAAAACTATTTTTTAGAAATAGAAAGCCGAAAATTGGCATGTGTGTATGTATTCTTTGTTATGAAGCCCATAAAAAGCTCTGGTGCAAACAATTACCTTCAGAAGTCACATAATTGGTGAAATGATGTCCATCTGTGTGCAATCTAAGTGTCACATGATCTGTCATTACATAATCAGACCTTTTTTGAAAGGCCCCAGAGGCTACAACACCACTAACCAAACACTGCCATGAAGACTAAGGAACTCTCCAAACAAGTAAGGGACAATGTTGTTGAGAAGTAAAAGTCAGGGTTCAATTTAAAAAAAATATCCAAATCTTTGATGATCCCCAGGAGCACCATCAAATCTAGCATAACCAAATGGAAAGAACATGGCACAACAACAAACCTGCCAAGAGACAGCCACCCACCAAAACTCACGGACCGGGCAAGGGGGGCATTAATCAGAGAGGCAGCACAGATACCTAAGGTAACCCTGAAGGATCTGCAGAGTTCCTCAGCAGAGACTGGAGTATCTGTACATAGGACGACAATAAGCTGTACGCTCCATAGAGTTGGGCTTTATGGCAGTGTGGCCAGAAGAAAGCCATTACCTTCATCAAAAATCAAAATGGCATGTTTTGAGTTTACGAAAAGGCATGTGGGGGACTTCCAAAATGTATGGAGGAGGTGCTCTGGTCTGATGAGACTAAAATTTAACTTTTGGCCATCAAAGAAGACGCTATGTCTGGCGCAAACCCAACACATCACATCACCCAAAGAACACCATGTTTTTCAGCAGCCGGGACTGGTCAGAGTTGAGGGAAAGATGGGTGCTAAATACAGGGATATTCTTGAGCAAAACCTGTACCACTCTGTGCGTGATTTGAGGCTAGGACGGAGGTTCACTTTCCAACAGGACAATGACCCCAAACACACTGCTAAAGCAACACTTGAGTGGTTTAAAGGGAAACATGTAAATGTGTTGGAATGGTCTAGTCAAAGCCCAGACCTCAATCCAATAGAAAATCTGTGTTCAGACTTAAAGATTGCTGTTCACAAGCGCAAACCATCCAACTTGAAGGAGCTGGAGCAGTTTTGCAAGGAGGAATGGACACAAAACCCTGTGGCAAGCTCATAGAGACTTATCCAAAGTGACTTGGAGCTGGGATTGCCGCAAAAGGTGGCTCTACAAAGGATTGACTCTAGGGGGGTGAATAGTTATGCTCATTGACTTTTTCAGTTTTTTTGTCCTATTTGTTGTTTGCTTCACAATAATTTAAAAAAAAAAAATATTCAAAGATGTGGACATGTTCTGTAAATTAAATGATGTAAATCCTCAAACAATCCATCTTAATTTCAGGTTGTGAGGCACCAAAACACAAAAAATGCCAAGGGGGTGAATACTTTGGCAAGGCACTGTAAGTGGTACATCTTCTAAAGTAATGTGCTCCATATATTGAGATGAGTGCCAAAGATGACTAGATAGGTATTCCATATTGTATATCCTAATATCCCATCAATCTGACATTCATCAAAGTAACATTGCCTATAGTATTCATATATCAAAGGTCCAATAATAGATTTTAGATACCACATACAATCCAGGAGGCATAATCGAATCGTCATCTCTTTATATAAAACTGTATAGTTAATATTTTCATTTGGGCCATGGCCAAACACTTTCTGTACTCTCATGATTCTCAACCCATACTAAAGTGTTGGTGTTTACAACAACTGAAATTGGGAATAAGAGGGGGCAATTTGGAACAATCATCCCTGAGGACTAAAAGTAAATAAAGGGACCTAAATAATAAATTATTTGTGCAACTTTACCATTGTGTAATTCCACATAACATGTATTGAGGCATAATGAGCAAATTCAATTCTGTTTTTGATTCCATACTTAGATATTGTTGTAGAGTATAGGGTCTGGTTTCTTATTGCGTAACAGTTCTGACACTATCTGTATTATTTGGAATATTGGATCTTATCTATGCCCCATTTCTTTTTTCTGCAACCTTTCTCTGTTTCTATTAAATTATTACTAGAGATTAATGTGATATAAAATCTTGGATATACTACTATTTCTTTAAACTCAAGTTATTTATAACCTATTATTTAGTTTCCACATGCAATGTATTTTTGTTCATAATGGTTTCAATTAAATTCAACAACCCATATAATAGATTTAATTATCTATTTTGGAGTCATAGGATACACCACATTGGAGTATGATTTTAAGAGAATAAAGGATCTATTATATATTTCTTGTTCCTTTTCTATTTATGTTTTGTTTTTTTCTAAGCGGTGACCCTATGATGATGAAGGGGTGAAGTATTCTATCTAATCAACATGTCAATATATAAATAAGGAAGGTAAATGCATATATTTTTTTTCTAAATGGTAATTCCATAAGGATGAAAGGGTTAAATATCTCAACAAACTCCTATGTTACCATATGAATAGCTATGTCTCTGGATGTGTTTTTTTAAGTAGTACTCCTGTTATACCTAAATAGTTAATCACTTAACAACAGTGCACCCCCTTACATCTCTGCTCTCATTTATAAATATTCCCCAACACGCCCTATTTGTTCTGCTAACGACCTTCTTCTTTCTATCATTCTTGTCACCTCCTCTCACTTCCACCATCCCACCATCAGGATTTTTCTCTTACTGCCCCTATTCTCTAGAACTCATTGCCTTGCTCCACCAGACTATCCTCCTGCCTCAAAACCTCACTAAAAACACATCTGTTTAAAGCAGATTATCACCTTCCTCCCTAACATGCACAACACTTCTCTCTCCCTCCTGTACCACACACAAAACCTTTAGATTGGGGAAAGCACTATGCACACTGGATTCCAAGCTCAAAGACAGGGCCCTCCATTATTTGCAATGTGTTAGTATTGAATTTGTCTTTACCGGGAAACTAACTTATGTATAGCGCTACGGCGTGTTACAAATAAACAATAATAATAATTTACATGTGGTGGGTGGGCCTTAGTAGGTTATATAAAGTCTAACAGTTTAGGCTGTCCGACTCTCCGTAGAAGCTAGGGAAAGCAAAACATGTGTTAGAGTAGAAAGTAACCTTTTAGAACAGACATAATTTTACAAATAAATAACATATTACTATAAATCAATTACACAGCTCTGCATTATTAATAAATGTTTAACAGTCTAAAATTATTTTCTGTGTTGCTTTTCTCATTTGACAATTTTTTGTGATCCAACAATTCTCCTTAAATCCTACAATTACATTATGACCCTGACATCCACATACTCTTAGGCATAGTTTACCATGGTCTTTATCTCTATAACGTTGAGCAGCAGTCCATCTTTTGCACTCAATACTTTCAACCTCATCAAAAGGTCCTTTAGTGCCTCCTCACCTTCCAACCATTAGAGTCTCTGGGGTTGATATTTCTTCCAGCAATATTGATTCTGGCTTTAGATTAGTCTAGACCAGGGATGTCCAAATCCCCTCTTCAGTCATCCTGATTGACTCACCTGTGCACATAAAGGATATCTGCAAATTCAGGCCTGGGTGCGGCCCTCCAGGAACAAGTTTGGACACCCGTGGTCTAGACCTTAGTCTAGACCAGCCTTACACATAATGTATTCTGTGTATAAGTGGAACAAATAAGGTGAACAAATCTTACCATGCCATTAATAATTTCTGTGGACAGTGCAGTACTGTAGATTTTAACTGAATACCAAGAATAATTCGACTAAAGTACACCACATTTCCCTTTCCATGAAGCATAAAGAGCTTTCAGATAAAGATCACAGTATATGTTTTCTCAGCCCAGTAATGAGATGGTGTCCACATGTTGCTACTCTTTGTTTGCCAAGCTCAGTTTGTTTATACATATATTAGTGTAATTGTACCAACCTATCAAATCGTTATTGGTATAACAAGTATATCTAATTTCCTTCTCACTTTCACATCTTTATACCTAGAAACCCTGATATGAAGGTATATTGAAAAGTATGATTAGTAACCAGTTGTTTTCATACAGAGTGTTGTTTTTCTTTATTTGTTTAAATCACTTTCATAACATAATTATGTGTGACTATCCAACATTTTTGGTTAGCCTTTTCAATCTCTCATAAATAAGTATTAGGGGTAAAAAATACAGTTGCTTTAATTTCCCCTTATAATGGATCACTACCATGTTGTGATGAAGGGACTAGTGTACTGCAATGAAGCTGTGAGATATACCTTGTAAGATCACCCAAGATGGACATTCCATAGACACATGATGGCAAATCACAGACCATCATAGAAGCAACTGGCAGTCCACTCCAGTGCCATTGTCAAGATAACCTTATGGTACAAATGACCAGAGACATAATATGGCACTAGAAGATGAGCAGGTAAGATAATACAGTATATTTGATAGATATATAGATTTTTAAAATGCCCCCATCCTGGCCCCTCCTTACCCGATCACTCTGCCCTCCCCCCCTTGGCTTCACCAGCTCTTGCACTTCTATGCCTCCCTTGCCATGGAAAATTCTAGAATTGTTTTGCTTATATTTACAATGTTGTAACCACAGTGGTGCTTTTTATTAAATATTTTGGGGGTGGATCATAAAATTTGACTTAATAAAGCTCATAATAACAATTTTCAATGTTAGCTTACTCTATGAAAATGCATTGTTTACTTGAGAAAATGCATTGTTTTGATAAACATCCAATTGATGGAGTGCCTGTTCTTTGCTTATAGCTTTATTTAGCTCCTCTGCTGTATCACATCAATGCCATGTACTCTATCCCAAATGACATTGGTGCTGAATTCCACATTATTAATAACATCAATTTAATGCCTTTTCTAAATATTAAAGCTGAATTTTTCTTTCCTCTAATTTCAATCGGAAAAGGGAAGATATTTTCTATAAAGTGTATAAAGTAACTATACAACCTTTCAGTTACTTTAAAAAAAATACTTTTACTTCTAAATATGTTTCCTTTCTCTGTGACTTTAATGAAGAACTCTGAAAATTGGACTCCAGATGAGGTCTTACTAAGAATTAAAATAGTGACACAATTATACAATTTCCCCATCTATTCATGACTGTTTGAATACATGCTCATATGTTTAGCCTTTAAAGCTGCTCACTGGCATTGAGCACTATCAAGAATTCTATCATCTTTCCTCCCTTCTCTCTTACAGATATTCCCTAAGCTTGTTACATAAAGAGTAATCAATGTAAATATGTTTTGCCTTCTTCCATTTGTCCGTGTTCATCCTCAGATGCCATATACATTATTATTCCCCCAACGTCCCTCTTAATATGTTTTGTGGAGTTTAATGTTTGAATCTAAAATCTTCATGCTAATCCCATTGAATGTTACTATAATCATTTCATATGATAATAATTTAAAGATGGAAATGTTTACTGCTACTAAAACTTCAAGGAGAAAAATCGATTTCTATTGTATTTAAAGGAAAATACAGAATGTTATATAGGTGATAAGATAAATATGTTGATTGCAGTAGATCATCTCAAATTTATATTGATAAAATGTTTCAGTTAGACCTGTATCAAATGTAATTCTTTACACAATAAAGGTTAGATAAAAACTATACTACTGTATAGCCTTATCTGTAAAGATAATTATGGAGGAATTAAATCCAAAGTAAAGAGTATATATAAAGGTAGATATCCAAGAGATAAAGAAACTTGCACTTCAATATACCGTATATACTCGAGTATAAGCCGGCTCGAGTATAAGCCGAGGCACCCATTTTACCACAAAATACTGGGTAAAATGAATGACTCGAGTATAAGCCGAGGGTGGGAAATGTGCTGCCCCCTGTGTCCCTCTCGTGCCCGCTGTGTCCCCCTCTCTCTGCGTGTCTCTTCTCCCCTCTCCCTTCCCTGTGTCTCTTCAAACCTCTCCCTTCCCTGTGTCTCTTCCGCCTTCCCTTATCATACTCCTCAACCTCCCTCCTCATCCTCAACCTCCTCATCCTCAACCTCCCTCCTCAACCTCCCTCCTCATCCTCCCTCCTCATCCTCAACCACCCTCCTCATCCTCAACCCCCTCCCCATCCTCAACTCCCTCCTCATCCTCAACCCCCTCCTCAACCTCCCTCCTCAACCCCCCCATCCTCAATCCTCCTCCTCAACCCCGCCATCGTCATCCTCTCTCCTCATCCCCCCATCCTCAATCCCCCTCCTCAACCCCCATCCTCATCCTCTCTCTTCAACCCCCCCGCTTAACCCCCCATCCTCAACCCCCCTCCTCAACCTCAACCTCCCTCCTCAACCCCTCATCCTCAACCTCCCTCCTCATCCTCAACCTCCCTCCTCAACCCCCTCCTCAACCCCCCATGCTCATCCTCAACCCCCTCCTCAGGCTCAACCCTCCTCAACCTCAACCCCCCCTCAACCCCAACCCCCCCTCTTCAACCCATCCTCCTCAACCTCCCTCCTCAACCCCCCTCCTCAACCCCCCCATCCTCAACCCCCACATCCTCATCTTCTCTCCTCAACCCCTCCTCCTCATCCTCAACCTCCCTTCTCATCCTCAACCCCCTCCTCATCCTCAACCCCCTCCTCAACCCCCTCCTCAACCTCCCTCCTCAACCCCCTCCTCAACCTTCCTCCTCAACCCCCCCATCCTCAACCCCCTCCTCAACCCCCCATCCTCATCCTCAACCCCCATCCTCAACCTCCCTCCTCAACCTCAACTCCCCTCAACCCCCCTCCTCAACCCCAACCCACCTCCTCAACCTCAACCCCCCTCAACCTCCCCCCTCAATCCCCCTCAACCCCAACCCCCCTCCTCAACCTCCCTCCTCAACCTCAACCCCCCTCAACCCCCCTCCTCAACCCCAACTCACCTCCTCAACCTCAACCCCTCTCAACCTCCCCCCTCAATCCCCCTCAATCCCAACCCCCCTCCTAAACCTCCCTCCTCAACCTAAACCCCGCTCAACCCCCCTCCTCCACCTAAACCCCCCTAAATACCTCCCCCCTCTCCCCTCACTTACCTGCTTGTGCTCTGGCCTCCGCTCCTTGACCAGGCGCGCATGTGATGTCACATGCGCGCCGCGTCATTAGCATATACCGGGTGCCGGCTTATGACGCGGCGCGCATGTGACATCACATGCGCGCCGGGTCAACAAGATCCTAAGACAGCAGATAAATGACTACTGACAGATGGTATGGCATCTACTGAAAAGCAGAAGATGAACCCCTAAATCCCTATAGAGGGTCCTAAGCTGTAATTGCTGGACAAGTGGTATATATGGAGGAACCTCTGTATATAGTTCTATATACAGTGTTAAAGTGCTAAATTAACTAGTCTATGGGACAGCCAGTAATATCATTACCATGAAAGTTGTATAGTCATGGTATACCGCTGCTATAAACCGTGATAGGCAGTAAATGAATACCTATCTGGAATTGGCACTATAATTTATGATTTGGCATAGACACTGTAATTTATGATATTCTGTTGCAATAATAAGTGATAAGCTATAAGTAAAAGCCTATCTAGAATGAGCACAGTAGATATTTATTATATATATAAAGCAAGTAAAGGCCAAGCCTATGGCTTTGTCACCTACATAGGTACCTTTGAAACTGAAATACATAATGAGCATAAATGCAAAAAAATATTAAATGATCCGATGCACAGATAGATTATTAGTAACCCAAGGTAAATAGATAAATCCACAGATATGTATAATTCATCACCTACCTCAAGACCTGTCAAACTAGATGACCATATGGAAAAGATAAAATAAAAAAGTTAATGGCTGACTAGATGCTAATTTGTCTCCTTAGGGTGCCTTGTGTTGTAACTCAAAAGGTACCCTAATATTGTGAGAAGTCTTGAATAAATAAAAATAGTTTTGAAACATATTAATAAATACAAAAATATTTTTATATGAATGGGGCAAATGTAAAGCCTTCATTCAGGCCATTCTGGCTCAGAGTATTCAAAACAAAGATCCATTCAGATTCTTTTTGAAGGAGTAAGCGATCTATGTCGCCTTTTCTTCCAGTCGGTATAATCTGGTCTATGCCAGTAAATCTTAATTCCAGAGTATTGCCATTGTGCTCTTTGTTTACATGCCATGCTACTGGCACGTCGTCCTTATTTAGCCCCGATCTCACATGCTCCAATACTCTCCGTCTTATTTGGCGAGTGGTTTTGCCAACATATTGTTTGCCACATTTGCATTGTATCATATAGACTACCAATGTAGAAAAGCATGCTATACGTTGCTTGATACAGTAGCTGTTGTCTTGACATGTTGAGTTTGAGATAGTGGGTGAACATCCAAGAGGATATACAAGAGAGGCAATTGGAGACATGTGTTAGAAGAGAGGAGGATAGATCTGGTGCTGAGCGGTAGATTTGGTTGTCATCTGCATAGAGATGATACTGAAGCTCAAAAGAGTTTATAAGGGTACCAAGTGAGGATGTGTAGATGGAGAAGAAGAGGGGGCCTAGGACTGATCCTTGGGGTACACCAACCGACAGGGGGTAAGGAGAAGAAGAGGTGTTGACACTGAATTATTGATTTTGTAGGTATGATGAGAACGACGAGAGAGCAGTGTCTCGAATACCAAGGGAGGAGAGGATATGGAGTAGAAGTGGATGGTCAGCTGTGTCAAAGGTAGCAGAGAGATCTAGAAGAAGAATAGAAAAGTGACCTTTTGACTTGGCGGTAAGCAGGTCATTAGTGACTTTAGTATGAGCTGTCTCAGTGGAGTGGTGGGGCCAAGAAGGGGTTAAATAACAAATAAATAATACAAACAAATGCAGGGGTTTATTACCCCTCTGCCTATGATTGGCTACCCCCTATAAGCTTGGGGATCCCTGGGATTCCCCCCAACATTTGCTATGAGACAGAGGACCCCAGGGATTTGCTATGAGATGTGTGACCCCCTACAGACCCCATGGCACCTGATATTAACCTTTATACCACTGGAGTCGCCCATGGTATATTTCTCTATAACTACGGGGAATCTTACGGACCCCCATAGTACCTAACAATAACTCCTTAACAAAGGTGTCCTCATCGGATCCCAGTAGCCTCTAACGATTAAAGCCATACCACAGAGGTCCTTAACAGATCTACGTGGCACTTAAAATTAACTCACCATTTACCTCACTGTACGTACTCTTCATGGTGTGACAGAGCATAAGATTACATGTTACTATGATCTTTTTTTTTATTACACTAATAAAAGCTAAAAATTCTAAAGTTTGGCTGTTGATTGATTTATAACAGATAGCCTAGCCGCATGATGAGGACATATAAAGGGTTGCAGTTTTCTCTGATCTCAGGAATGCATCGACCAGTTTACCCATAACTAACCTGTTTAGGTGATTCTAGCATTCCATGCTCTGCACAGATTGATTTGGTAAGGGTTAACTCTGTTTTCTCTTTTGCTCATGAGGAGAAGGAGCCAAGGAGAGGACCAGAGGGCCTGGGATATGAGGAGGAGAATGACATCCACGTCACGTTTTGAGGGGGAGAATTGTTGGCTCATCAGCCTCACCCATGGTAATTGACCCTATTGGACCCCTCCTCCCTGCATTACTCCTATTATATAGTTACATAGTTACATAGTAATTAAGGTTGAAAAAAGACTTTCAGTCCATCAAGTTCAACCTTTTAAGATCTCCTCTGATCTGCAATAGTTATTAAATAATTAGTTGTTAATTAATTATTAATCAATTATTTATTTATTTTTTAATTATGAATTAATCCAGAGGAAAGCAAACCAAGTGAAACTTAGCCAATCGTCTCAAAGGGAAACAAAATTAATTCCTTCCTGACCCCAGATACTGGCGATCGGATTTCTCCCTGGATCAATACTCTCTCTCTAATTATCCAGGATAACCCTGAATTCCCTTTTTAATTAGAAATAAATCCAGTCCCCTTTTAAATATTCCAAATAAGGGCGTACTAGGGATTTGTATAGTGGCAGAATTATATTTGCTTCCCTTGTTTCTATACCCTTCTTAATACATGATAATATTTTATTTGCCTTTGCAGCTGCTGCTTGGCTTTGAGCACTGTTACCTAGGTGGTTGTCCACAAGCACTTCCAAATCCCTTTCAATGTCTGATACCCCTAGATTTGCTCCATTAAGTTTATAAATTGCATGGCTATTTTTCCTGTCCAGATGCATAACTTTACATTTATTCGTATTAAATCTCATCTGCCATTTAGATGCCCATTCCTCAATTGTATGTAAAACCCTTTGGAGGGAAAGCACATCATTATCTGATTTAATTACCTTGCACAACTTTGCGTCATCAGCGAAAATGAAGACACTACTTTCCAGTCCCACCTCATAAATATATTAAAAAGGAGAGGACCTAATACTGAACCCTGAGGAACCCAACTTACCACATTAGTCCAATCGGAGTATGTTCCATTTACAACAACCCTTTGCTTCCGGTCTTTTAGCCAGCTCTCAATCCATGAGCAGATATTTACTGCAATTCCTGGATCTCTTAGTTTGCACAATAGTCTCCCATGTGGCACTGTATCAAAAGCCTTTACAAAATCCCAAAATACCACATCCACTGAGTTGTCTTGATCCAGGTTCCTACTAACCTCCTCATAGAAACTAATAATATTTGCTTGACATGACCTATCCCTCATAAATCCATGTTTACTCCTACTTATAATCCTGTTCAAATAGAAATATCCTTGTATATTATCCCTTATTAACCCTTCTAAAAGCTTCCCCACTACAGAAGTGAGGCTCACTGGTCTATAATTCCCTGGATTCGCTCTTGCTCCCTTTTTAAATATAGGTATCAGAGACCCTGTGTTGAGTGAATCTTGAAAAATGAAATATAATGGTTTGGCTATTACAGAACCCAGTTCCCCCAGTACCCGTGGATGTATTCCATCAGGACCCGGGGCTTTATTAACATTTATTTTTTCCAACCTCTTTTGGATTACTTTCTGCGTTAACCAATTATTTGGCAAAGGTAGTGTAGCCCCATTATGTTGCAGTGTCCCAACCACTGGTACTTCCCTTGTGTATACCGAAGAAAAGAACCTATTTAGCTCATCTGCCTTTTCCTGGTCACTAATTTTCACATGGCCTGTGTCACGTTGTAATGTTCCTATAGCTTCCTACCTCGCCTTTTTCCCATTAATATACTTAAAAAATATTTTAGGGTTACTCTCTTTTGCAATTAATGTTTCATTTTCTATTTTAGCCGGTCTAATAGCCCTTTTGCAAGCATTGTTGGTTTCCTTGAAATGCCTGTTTTTTACTCCTTATCTTGATCTTTAAATCATTGTTAAGCCACATTGGATGTGATTTACTCCTTTTACTTTTATTCCCACTTGGTATATGGTGATAAGTTTGTATATTTAGTAAGGATTTAAACGTTGTCCAATTATGTTCAGTGTTTTTACCTATCCGTTCTCTGTCCCAGTCTATAGATAATAATCCCTGAGTGTACTCAAGAACCTGCTCCCCTTAGCTTAACTGCTGGTCTCATTTATCCAGTTTATTTCAGGGTAATTAAAATCTCCCATTATTAGAACTTGACCATGCCTAGCTGCATTTCCAATCTGTAACAATAATTGTATTTCCTCACTTTCAGCTATATTTGGGGGTTTATAGTATACTCCTACTAATATTCTTTTGGAATTTGCTGCTCTGCTATTTAATTCTACCCACAAACATTCAACTTTATCACTTGTTCCGCCATAAAAATCTTCCCTTTCTATAGGCTTAAATTCAGGCTTAACATACAGACTAGTGATGTCGCAAACATCAAGTTTTGGGTTCGCGAACAGCGGACGCGAAATTCCATCTAATGTTTGCGAAAGGGCAAACATCGGCGAACCCCATAGACTTCAATGGGCAGGCGAATTTCAAATCCCACAGGGACTCTTTCTGGCCACAATAGTGATGGGAAAGTTGTTTCAAGGGGACTAACACCCTGACTGTGGCATGCCGGAGGGAGATCCATGGCAAAACTCCCACGGAAAATTACATAGTTGATGCAGAGTCTGGTTTTAAGCCATAAAGGGCATAAATCACCTAACATTCCTAAATTGTTTGGAATAATATCCTTTAAAACATCAGGTATGATGTTGTATCGATCAGGTAGTGTAAGGGGTACAACCGCTTCACACTAACAGACCAATCTCCCCGTTTAATGCACCGCAAACAACCGCAAACAGTCCCTTTGCACAACCGCAAACTCCCCATTTGCACAAGGTTGGATACCAAGCTAGCCATGTCCCGTTACTTGTCCTCACTGATGTCATTGAAGGTCTCTTCCTCCACCCAGCCACCAAGGGTCCCCGAAAGGTGACAACAAGCCCCCTGGGACGCCTGCTGTGTTTGGTCTTCCACCTCCTCAAAGCCACCTTCCTCCTCTGACTCCTCTTCTTCAGACTCCTCTCTCTGCGTTGCCTCTGTCTGCGTTATTATAAGGTGTGTACTGTTAAGTAGTACTATTCCTATCGGTTTAATCCCTGTTACGTCCACTATCAGGGGACGTGTATATGGCATGGATTTTTGGAAGCGGGAGATGGAAAAAGATGCTTGGTCGGTCCTCCCACTTCAAATTTGAGCCACGTATTCCATGCTTGGCAGCAGTCACCAGGTTTACCCAATGTGCAGTGTAGGTGATATACGTGCCCTGACCATGCTTTGCAGACCAGGTATCAGTGGTCAGATGGACCCTTGCCCCAACACTGTGTGCCAGAGATGCCATTACTTCCTTTTGCACAATCGAGTAAAGGTTGGGGATTGCCTTTTGTGCAAAGAAATTTCGGCATGGGTACCTTCCACTGCGTTGTCCCAATAGCTACACAATTTTTGAACGCCTCAGACTCCACCAGCTTGTATGGTAAAAGCTGGCGGGCTAAGAGTTCAGACAAGCCAGCTGTCACTTGCCGGGCAAGGGGGTGACTTTGTGACATTGTCTTCTTACGCTCAAACATGTCCTTGACAGACACCTGACTGTGGGCAGATGAGCAGGGACTGCTCAGGGCGAGACGAGGAGTAGCGGATGGTTGAGAGGGGGCAAGCAGGGCAGCAGTGGTTGACGTGGCTGAAGATGCTGGACCAGGAGGAGGATGGCGGCTTTGACTTTGTGTGCTGCTTGTACTCATGTGTTGATCCCAAAGGCGTTTGTGATGTGACATCATGTGCCTTCGCAAAGAAGTTGTACCTAGGTAGGTGTTGGACTTCCCACGACTCAGTTTCGCACAGGTTGCAAATGGCATCGCTGTTGTCACAGGCAGACACACCCAAAAATTGCCACACTGCTGAGCTCTGCAATGACGGCATTCTGGTGGTGGCAACAGCATGCGTTGATTGGCGTGCTGTCTGGCTGACCCCGGGTGCCGATGCATGTTGTCTGACTGTGCCACTAGCTACTTGCGATGACCTCCCCCTGCTTCCAACTTGTCTCCTCCTCCTCTTTGTCTCCCCATCTGAACTTTCCCCCTGTTCTTCTTCTCTTATAGCGGACACCCACGTGACATCCACGGACGCATCGTCATCATCAACCGCTTCACTTGTATCTGACAACTCAACAAAGGAAGCAGCACCGGGTACAACATCGTCATCATCAGACCGTACGTCCATGTGTATAATGCTGCCTGACTGGGACATATCCCTGTTATCTACATCCTCTGGCACTAATGTTTGCGCATCACTAATTTCTTCCAATGTATGTGTAAATAACTCTGCTGACGGATCAAGTGAAGCGGCTGTGGTGCTAGTGTTGGTGGTGGGGGCAGGCGGGCGAGTGGTAAATGGAGAGGTGCCCGAAGCTAAGCTGGAGGAGGATGGTGCGTCTAGGTTCGGAGCGGAAGCTGTAGAAGATTGGGTGTCCTGTGTTAGCCAGTCAACCATGTCCTCAGAACTTTTCAAGTTCAGGGTACGTTGCCTCTGAAAACTGGGCATTATTCTAGGGCCAAAGGGAATCACAGCACCACAACCTTGACGGCCCCTGCGGAGTGGCCTGCCTCTGCCTGTCATTTTTTTTCGATTAGTGGTACTATGCGTGCAAGCTACTGTGACACCAGATATGAGTGTCACTGTGCACTGGCAAAAGTAGATGCCATAGGCTTCACACGCACGCCTGTAGGCAGGCAACTGATATTCAATCGATTACAGTCAAAAAAATGTTGTTTTATGTCACTGTACACTACGGTTGCACCAGATATAACGTATCACTGTGCACTGGCAAAAGTTGGCAGAGTAGATGCAATAGGCTTCACACACACGCCTGTAGGCAGGCAATTGCTATTCAATCTATTACAGTCAAAAACGTGTTGTTTTATATCACTGAGCACAATATAAGCTGTGAGCCTGACACAGGCAAGCAACTGAAATTAGATTACAGGTAAAAAATGGTTGTTTTCAATCTATGTTACACCACCAGGTATGAGTAGTGAAAATAAGCACAATATAAGCTGTTAGGTGTTAGCCTGTCACACACACACGCTGGCAGGCAGGCATAGATTACACACAAAAAATGATAAAATAAAATAAATGATGTTCAAAGTTTCCTAAATGATAAAGTATAGGGGGCGAACCGAAAAGCGCATGTGTTCGCCGTTCGCGGCGAACGCGAACATGAGAAAATCGCCACGAATAGTTCTCCGGCGAACTGTTCGGGACATCAATAATACAGACAAATTCCTCCTCCTCTTTTACCATTGCCCCTATCTTTCCTAAATAGGTTCTAACCATCCAGATTAACAGTCCAGTCATGATATTCATCCCACCACATTTCAGTAATGCCTATTAAATCCCATTTTTCATTAATTGCTAATAATTCTAACTCTCCCATTTTTCATGGCAAGCTTCTGGCATTAGCAAGCATACACCTTATCTTATGAGTCTGTAGTTCTGAAGTGCCTGCCACTGTACCTTGACTTACTTAGTACTACCTCCATATTGACTATACTACCCCTCCCCCCATCTCCTCCCCTATGAGTCATTAATTCATCCCTTATACCCTCTACACTTTCTACTCCATTACTTATATCTAGTCCCTCCCCCCACCTATTAGTTTAAAAACTACTCCAACCTTTCTACCATCCTATCCCCAAGCACAAAAGCTCCATCATCATTAAGGTGCAATCCATCCCTGCTATAGAGATTGTACCAAAGTGAGAAGTCAGCCCAGTGCTCTAAAAACCCAAACCCCTCCTTAGTGCACCACATCTTTAGCCACGCATTAACCTCCCTAAGCTCCTTCTGCCTCGCTGGGCTAGCACTTGGCACTGGTAGTATCTCAGAAAATACTACCGTGAGGTCCTTGCCTTCAGCTTATTACCTAGTTTTCTAAAATCATTCTTTAGGACACTCCATCTTCCACTAACTTAGTCATTGGTACCAATATGTACCAAGACCGCCGGTTCATTTCCAGCCCCTCCCAATAATTTGTCTACCCGATCAACAACTTGATGAACTCGAGCACCCGGGACAAGGCAAATGGTTCGATTGCTGGGATCTGGGTGACAAATCACCCTATCTACCTTCCTAATAATAGAGTCCCCTACCACCAAAACCTGTCTGTTGCTCTGCCTATTCTGCCCTCCCACTCCTCCAGTAGAACTGTTCTCCCGGCTGTTAGATGGAACAGCTCTACAGTATCTGGCATTGCCATTCCTGAATGGACATCCCCAACCGTTTCACTCAATCTAGCAAATCTGTTGGTGTTTGCCAACTCAGAACTGGCCTGCCTCCTCCTGTTCCCCCTGATTCCCCTTCAAACTGTAACCCATCTACCTCCCTGGACATCCTCACTAGCCCCAGTTCCACCCACCATGCTAGGTCCAGCTAAACTCCCTTTTCAGTGGAGCAATATCACTAAGTGCTGCAATTCTCCTCTCCTGCCACAGAGGTATGGACCCTGGATCATCTTACATACATATGACAGGATGTACACTGAGTGAGGTTGCCACTGGACTCATAATTAGTATTATTGTCTACAAAAATTCAGTGGGAAAAATAAAGAATATAAAATAATATACTTGTATAAAGTTTTGTAAAAAAAAAAATATATATATATATATATATATATATGGAGTGATGTATGCTTAGATTTTTATTCCCCTGATTATCATTTGTTGTTGTTTAGCTGTTTAGTCATGTCCGACTCTCCATGACCCTATGGATCGCAGCATGCCAGGTACATTTCTCAGTCACTGCCCTCTGAGTTACATCAGCTTCATGTTCATTGCTTCAGTGATCTGTTTCATTTTTTGTACTTTTCTGTCTCTATAACTGTTGTTGCAGATCTCAGAAAGGGTTTTAAAACCATTTGTGGGAGCTCTTCCGTACAAGTAAATATTTACCGTTATTTTAGGAGTTAAATAGCACCCATAGTGTGTGATGTAGGTTTGTATATATAAATCTATAGTATGTGATGATGATGTATATATGTATAAGTATATATATATATATATATATATATATATATATATATATATATATATATTTATATATATATATATATATATATATATATATATATATATATATATATATATATATATATATATAAGGAATAGTACATTAGTGATTCTATTTGAATGTCTAAAAATAAGTTGATGAAAACGTATTTCCTGCTCAAATTTCTCAGAAATACAGTATATGCACTGCAGTCTGGGAAAACTGGGCGGGACATGCAAATGAGGCCACATAATGCACCATCACTCTGTCAATCCAAACCATTTTAAACATGGCCCCTTTAAAGCATATGCTTACTGTATTACACAGTTTTAGACATAGCAACGGATGGATTTTTCACAAACTAGGTCACTTAACCACATACAGTACTGTTTCACAGTTACTGCCGATCCTCAGTATGGTGTGAGTGCCTGTTTTGTGTGTTGATTGTTGTAAAGAGTAGTTCTATACAGCAATTATTACACATATGGTGGGCTAAGAGTGATAGGAGCCCTCCACCGTACAAAGTACAGTAGTACAAATAAGGAATAGTACATTAGTGATTCTAATTGAATGTCTAAAAATACCGTATTTATCGGCGTATAACACGCACTTTTTCTCCCTGAAAATAGGGGGCAAATGATAGGTGCGTGTTATACGCCGATATTCCCTCCCCCCTCCTCATCCTCAACCTCCCTCCTCACTCTAAACCCCCTTCGCATTCTAACCCCCCCTCCTCAACCTAAACCCCCCTCCTCCTCAACCTAAACCCCCCTAAATACCTCCCCCTCACTTACCTGCTTCAGCTCCGGCCTCCGCCTCGCTCCTTGGCCCGGTGACGTCACATGTGCGCCAGCGCGCCACGTCATTAGCATATACCGGGTGCCACCCTTCTGGCAACCTATCTATAAAGAGTAGGTTCCTATAGGGGTCAATCTAATTTATGTACAGCGCTACGGAATATGTCGGCGCATTATAAATAAACTATAATAATAATAAATCAGTCAGAATATAAGTAAATATATGTAGGTGTAGACAAAAATTATTTTCTGTCCATTTCTCATAATAAAGTAAAAGACAAACCTTATTCCAGATAGCAAAGGGGCCCTACACTGGTGTGAGCCCCAGTGCTTTGCACCTGCTGCACCAGCACAGTAGCTCTGCCACTGCCTTTAACCGTTCAAACTCACCTTCAGACATCAGCATCACCCAGCACTTTGTTAGATCCAGTCTCTCTTTAGGGATTCCTTCTTGACCCAATAAAGTATCAGTACTGTTTACTTCTGACTTTAGGATACCAGCTAATGGCTGCTGTACCCTCTGTGATAGTGAACTATGAGTCAGTAGAATGTTGATGACATCACAATCACTATGACATAAGTCATATCTGTATATTAACAGGTGAGTGACCAGTGCTGAACTCAGAGTCTCTGCGTAAATCCTGACAGACAGAGGGAGACACACTGGATTGGGGATTTTAGGGAAGATTCAAACCATAGCACGGAGAGGTAGTAAAGTGATGTGAGACTGCAAAGGAGATAAACATAGTGATCTGAGACTGCAGAGGAGGTAAGTATCACATATATAGTTCTCAGCAATACGGGTGGTGGAGATGAGCGGCGTAGTCGCCGTTACAAACGCCCACAGAAGCGGGACTTTGAAAAAAAACACAAAACACGCAATGACTAAATACAGACTTACACAAAAAAATACAAACCGCAGGACTTAGAAAAAATCAATTACGGACTTGAAAAATACTACCTTAACGGACAACCCGCGCACAGCGGAAAACATTTAAAAAACACAAAATACACACAAAAAGTAAATAAAAACCTTACCCACAGCAAGGGGGGACACCCAGGATGTCTGGAAGTGAGGTTACACCTCGATTTCAGTCCAATTTAAACATTTTAGACACTCGAAAATCCCCTAAGCAAGAGAAAAAATGTCCGCCGAAAAAAACAAAAACGAGGCTACATGACGGCTAAAGCCACAAAACACCGCCAAGCGCATACTACTTTTACAAAAACCTGTACGAGGTACAACATAGACCATTAGCAAGGACGCTTAATCATCCACACCCGCGTACCACATACACATTCGCCGACGTTTTACAACACTAACTTACAGAATGCGGAACTACACAACTACACTAACGGCTTCCCCTCGCGCACGGAGCCTATTTACACTACACACTGCAAACATTGCTGACACTTACACATCAGCTCCACAACAGTGCAAACCTACATTGGATACTGCAGGAACATCAAAACAGATTGTTAGCTCTTCAGCACATTGCTTGCTGCATATATTAATTACAAATAGGTAAAGTATATTAATTTATGATTTCATTAATTAATTAGCATTAAAAATATATATATACAAAAAACAAAAAACACCACAATATTGCAAAAAAACCACAAAGACCTTCACCTCGTGCCATACAAGGAGTGCCAACGCTGCTCATAGGACACAAAGTACACCAGGGGGCCTTGCAATAAGCGCCAAAAGGAGATCAGCGCGGACCTTACAATAAGCGCAAAAGTGCCTCTGATAACAAAAAATCCACCAACCCAGAGGCTCGTAATGAGCGCTGAAGGATCTCAGACGATCAAAACACTTACTCTCTGTGGCAAACAGCTTTACCTGCTTTACAAATTTATTGCCGTCATTTTTTGACGGGCAAGTCGCTAGTAGTCATATAAGACTGCAGAGGAGATAGTCATAGTGATGTGAGAGTGCAGAGGAGGTACGTATAGTGATATCAGACTGCAGAGGAGATAAATATAGTGCTGTGAGAGTGCAGAGGAGGTAAGTATAGTGAAGTAAGACTCCAGAGGTGAAAGTCATAGTGATGTGAGAGTGCAGATTAGGTAAGTAATGTGATATCAGACTGCAGAGGAGATACACATAGTGATGTGAGAGTGCAGAGGATGTAAGTATAGTGAAGTAAGACTCCAGAGGTGAAAGTCATAGTGATGTGAGAGTGGAGATTAGGTAAGTAATGTGATATCAGACTGCAGAGGAGATACACATAGTGATGTTAGAGTGCAGAGGAGGTAAGTATAGTGAAGTAAGACTCCAGAGGTGAAAGTCATAGTGATGTGAGAGTGCAGATTAGTCGCCTCATTCAATTGCTGCAAATTGGAGATCCGAGCTCACAAGTGGAAATTGCAGGCAATTTTGCTATTCAGTTGGCGTATTTTTGCGAGCTTGCATCGGGTTACGATTTACGGTCATGAGAAATGGCAGCCGTACAACTCAGAGCCTACCCCACTCTGAAGTCTTTGATCTGTCACTTTTGCATCGATAAAATCGTAAATCGCTATTCAATTGCCCAATCCCAACCACTTTGCAAACGAATCCCAGCTCGCAAATCGCTAATGCATGACAAAGTGCTACATGAGCTCAAGAGGACCTACAGAGGGGTTAAACATAGATGCAAATAAAACTGTAATACTGCACTGTAAATTATGGGGAGAATGATGACAGACATTAGGATTAATTGCACAACAGTCTCAAGCCCGCACAACTACAGGAAATAAGTTTTATTCCTATGTGTCAATTCAAGGTTAAATGATATTGGGCATCAATGAGTTAATACATATCAGGACACTCATATGGACTAGAACAGTATTGGCAATCAATTTCATAATTCTTCATTTTCAAAGTCTTGCCAGTCTGAATGCATATCGGACCCCCAAACCTGATTGATTGACTCGTAACCACCATGTTTTACTGCCGTAATTATGACATTCTCGTCTTCTATTGGCCGATGCAAAATGGATGGTTAGAGCTCAGCGTATTGATACGCATTCCGCCCACAACTGCTCCGACCCAGTGCATGGTTTACGAAGCTGGCTTCAGGATCACAACTCGCGACCTAGAGCAATTGAATAATATCGCAAATGGAGGCCAACAAGAGCCCGCAACTCACTCGCTGACATGTGGTCGTCGGTGAGTAAGTTGCAAGCTCGCATTTGAATGGGGCTATATATATGTAAAGGGACATCAGACTGCAGAGGAGGTAAGTATAGTGATGTGAGACTGCAAATTAGATAAACATAGCGGTGTGAGAGTGCAGAGGAGGTAAGTATAGTGATATCAGACTGCAGAGGAGATAAACATAGCGGTGTGAGAGTGCAGAGGAGGTAAGTATAGTGATATCAGACTGCAGAGGAGATAAACAGCGGTGTGAGAGTGCAGAGGAGGTAAGTATAGTGATATCAGACTGCAGAGGAGATATACATAGCAGTGTGAGAGTGCAGAGGAGGAAAGTATAGTGATATCAGACTGCAGAGGAGATAAACATAGCGGTGTGAGAGTGCAGAGAAGGTAAGTATAGTGATATCAGACTGCAGAGGAGAAAAACATAGCGGTGTGAGAGTGCAGAGGAGGAAAGTATAGTGATATCAGACTGCAGAGGAGATAAACATAGTGAACTGAGAGTGCAGAGGCGGTAAGTACAGTGATTTGAGACTGCAGAGGAGATAAACATAGTGATGCGAGAGTGCAGAGGAGGTAAGTATAGTGAAGTAAGACTGCAGAGGAGATAGTCACAGTGATGTGAGAGTGCAGAGGAGGTTGTGTTTGTGAGACTCCAGAGGAGATAGTCATAGTGAAATGAGAGTGTACAGGATGTAGACATAACATGGTGAGAACTCAGAGGAGGAAAGAACATGAATGGTAATCTTTCCAGAAAATACTCACATTTTACCTGTAACCTCTAAACTATTTTACAATTACTTATCTTATTTAATTTACAAATCACAGAGAACTATCTTAGATGAGGATTGTCAATAGCTGTCTACTTGGTTTCTGGTTTGAAGACACCAATCAGTGGGATCCTATTATCCCCGTATCTGTGGCTGGCACAACAGCATCAACAACTGAGCTAAATTGAGTGGGTCAGAATAATTGGTGTTCTTGTTGTAACTGTGTAGTGATGCCAATGGAGGAAGAATCTGTATGCTGCAGAGATATCAAATACATTATGCCTCTCCTAATATGTGATGTCTCCTGTGTCTGTGATGTTGGCTATGTAAAATATCTCTTAATAGACAGAAAGCTGTAAAACATTGACAGTGTTACTCAGCAGGGTTCACAAAGCTGCACTTACAAAGTGTGGAAGATTTGAGACAAATGTGGGAATCAATATGTTATACTTGCAGTAGATTTGACCACTTTAAGAGAACCATCTAAATATTTGCTGTATTAGTTCCGGAGAATAAGAGAGTTTTAGAGAAGCATTTATTAATACTCTTTACTAAAAGTACTTTTTCTGAAAACCAACTTCACAGCAGGGCCATTGTTTCCCATACTACTAAACAACTGTAGCTATGACTAGAATGTGTCTTCACAAAGATCAAGAAAACCTAAACCTCACCCCTGCTTCCTATATTTAACCCCATGCTGCAGGGCTCCCGACCGGGACCCCTGCCGGCTCCCCAAATTAACCCTTGCTGCGGGGGTCCCGATTGGGACCCCTGTGGTAGTCACAGTATTAACCCCTGCTGCAGGGGTACTTCAAGCACCTGCACGGCACCTAAAATTAACCCCCCTATGCTGGGGGTCCCCATCGGGACCACCACAGTGTCTCCATATTAACCCGTGCAGGCCCCATGAGCCTCTAATTAACCCCCTTAGTCACATAAGGGGGTATACAGACCCTTATGGGACACTGATTAACCCCCTCAATCCCATAAGGGTCTACACAGACCCTTATGGAACAATGATTAACCCCCTCAGTCCCATAAGGGTCTATACATACCCTTATGGGACACTGATCAATAAACCCTTACCCTATTAACCCCACCTTACATTTTTAACCCCTATCCTACCCTATACCATTATATTAAATCCCCCTCTAATAAACCCCTCTCTAACTAATTAACCCTATTTAACCCTCACCATACCTAATTAACCCTATCACTAACCACTTAACCCCAACTAGACCTATCTAACCCCATCTAGTCCTATGTAATGCAGTCTAGTCCTATGTAACCCTATCTAGTCCCATTTAACCCTAACTGGGTCTATGTGACCCCATCTAGTTCTATGCCACCCTAACCCTATAACCTCCTATATCCCATTCTGATTGGGTGAAGTAACTGTCAATCAATTCTAATCTAATCAGAAGGACCTATTGCCTTCAGCCAATCAGAATGGGTTACACCCCACAGGGTTTTTTTGTATATATTTAGGGTTTTTAATTGTATGTATTTAGGGGTTTTATTGGAAGTATTTAGGGGTTTTATTGTATATATTTAGGGTTTTTTATTGTATGTAATTTATATTTTGATTTGGTGTAATATAGTCTTTTTTTATTTTCTGTAATTCTAGGTTTTTTATTTTACTGTAATGTAGGCCTTTTTAAAATGTAATTTATTTTATTCTATGTAATGTAGGTTTTTTATCAGTAATGTGTTTTTTTTTATTTTTTTTATTTTATGTAGGGTTCTGTTTTTTTACAGTAACCTAGGTTTTTTTAGTTTATGTAATGTAGGTTTTTATTTTGTGTAGTTAGTGGTTTTTTTATTTTTGTAACTAGTGGGGTACTAGTTTTTTTTAAGGGGTTAGGTAGGTAGTGTAGGTGTTAATAGGATGGGGGTTTACTGGGTCCAGTTGGGGTTAACTAGGTCCAGTTTGGATTGTATAGGTCCAGATAGGGTTAACTAGGTCCACATAGGGTTAAATAGGAATTGGTAGTGTTAAATAGGACTAGATAGGGTTAGGAGGTTAGTGATAGGGATAATTAGGTATGGTGAGGGTTAAAAAGGGTTAATTACTTATATGTGTTTAATTAGTTAAGGGGGGTTAATTAAATAGAGGGGGTAATTACATAGAGGGTGGTTTATTACTTAGAGGGGGGTAATTAGTTAGAGGGATTTATTACTTAGAGGGGTGTTAATTAGTTAGAGGGGGTTATTACTTAGAGGGAAGTTTAATTAGTTAGAGGGGGGTTAATTAGTTAGAGGGGGTTAAATTAGAGGGGGGTTAATAGTCTAGATGGGGGTTGATAGGGTAGAGGGTTTAATAGTGTAGTGTTTAGACTTTTTGTCATGAGGGTCCTGGAGGACCCTCATGGCATTTATAGTGTTAATATTGGGGTTAGTGTCCCATAGGGGTCTCTATAGACCCTTATGGGACTTATGGGGTTAATTAGTGTCCAATAAGGGCCTGAATAGACCCTTATGGGACCGATGTGGTTAATTATTGGCTGGTGTTAATTTTAGGTGCCGGGGGGTACTTACAGTACCCCCGCGGCAGGAGTTAATTTTTTATTTAGCTTGCGTCCTTTAAGGATCTTTAAGGTTCTTTCATGACCCATGGTGAAGATTAAATTTTTTATATGCAGTGGGGGTCCTGATCGGGACCCCCACTGTAAGGGTTAGTGTGGGGACCCTCCAGAGGCCCAGATGGGGACCCCGCAGCATGGGGATTTAATGTTAGTTGCCGCAGGGGTACGTACTGTACCCCCGTGGCATGGGGATAACCATTAGTGTGCCTTGGGCCCTTTAAGGACCCGTGGCAGGGAATTTAAAATATTTAAATCGGGACCCACAGCAAGGGGTTCATGTGGGAACACTGCAGGGGTCCTGATTGGGACCCCCACTGTAAGGGTTAATGTATGGACACTGTGAGGGTCCCAATGGGGACCCACAGCATAGGGGGAGTTAATTTAGGGGCCGGGGGATACGTGAAATTCCCCCTGTGGTAGGGCTTGAGTTTTTAACTGCCACGGACCCCCGTGGCAAGTGCTGATGTCGGGAGCCTGCGGGTGATCCCGCAGGCTTTAATTAGCCATGATGGCAATCTGTTTTGCCATTGGCTAAGTCAAACCCATTGCTATGGGTTTGACTAATTGATCTTAGCACGACCGCACATCCAACGTGCGAGAGACTGGGTTAAGATTTAGCTTCTCTCGGACGTTGTTCGCAGGCCCTTCCAATTTAATAGCGACATAACCCGGGAGCATTTCATGCACGTAGGGCTTAAGATCTACACGTTGGATTTACGTGGCTGGAATTTAATATGGCTCATAATCGTGATCTAAGAATCCTCCAATGTAATGGTGACCTAAGAAGTCTCTAATGTAACAGTGATGTATGGACCTCCAATAAAATAGGATCTAAGAAGTCTCCAATATAATAGTGATCTAAGAAGCAGCCAACGTAAAAGTGATGTAAGAAGCTTCCAGTATAATAGTGATCTAACAAATCAGCAGTGTATGTTTTAAGAAGTCAGCAGCCTCCAATATAATAGTGATCTATGAAGACTACAATATAATAGTGATCTAAGAAGCCTACCAGTTAATAGTGACCAAAGAAGCCTCCAATGTAATATTGATCTAAGGAGTGCCCAATGCAACAGTGATGTAAGAAACCTTCAATATAATAGTGATCTAAGAAGCCTCCAATATAATAAAGATATATGAAGCATCCAATGTAATAGTGATGTAAGGAGCTTCCAAAATAATAGTGATGTAAGAAGTCTCCGATGTAATAGTAACTTGGGAAGGCTCCAATGTCATAGCGATCTACAATGTCTCAAATGTAATAGTGATCTAAGAAGTCTCCAAAGTAATAGTGATGTAAGAAGCCTGCAATATAATAGTGATCTAAGAAGCCTCCAATATAATTGTGATCTAGGAAGCTTAAAATATAATAGTGATGTAAGAAGTCTCTAATATCATAGTAATGAAAGAAGTCTCCAATGTAAAAGTATTCTAAGAAGCTTCCAATATAATAGTGATCTAAGAAGTTACTGGTGTAATAATAATCTAAGAATTATCTGATATAATAGTAATCTAAGAAGCCTCCAATGTAATAGTGATCTTAAAAGACTCCATGCTATTTGTGGATTTTTTTAGACAACTTTTTTGTTTATACCATTAAAATTGTAATGCAATGAGCATGCTCAGTAGAGACTTGTGCACTTGAACATCTGCATAGTGATTGGTCAGGTGATGTTTTTAGTAGTTTATAGAGAGACATCAGTCTCTGGCTATGTAGCAGTGCTAGGATAGTGTTAGCTCTACTATTCCTGAACTGACACTCGAAACCCTGATACTGCATCTTTATACAGTGTGAGCCCTACTATTCCTTTAATGATACTACAAATAGCAATCTGACAATGCACATTCATACACACAGTGCTTTATACAGACAGTGTGAGCTCTGTATTCCTGTATTGACACTAAACACAGTATGTGGATACTGCACCTTCATACAGACAGTGTGTACCCTACTATTCCTGTATTGATACCACACACAGCAACTGACGCTGCACATTCATACACACAGTGCAAGCTCTGCTGTTCCTGAGACTACACACAGCATCTGAATACTGCATCTTCAAACAGACAGTGTGAGGCCTGATATTATTCATGCACTGGAACTACACACAGCATCTGGACACTCCATCTTGATGTGTATTTTTAGTTTTATTGTTACATATCCCACAATCTGACTATGCAAATAGACTTATCTAACATACAAGATAAACTTTTGTTTTAACATTTCCAACAATCAAAATATGTGGACGTTTTTCTTTTGTGTACAATTTCTGGGCTGTTATTAGAATATTTTCCACATTCTCACCATGATCTTCTAATTTTGTGTTCAGTAAAATATAAGTGCTGTTAGAAACATTTTCCACACACACATTCTTTTTTCTTATCATATGGTCATTACGATAGTCTTTGAGAGTGAGACATTTCTCATATTTGTACAAATGCTCTTACTTCAGTGGGAAGTTTCTTATCAACCTTGAACTTTGAAAACTGGCTGAAACATTTCCCGCCGTTGGACATTACAACATGGTCATTCTCCTGTATGAGTTTTCCTATGAGCCTTTAAAGTTGATGATTTACTGAAACATTTTAAACATTCAGGACATGAAAATGTTTTTTCTCCTGTGTGGGTTATCTTATGATAATTGAGTGTTGAGGCCAGACTGAAACATTTTCCACATTGAGAACATAGAAATGGCCTTTCCCCTGTGTGAGTTATCTTATGTTTATTAAGACTTGATGAATCACTGAAACATTTCCCACATTCAAGGCATGAAAATGGTCTTTCCCCTGTGTGAGTTCTCTTATGTTTATTAAGATTTGAGGTTTCACTAAAACATTTCCCACATTCAGAACATGGAAATGGTCTTTCCCCTGTGTGAGTTCTCTTATGTTTATTAAGACTTGATGCTGCACTGAAACATTTCCCACATTCAGAACATAGAAATGGTCTTTCTCCTGTGTGCTTTCTCTTATGATCATTGAATGCTGTGGCCTGGCTGAAACATTTTCCACATTCAGAACATGAAAATGGTCTTTCTCCTGTGTGAGTTCTCTTATGAACATTGAGATTTGAGGCCTTGCTGAAACATTTCCCACATTCAGAACATGAAAATGGTCTTTCCCCTGTGTGAATTTTCTTATGTACATTAAGGCTTGATGTCTGACTGAAACATTTGCCACATTCAGAACATGAATATGGCCTTTCCCCTGTGTGAGTTTTCTTATGTATATTAAGGCTTGATGTCTGTCTGAAACATTTCCCACAATCAGAACATGAAAAGGGACTTTCTCTTGTGTGAGTTCTCTTATGAGCATTGAGAGCGGAGTTGGCTCTAAAACATTTCCCACATTCAGAACATACATGTGTTTGTTCTTCTGTGTGCAGTCTCTCTTGAGAATTGAGGTCTGTGGTGGTACTGAAACACATCTCATTGTCTGAACATTCATATGGATTATCTCCTGTATGAACCCCCACAACTCTTATAATATTAGCATTCCTGGTAAACTCTTTCAGACAATCAGAATACAAAAAGGATGTTTCTCCTGTTTGTTGCTTCATACAACTTTGGCTATAATCCACGTAACCGGGTGAAACACTGAAATCTTCTCTTACGCAATCTGGTGAAAGAAGCAAACTCTGGTGCTCTTCACACATATTAATGGTCATGGTCACATCTGTTGGAAATAAAAACAGTCTGAGTAAATAATTTTACAAATATGTTAAAAAAAGAGATGACATGCTTCTCAAATAAAAATTTTAATTGTATTTATAAATAAAGCCAACTAAAAAAAATCTGCTGCTAATATATGGCCTGTTTTTCCAGATAGTTCCAGAACTCTTTATGAATAAACAGCATATTCTAACAATGTACAAAATAAACCTACAACATGAAGCGCTGGAATGTCTCCTGAGTGCAGTGTGATATATTAATTATCAGGAATTAAAAACAGTGTTGTCTGTAAAAAAAACAATCAATAAGAAGTACCATGTCACCTAAGGTAAAGAACCTACTAGTACATAATCAGAAAATTGAAAAATGGTTGAAGAATCCCATTAAAATTTCTTTCAAATATAGAACTTTTAAAGCAGTCACGTTATGGCCCACACAAAAAGAAAGAGTTTATTATCAAAAATGTCTGTTTAAACAGTTTATTAATTGCAAAACAATGGATATGACATATGCAGCATATTGTGATTGTACTACACCTCATGGTGGTAAAGTTAATATATAGACGCTGCAAACAACAGACAAGACATAAGGGGTATAAAAATTCCTTTTCTACAAATAGCTCCACAGATTTTATGTTATTTATTATATGCCTGGACGGACCTGATTGAGGACATTCTCAGTTTCAAATAAAAGGAATCTGACTGTGACACCATTGGATTAAAATGTTTTTATAAATTTCAGTCATTTCACGTGACCTGTAAACTCAGGAATCAGGAGAATATGAAGTTAAATAAATATATATATTTATTTATTTAAGTGCAGCTTCTGAATGAGAAGAGGTTTAATTGAGATAATGGTGATTAGAGCAGTGTTGTAAACTGCATTTAATCAATCAGAAAGAACTTTGGCCATATGCCATCCCAATCACAAGTCAACGCGAGCATAATGGGTTGCCATGGGACTAATTTAACTGTTGGTTTATGGGTAGGAGGTCAATCAATCCATAAGCCACAATGGAAACCACACAACCAACTGAAAGGCATGTGAGAGTGGGTTGATGTGGAATGATGTCACACGCTGAGAAGATGGATTTTTAAGTCCTGGTGCCCAACTTATCACTGACCCCTGATGAAGCCACTTAAAAGGGGCAATGTCATCTCAACAGGAAGTCGGTTTCATCTTGCGGAGCAAAAAAACTATACATTGTACAAGACAGTTTCCACTATAGAAAATTATCCCAGAGATGTACATGTTGTTTTTGTAATGAATCTGTGACCCAATATGCTAATTTGATACTCAGAGTATTAAATGAAGGTGTGGGAGGGGCTATCACTGAATTACAACATTGGGGGTTATTGCTTCGACCATCACAGGAATACACAAGAAGATTGTGATTCTAATTAGCACATTGAAGCAGCTGAACAGATTACGAGAGCTGCTCATTTGCACAAAAAAATAAAAAAATTTTATTGGAGATAAATCATTGCAGAAAAAATGCCTAATACAATATAAAATTGCGACTTGCCCGTCAAAAAATGACAGCAATAAAATTGGAAGGCAGATAATGCTGTTTGCCACACAATGTAAGGCTTTTGGTCCTCTGAGTACCTTCGGCGCTCATTGCGAGGCTCTCCCCTAGTGTACTTTTGGTTCTGTGAGCACCCTGTGCGTTCAGTATGAGCCACGCGGTGAGTGTCTTCGGCGCTCATTGCGAGCCTCTCCTCTGGTATTTTTATTTTTCATATATATATATATATATATATATATATATATATATATATATATATATATATATATATATATTTTATTTTTTTATAATAATGACTTAATTAATGTAATAATAAATGAATATACATGACCTATTTGTAGGATAGCTCATCACATAAAAAGGATTAACTTTCTCCCACATATGGTTATACTGAAAACAATACACCCAGATCTCAAGGGATAATGGACAATTATTGTCAAAAATCACCTATTTGAATGAGATAACAGACTGCTATGCTAATGGTGGGCCAGAAAGGTTGATTGACTGGAAACAATAAAACATTCAATGTTTGTGTACTGAAAGAAAATACATTATTTTATATAAAGTGCTTTTATTATCCATAGTTCTAAATTACACCATAGCAGAAACATATCAAATATCTTTAATTAGCTTTATTTCTCACCTTCACTGATATTTACAGGAATCTCCTCTTCCTTAACCTGCTGGTGACTCCTCACATTTGCTTCTTTATCAAGCTGTGAGACAACTGAAGATCTCACATGTCCTGTATAATTATACACAAACTAATTAAAAGTTCTCCATCCCATATGTATCTTCATAACTGTCTAGATTTATCTGGCAGTTTCTACAGCTTCTTCTTTACTGATCTGAGCTCTTTGATGGTTCTGCCCATTTTCTGCAAAACACAAGTCCTTTCAAGCAGAATGATCTATGGATCCATGAAGACACTGAGGTGTAAGAGATCCAAACCAGGCAAGTCTTACAGCACTAATAACAACTTGTGGTGCTTGAGAAAAAGAGGTGGAACCATCTTCACAATCATATAACTCATATAACAAACTTGTCTTCCCAGTAGAACTCCTCATGTAATTCTATATACAAATAACTAAAACTAATCTTATTACCACCCTCAGAACTGTAATGTGCTGCAGTATTATTTCTATACGTTACTGATGGGATGATGAGTTGTTCATAAGATGTAAGTCTCCACCCACTTGTGACTCATTCACCTGTCACTCACCTGCACAGCTGCGTCTTCGCCCCTTGTGACTCATATACCTGCCAGTCACTTGCACAGCCTGAGTCTCCACCCTCCTGTGGCTCATACACCTGTCACTCACCTACACAGCTTTGAGTCTCTACCCACTTGTGACTCATACACTAGTCACTCACCTACACAGCTTTGAGTCTCCTCCCCTTGTGACTCATACACCTGTCACTCACCTGCACAGTTGAGTCTCCACCCCCTTGTGACTCATACACCTGTCACTCACCTGCAAAGCTTTGAGTCACCACCTCTTTGTGGCTCATACACCTGTCTCTCACCTGATCAGCTCTGAGTCTCTGTCCCCTTGTAACTTATACAACTGTCACTCACCTGCACAGCTCTGAATCTCCATTCCTTTGTGACTCATACACCTGTCACTCACCCACACAGCTCTGAGTCTCTACCCACTTGTGACTCATTCACCTGTCACTCACCCACACAGCTCTGAGTCTCTACCCACTTGTGACTCATACACCTGTAACTCACCTGCACACGTGTCTGAACAGATTTCCACTTGGTGAATATCCATATCATCTTTCTCATCCTCCTCTTCCTTAATAGCTGATATTGTGCCCATGTTTCCACTATGGATACCTATTGCGGACAGTAGAATATTGAGAGGGTTTAAGCAATTTAATCATATATTACATGAAAAGCTTGTCACACTCTTGTCATTTATTGTATTTCTCACATATGGTTATATTGAAAACATTACACGCAGATCCCGAGGGTTAATTGACAAGTATTGTCAATAATCACCCATATGAGTGAGATAACAGACCATGCTGTAAGTGTATAAGAAAGGTTGATTAATTGGCAAAATATTAAGTTCAATGTTTGTGTTCTGTAAATAAACATTCATTTAAAGGACACTGAAATGGTAAATACTTTTGTTACATATTGTCCTGATCCTCCTGACCACCAGTCCTTGGGACAAATATGATCTGCTCAGGATGATTAGGATTTTGAGGATGTCCATTACCCTGGCTGCTTAAAAAATCATATCAGGTCTGCCCCTGTGAATATGTGGTTGTGGAATGGGCTAAATCTGTTTTATAGTTATTTAATGTTATATTAAGTTAGTCATGTAATGGTGTCTCTGAGGTAAAGTCTGTGCTGAATGAAGTCTGTGAAGGTAACAGTTACACTGAGAAGATTAATACATATATGGAATAAGATATCTGGAGGATATATATGTATCAGAATCCATAGTGAAGATAGGATTAATATATATATGGAAAAAGATATCTGGAAGATATATACAGTGGATATAAAAAGTCTACACACCCCTGTTAAAATGTCAGGTTTCTGTGCTGTAATAAAATGAGACAAAGATAAATCATTTCAGAACTTTTTCCACCTTTAATGTGACCTATAAACTCTACAACTCAATTGAAAAACAAACTGAAATCTTTTAGGTAGAGGGAAGAAAAAATATAAAAATAAAATAATATGGTTGCATAAGTATGCACACCCTTAAACTAATACTTTGTTGAAGCACCTTTTGATTTTATTACAGCACTCTGTCTTTTTGGATATGAGCATGATACATTTTGACTTGGCAAGATTTGCCCACTCTTCTTTGCAAAAACACTCCAAATCTATCAGATTGCGAGGGCATCTCCTGTGCACAGCCCTCTTCAGATCACCCCACAGATTTTCAATCGGATTCAGGTCTGGGCTCTGGCTGGGCCATTCCAAAACTTTAATCTTCTTCTTGTGAAGCCATTCCATTGTTGATTTGGATGTATGCTTTGGGTCGTTGTCATGCTGAAAGATGAAGTTCCTCTTCATGTTCAGCTTTCTAGCAAAAGCCTGAAGGTTTTGTGCCAATATTGACTGGTACTGTTCATAATTATGAACACTGGAACTGTTCATAATTACCTCTAGCTTAACCAAAGGCCCCAGTTCCAGCTGAGGAAAAACAGCTCCAAAGCATGATGCTGCCACCACCATGCTTCACTGTGGGTATAGTGTTCTTTTGGTGATGTGCAGTGTTGTTTTTGCGCCAAACATATCTTTTGTAATTATGGCCAAAAAGTTCAACCTTGGTTTCATCAGACCATAACACCTTTTCCCACATGCTTTTGGGAGACTTCAGATGTGTTTTTGCAAAATGTAGCCTGGCTTGGATGTTTTTCTTTGTAAGAAAAGGCTTTCATCTTGCCACTCTACCCCGTAGCCCAGACATATGAAGAATACGAGAGATTGTTGTCACATGTACCACACAGCCAGTACTTGCCAGATATTCCTGCAGCTCCTTTAATGTTGCTGTAGGCCTCTTGGTAGCCTCCCAGACCAGTTTTCTTCTCGTCTTTTCATACATTTTGGAGGGAGCTCCAGTTCTTGGTAATGTCACCAAATTTTCTCCACTTGATGATGACTGTCTTCACTGTGTTCCATGGTATATATAATGCCTTGGAAATTATTTTGTACCCTTCTCCTGACTGATACCTTTTAACAATGAGATCCCTCTGATGCTTTGGAAGCTGTCTGTGGACCATGGCTTTTGCTGTGGGATGCGACTAAGAAAATTTCAGGAAAGACCAACTAGAGCAGCTGAAATTTATTTGGGGTTAATCAGAGGCACTATAAATGATGGCAGGTGTATGCTGACTCCTATTTAACACAATTTGGAATGTGATTGCTTAATTCTGAACACAACTACATCCCCAGTTATAAGATTGTGTTCAGACTTATGCAACCACATTATTTTTATTATTTATATTTCAGTTTGTTTTTCAATTCAGTTGTACCGTTTATAGGTCACATTAAAGGTGGAAAAAGTTCTGAAATGATTTATCTTTGTCTCATTTTTTTACAGCACAGAAACCTGACATTTTAACAGGGGTGTGTAGACTTTTTATATCCACTGTATCAGAGAAAATGGCTGCCATGATCCTTTATTGAAGTGTGTGTATGCTCCCAATCAAAGGGGAGGAAACCAAAGTGTGTGTAGATTCCTAAAAAAAAGGGGAGGAAACCTATCTAGAAGATATACATATATATGTCAACATTCCTAGAGAAGATAATACAAAAGTGGATGTTGTGATGTCTTGCAGATGAAAGCTTGTCAGTAGTAATTTATACAAAATCCAGAAGACACACAAACTGTTATAGAATGTTATCAGCTCAAGTTTAAATATACATCTATTAGACCCGTTATGAAGTTTCCACAGCAATAAAAGCAGTTCCTGTGTTTTTATAATGCTGAGCCTGCATTCATATTTTTTAAATGCTGCATAAAGAGTAAGGGCATTTTAGAGACCTCAGCTATCTTGATGAAGGGATCAAAAGAACCGGGTGTATCTGCTGGGTAGGTTTGGCCATAACAGCTTTATCAATTCCTGAAGAAAGCAGATCGCCACACATATAATTGTAAATTACACCATATCTAAAACATCTGAATTGTCTTTAATTAGTTTTATTTCTCACCATCACTGATATATTCAGGTATGTCCTCTTCCTTAATCTGTTGGTGACTCCACACATCTGGTTCTACTTCTTCAAACTGTGAGACAATTGAAGACCTCACATTTCCTGTATAAGATTTACACAAACTAATTACACATTATATCTGTGTTCAGTGCTACATTTAAATATATATATAAGTAATAATAAGTACATTATGATCAGCACACACATTAAGGGTAAATCATAAAGACTTGTAATAAATGTGACGGTGTCATTATTTCAGTGAGGACAAAGAGATTTTACTCAATACTTTACTATTCAGAAATTCTGCTCTAAAATAAGTGAGTTATGTGAATCAGTCACCTACAGAGAGCTCTGAATGGATCATCACCGGCAGAATATCCTTCTCAACCATCTCATCCTCTCCTTCCTCACTAACAGTGTCTATATTATCACTTTGGAGGCCTGTTAATTCCAATAGAAAATTAAATGTTCATGTAAATTTACTAGTATTGCTAAATATCCCAACTGTTCATAACATGGAAGGAATGTGTTCTGATGACCCTACAATGACTGCCTGGAATTTAGTCCCTGTGTGTACTATTGCTGAGATAAACCTCACAAGAGATATTTTACCTCTATTTTAGTTTTCATATCTTGATTTGAGGCAAAACCTTGTTACCTGAGCTCCTGTTTGATGAGATTCCCAAAGTCTCTTTATATCCATCTGTATCACGCTAGAAAACAAAACATAAGATGAAATTGCAAAATAACTTCTTAAAAACCTATGGGATGGCCATGAATTTTACCCAATCCCATATGGACATAAAAAGGAAACTTTAGTCTTCATCTTTAGGAAGCCATATGCCTATTAGTCCCCAGTCAGTGGTCCAGATAAACCCTGGTCAGTAAAGTGAGTCACTGTGTCCACTACTGACCTCTCCAGTCACAGGTCCAGAAAAAGCTTGGTCTGTAAAGGTAGTCAATATTGTCACATTGAGTAATACATAGAGGACAGAAAAGCTAACACTGAAACTAGTTTCAATGATCTAGCCACAGGAAATGGTGTATATATGTCAAGTAAGAATTAGACTGTATCAGTCAAAGGTATATAGTACAAAATAACTTTTATTGCATTTCAAAAATATAAAAAAGGACAAAAAATATGCATATTAAAAACATACAATAAACAGTCCTTTACTGATTTGGTAAGTCATAATGTTATTTTTTAGCAATAGTAAGCAACCTAGCAAACTTGAAAGTCCTTATTCCACTGTAGTGAAGTCTGAAATAGGACTCTATACTTGCCCTCTAATTAAGGAAATAAAAAATGAAACTATTCTAGTCTAAGGTAGCCTTCATAAATGGTAACATAAACATGTAAACAATGTAAGATACCAATAGTGTCATGGAGATATATAGGGCAGCTATACCGTTTATATCCCACAGTATCTTATAACAAAATTATCTTATATATAATGAACCCAATAAATCATGACAATAAAATGAATCTAGTGCCTTGTATCAATGATACATTCAGTATTATATGATATAGGGTAACAATCAATCCATTTATATATAGAGCTAAGTACTTCTATAGATTACTTTAAATATATGTGTTCAAAGCCGATAAGTCATATATGTTAGTGCACAAATACCTCTGATTTGCATGGTATATCAAAAATCATGTAATATATGTCTCAGTGTTGTATCATTGTCTCACATATACTCATTCAGTGAGAGAGACGCCCTGCCCGATCCTTCAGACATCTGTGTTCGGCTTGTAGTAAGCCTGTCTCTGTGATGTCATCAGTGAGAAACTGCAGAAGCCGGTCTGACGCCCGCGTTTAGCGCGTGTTGCTTCTACCGAGACCGTGCAAATGGAAGTGAAGAGGAGGTTTAAATAGGAGGTAAGTGATTGATTGGATTAACCTGTTGTTTGTTTATTTCTTTCTCAGGGTGAGGTGTCTGAACTTCCAGGTCATAGGTACGTATATCAATTTATTTAGTCATCAAATAGACGAGGATGTCTCTGCCCGAGGAGGATGTCTCTGTCAGGAGCTATAATAAACTAAATTAAATAGGACTGTCTTCTTATGTGAAATAAAACCATAAGATCCCATTTCATTTCAAGTGTTGTATTGTATGTGTATGATACATATTAGATTCAGTCCATCTTAGAGACAGACACCGTTTATCTGTGCATGAAGTAAGTAAGAAAGATGCATATTAAATTTGGTGCATTACTGAACATCACATACAAAGTACAGCTATACCTTGTTTAACTCTGTAGATAGGTTCCAGGCAATAGGAGTGTTAAGCAAAACAGCTCTAAACTGGCAGTTTAACATGGGGAAGATAGGGATAGGGAAACTCATGAAAAAAAACACAAATTTCAATAGAAATTTAAACTTTTTTTTTTTTTTTTACATGAACTTCAAAAATAACACTAACACAAACTGAACATTAGCAGAAATATAAACTTTAAATTATTGATGTTGAAGCTTCTGGGTCATCCTGGATTCTGTTTTCTTATAGCCAATCAGAGTGTTCAAAGGGGTCCGGCAGGCAAAAACAGCGTTATAGTGGGGCAATGCTATAGAAAATCAAAGCGTTAAAAGGGATCTGGCAGGCGAAAACAGCGCTATAGCAGGGTTTAGTATTAAAAGGGATCTGCAAGAAAAAAACTGCTCTACAGTGAATCAGCTCTAAACAGGGTAACATTAAGCAGGGTATACCTGTATAAAGGATAGGTGTATCACTAACTATAATAACAAGCATTATATAAATGCAATTCACTATAGTGGTACATGAATATACTTCAATGTGTGTTTTCATGAGGTCGCTGTCCCAGGATATTTGAGTCATTTATCTCACTTGATTAGGTTTACATAAGGTTGATCAAAGAATAGTTAATAATAAACATGTAAAAAAAAACCTAAGGTAATATTCTCAAAGTAAATTAGAAATAAATACACTGGGGAATTAGAGAGTCTTCACAAGATAGCTGTGAAGTTATAACTTTCATTCAGATCATTTGGTATAACAGTCAAGTAGTGTGATCCATTTGGTTTCAGCTTTGAGAAGTTCTATTTCTAGTTTACCTCCTCTAATACCGAAGTTCACTTTTTGAAATATCCAACATCTAAGTCTGGCCACCGTAGTGGGTGTTTTTCCTTTGGAGATGTCTGTGGGAGCATCACATATATAGTTATCAGTGTGGGTAACGTTTGCGATGTTGGTCATGATTTGTAAGACCGGTTCTGGCCCGTAGGGCCGCAACTGCGAGCCTCGCATCCCGATGCGAGCCGTCGACCACGCGGGACTTAGCCTGCAATGAGTACCGAAGGAGCTCATTGCACTGCGAGCCTTGCAAAGCAAGGCGAGCAGTTGAGGCACGCGGGACTTGAGACCTGTACGACTTAGGACCGAAACATGCACTGGGCGCCTTGCAAAATTACGACTTTAACGGCCGAACCGCGAAACTGAAAATACATGAAAAAAAACAACAAATATGCCTCAAATTACCTTACACCCGCACTACAGTGGGAGAGGCAGGGCGTCTGTGAGTCAGGTTGCAAGTTAATTTGATGCATATTTGCCGTTTTTTCACAATCGAAAATCGCCTAAACAAGAAAAAAAATGGCTGCCGAAAAAAACGCAAAACAACGAAAATGAGGCCTAAGGACATAAAACTAGCCAGAAGGAAGTAAAAGTAGCCTAAAGGATGCAAAAATAGCCCTAAGCAGTAGCACTTGATCCAAGCCACTAACATTTAACCCAAGGCAGTAACACTTCACCCAAAGCAGTAACACAACCCAAGACACACTCAAGCACCAGGCCTATAAACTACACAGGGGGAGAGGCTTGCAATGAGCACCAAAGGCACTCATTGAGAGCCACGCGATGTGCGCCAAAGGCGCTCAGTGTGGGGCTTGCAATAAGCGCCGAAGGTACAGCATTCCCAGCCTTAACATTTTATTTCCATCATATTCCTGACGGGCAAGTAGCTAGTTTCTTATATTTCCTAGCTGTTCACCAAAGCGCTTTCTCATTTTTCTTTTGGTCATACCAATGTATTTCTGAGGGCAGGTGCATTCCAAACAGTAGATCACCGAGTAACTACTACAGATATAAAATCCTTTTAATACAATTGGTTTCCCAGTCCAGGTTTTGACATGTTCTGTTTTTTTTCATGTAGGGGCAGAAGCTAGCTTTTTTGAAGTTACAAGGAGATACTTTAGGAGTTATATATGTCCCTTGTCTCCCCTACTATTTGCCTTGGTGATGGAACCTAAGCAATACGCTCCACCCCACAAATCCAAGGGTTAAAAATAGGTTTGCAACAACTCAAATGCTGCTTATTTGCGGACGACATCCTTTGCACGTTAACAGACCCCATTACATTGATAGACATGCTATATCTATTCAGACACATCTCAGGATTGAAAGTTAATGTAAATAAGACAAATGTGATAGGGTCTGCTCTCCCCCCACAAACACTAGAGCTATTGAAAAGCAAGTATTCATTTGCTTGGCCAGAAAATTATATCACATATTTAGGCATCAACTTGACCCCTGACCTGTCTGGATTGTGTGGGGACAATTATACTCCCCTAATAAAAAAACGAATTGCAGACACTAATAAATGGAGCAAATACCCCCTTCCATGGACAAGACGCATTAACGCTATTAAAATGAACGTAATACCAAGTTTTTTATATTTATTTCGATCCCTCCCCATTCCTATTATGCCTAATGATATAGACAAATTTAAAAAACATCTAACAAGATTTATTTGGAACTATGAAAAAAAAAACATGAATAGCAAAATCATTACGGTTTAGTAGCAAAAAAATTGGAGGACTATCTTGTACTAATATGAGATTATATTTCAGAGCGGCACAGCTCTCCTTTATCTCCCAGGCTCATTCAACTGAACACCAACCCATCTGGGTATTTATCGAAAACCAGCAACTGAAACCATATAAAAGGGACTCTATTATCTGGACCACAACCATACCTCCCAAACATAATAATCCTCTAATAGGACTCTCACTCTCAATCTGGAACTTGATCAACACTAAACACCAACTGACTACAAAACTATCATGTTTAACTCCTACATTAGTCACCCCAACAATTTGGGAGGATTAAAACATTTGGTGGACAGGGCAAAAACTAGATAGGGTTGGGTACTTGGTTACTAAATGATCAATTCATTTATTTTGAACATCTCAGAACAATGTTTGACATTCCTTTAAAAGAACATTATAATTACTGTAAGATTCGGCATCAACAGCCTTATTAAATTGCGATTTGGTAAATTTAATAAGGCTGCTAAATAGCACTCTGATGAGAAATTGGTGAACACCCAGACTAGCTGGCTGTCTCTTCTTAGCAACAACGCTCCTTTTACCATGGGGGTTTTGGGCTCCCTTTATGCAATCATGAACTCACCCTCTAACAACGTCAAACCTCCATTTATGGAAAGATGGGAAACAGACAAGGGCATACAATGGGACTCCCTTAAATGGGAGAAAACTTGTACAAACTAAATTAAAGGCTCACCGAATTACAGTTTCATGGAAACGACAATCAAAATCTTGCATAGAGCATATTACACCCCTGACAACATTAATCCCCAAACATCATTCAACTGCTTTAAGCAATGCCAAACAATAGGTACTTTTTTCACATGTGGTGGGATTGACCGGTGGCCCAAAACATTTGGCCAAAACCCTAGAATTAGCTTCTAATATTCTGCAGAAATCCATTCTCCCATCAATAGATATTTGCCTTCTGGGCAACCATACTCCTTTATTATCAAAAAAACAAAACAAATGGCTACTGTATCTAATGCTTTTCACAAAAAGCCACACTGCCTGTAAATGGAAAACTCCTACACTTAATATAAGAGACCCGTGATCAAGAAACTGAATGTTATAATGATTCATGACAAACTCACCCATACGTTAGCAAACACATACATCCCTCACTGATGACATCACCGAGACAGGCTTACTAGAAGCCGAACACAGGTGTCTAAATGATCGGGCAGAGCGTCTCTCACTGAATGAGTATATGTGGGACAATGATACAACACTGAGACATATATTAAATATATGATTCCTGGGCTTTGAACACATATATTTAACTTACTCTACAGAAGTGCTTAGCTCAATATATACATGGATTTATTGTTACCCTATGTAGCGGAACCCATCACTGTTTTAAACTGTTTTATGATTATTATGGTTAAAATATGATCCTACTATATGTATGTTGGTTGATGTTCTACAGAATATATTGGCTCAGAATATTAGCCAGACTTTTGCAGACCTAGGCTAATAGATAATCCTGTTACAGAGATTCAAGAGATAAGAAAGTTGTAAAGGATCCTTGCATTTTCCAAAGTGTTTTCATTCTCTGATAAGAACAAAGAAGAATGATCTAATTAATGTCTGATTGTATCCAAGTTGCCAGGGAGGTGTGACTCACCTATTGTCCTATATGTGTATTGTATGGGGGATATGTGCAATGTCTGTGTGTTATGTGTAAAAACATACTTTTACTAACTTTTGAACCCCTGGTCTGATTCATGCCATTTTTGTATATGTTGTTCCCCTGGGTGAGAGATATTGAATGGTGCGGGACTTAAAAGTGTACCCCCTGTATTTGGGGTACATCCAGAATGTGGTTAAAATTGTGTCTGTTTTAATTGTGTTACCTGTTATCTGAGGGGAGGAGACGTGGGGGTTGAACCATGTAGATAATTGGCTGTTGTGATAATTATGTGGGTGTAGCCCTTCAGAGGGCACCATTGCATAAAAGGAGATTCCCTGTCATTAAAATATAGTTCTACTTGACCCTTCAAAACGTAGCCTTGTCTCGTTATTGAAGGGATCGCTATATCATACTGGGGATTGCTATGCTTTTGCATACTCCCTTGAGCTGTAACTACTGAACGCTTGTTCCTGTCATACTATCCTTGGAGTCTGTGGTGGTTTTGGTGTCCGGTGCAGTGCTTGTAGGCCTCGACGCAAGCTAGGACGCATCCATCAACGGAGGTACCCGGTCGGGGTGCCAGTAGATCCGTTACATTGGCTGGCAGTGGTGGGATGGCGTCCTAGTAAGAGGAAACGCAGCACGGAGACACCGGTAACGTTTGGAGTTACAAATTGAGGGCAACGCTAGTATCCGTACAGCGCCCCTGGCTACAGCAGGATGGAACCGGCTAGTTTTCGGACAGCGTTCCATCATAAGGAGGAGGAGGCGGCCGCGGACTACAGGGATGCAGACAGAAAGGAACTCATGGTTACAGTACCTCGTATTGCTCCACAGAATGAGTTTGGAAGAGAACTACAAAGCAGACTGGCCTTTTTCCCAGGTACGCTTCCCATAAAAACCTTGGAATGGTTAATGACAGATGTCCACAAATCCATAATGGAAAAGCAGCGGGCACGGGAGCGGTCCATCTTGGGAGCTGCTAACCCACCTCCCACCATTAACCCCCCCCCCAGCACTGCGTCCGGGTGGTGGGAACTACCAAACCCCTCCACGGTACATCAGGTGCCACACGTGTAACCAGCAGGGCCACATGCAGAGAGACTGTCCCAGAAACAGAAACCGCTCCACGTGGAATACTCCAACTAATCCCCAACCACAGCGGCAGTGTGTACCCCAGGGAGCAGAAGGGGCCGTCCTTCCTCCCCAGCGGCAGTGTGAACCCCAGGGGGCAGAAGGTGTCGTCCTTTCCCCCCAGCGGCAGTGTGAACCCCAGGGGGCAGAAGGTGTCGTCCTTCCCCCTCAGCGGCAGTGTGAACCCCAGGGGGCAGAAGGTGTCGTCCTTCCCCCCCAGCGGCAGTGTGTACCCCAGGGAGCAGAAGGTGTCGACCTTCCTCCACAGCGGCAGTGGGTACCCCAGGGGGCCAAAGGTGTCGTCCTTTCCCCCCCAGCGGCAGTGTGAACCCCAGGGGGCAGAAGGTGTCGTCCTTCCTCCCCAGCGGCAGTGTGAACCCCAGGGGGCAGAAGGTGTCGTCCTTCCTACACAGCGACAGTGTGTACCCCAGGGAGCTGAAGGTGTCGTCCTTCCTCCCCAGCAGCAGTGTGTACCCCAGGGGGCCGAAGGTGTCGTTCTTCCCCCCCAGCGGCAGTGTGTACCCCAGGGAGCAGAAGGTGTCGTCCTTCCTCCCCAGCGGCAGTGTGTTCCCCAGGGAGCCGAAGGTGTCATCCTTCCTCCCCAGCGGCAGTGTGTACCCCAGGGAGCTGAAGGTGTCGTCCTTCCTCCCCAGTGGCAGTGTGTACCCCAGGGAGCTGAAGGTGTCGTCCTTCCTCCCCAGCAGCAGTGTGTACCCCAGGGGGCCGAAGGTGTCGTCCTTCCTCCCCAGCGGCAGTGTGTACCCCAGGGAGCAGAAGGGGCCGTCCTTCCTTCCCAGCGGCAGTGTGAACCCCAGGGGGCAGAAGGTGTCGTCCTTTCCCCCCTTCGGCAGTGTGAAGCCCAGGGGGCAGAAGGTGTCGTCCTTCCCCCTCAGCGGCAGTGTGAACCCCAGGGGGCAGAAGGTGTCGTCCTTCTCCCCAAGCGGCAGTGTGTACCCCAGGGAGCAGAAGGTGTCGACCTTCCTCCACAGCGGCAGTGGGTACCCCAGGGGGCCAAAGGTGTCGTCCTTCCCCCCCAGCGGCAGTGTGAAACACAGGGGGCAGAAGGTGTCGTCCTTCCCCCCCAGCGACAGTTTACCCTAACCAGGGGAGACACCAATCTCCCAGACAGCGCAGATGGGACCGTGGTCTCTGCGCCCACAGCTTGTCCAGATCCCCAACTACCGTCACTGGGACAACCGGAGGAGGGGGTAAGTACAAATTCCCCTCCCCAGCTAACTTCTAATGTGGCCCCAGGGTTAACAGAGGAAATGTTAACCCCCACTGACCCCCACGTTTCCCTGGCTACTGAGCCGGAATATGTCCCAAGTACCCCAGCAAAAGAGCTGACAGCGGGGCAGAGTGCAGTCGGCCTCTGCCCTCCCTTTGTCCCTTGTTCAGAGCAGGATGTCCTGCAGGTTATACCAGCAGAAGAGCTGGCATCAGGGCAGAGTGCCGCTGGCCTCTGCCCCTCAAGTCCCCTCAGCATGTTGCCCCATCACCACAGTAAAATATCCAGGTACCTGGTTAGACTTCCCCCCAAAGGAGAGATGTGTGACGAAGTGCCCTTCGCCACTTTGGCTTGGAGAGGACTGTTTGCCAGCCTCCTGCCCTGCGACTATGGCCCTGGTACATATTGCCCTTTGGAACCAGTGTTCGGCCATACCAGAGTGTAAGTCACTCATTCTGGCCCTTTACATACAGGGGGGTCATTCTGTACTTGCCCTGTGTGAACCATGATACCCCAGATAACTGTGCCATGAAGCCCATTCATATAATGAAAGACTATGGGAAAGACTTTAGCTACATGGCAATTGAACTGTGTGAAGAGGATCTGAGCGCTATTCGGTGGTTTTGTGCGCTCAGATCCCAGCTATCTGGGGATATGGGAAATGTGCGTAAATGTGAATTGCAGTAATGCTGATGGGTTGTCAAACTAGAGAATTGACCAACAAATACTTTTGTCCGGACATCCCCAGGCCGATCCGTTGGGATCAGACCGTGTATGCCGGCTTATGGTCACGGGGGAGGTGTGTAGCGGAACCCATCACTGTTTTAAACTGTTTTATGATTATTATGGTTAAAATATGATCCTACTATATGTATGTTGGTTGATGTTCTACAGAATATATTGGCTCAGAATATTAGCCAGACTTTTGCAGACCTAGGCTAATAGATAATCCTGTTACAGAGATTCAAGAGATAAGAAAGTTGTAAAGGATCCTTGCATTTTCCAAAGTGTTTTCATTCTCTGATAAGAACAAAGAAGAATGATCTAATTAATGTCTGATTGTATCCAAGTTGCCAGGGAGGTGTGACTCACCTATTGTCCTATATGTGTATTGTATGGGGGATATGTGCAATGTCTGTGTGTTATGTGTAAAAACATACTTTTACTAACTTTTGAACCCCTGGTCTGATTCATGCCATTTTTGTATATGTTGTTCCCCTGGGTGAGAGATATTGAATGGTGCGGGACTTAAAGGTGTACCCCCTGTATTTGGGGTACATCCAGAATGTGGTTAAAATTGTGTCTGTTTTAATTGTGTTACCTGTTATCTGAGGGGAGGAGACGTGGGGGTTGAACCATTTAGATAATTGGCTGTTGTGATAATTATGTGGGTGTAGCCCTTCAGAGGGCACCATTGCATAAAAGGAGATTCCCTGTCATTAAAATATAGTTCTACTTGACCCTTCAAAACGTAGCCTTGTCTCGTTATTGAAGGGATCGCTATATCATACTGGGGATTGCTATGCTTTTGCATACTCCCTTGAGCTGTAACTACTGAACGCTTGTTCCTGTCGTACTATCCTTGGAGTCTGTGGTGGTTTTGGTGTCCGGTGCAGTGCTTGTAGGCCTCGACGCAAGCTAGGACGCATCCATCAACGGAGGTACCCGGTCGGGGTGCCAGTAGATCCGTTACACCCTATATCATATAATACTGAATGTATCATTGATACAAGTGCACTAGATTCATTCTATTGTCATGATTTATTGGGTTCATGATATATAAGATAATTTGGTTATAAGATACTGTGGTATATAAACTGTATATCTGCCCTATATATCTCCATGACACTATTGGTATCTTAAATTGTATACACGTATATGTTACCATTTATGAAGGCTACTTTAGTCTAGAATAGTTTAATCTTTTCTTTCCTTAGTTAGAGGGCAAGTATGGAGTCATATTTCAAACTTCACTACAGTGGAATAAGGACTTTAAAGGTTGTCAGGTTGCTTACTATTGTTGAAAATTAACATTATGACTTATCATATCAGTGAGGGACTGTTTAATTTATGTGTTCAGAGTATTTATTTATTTTTTATATTTTTGAGTATGCAATAAAAGTTATTTTTGACTATAGACATTTGGCTGATACGGTTTAATTCTTTAATTGTCCAGCAATGCTCATCTCTCCAGTCACAGCTCCAGATAGAGCTTGGCCTATAAAGGGAGTAATTGTGCCCTGTGATAATGTCACATTATCCATCAGTGCCCACCTCTCCAGTCACAGGTCCCGATAAAGATTGATCAATAAGGGAGTCAATGTCCTGGTATAATGTCACATTGTCCAGCAGTGCTCACCTCTCCAGTCACAGGTCCAGATAAAGCTTGATCAGTAAAGGGAGTCACTGTGTCCTGGTATAATGTCACATTGCCCAGCAGTGCTCACCTCTCCAGTCAGCTGGTGAATGTGGGGGGTATTCTTCTTCACAATGGTATATTCCTACAGGATGAGAGAGGAACATGTCAGATGTCAGTGTATTGGAGTTATTAAGAGAGAGAGAGAGAGATTGCTGCAAGTGCAGATCTCTACTGCAAAAAGAAAAGACTCTCCATACCAGCTCTCTTCGGTAACACCAATACAAATATTGTTTAAAATATCACTGTCTACTTAGATCAAACTCCAGAATATTGTGTGGTCCTGATAACACTTCCAGGATAAATTCTGCAGAACAAATTCACTCTCGTAGTTACATAATTATTTTAGTTAAAAAAATTGTCACATGTATATTGATCTAGGTAGATAAATTGATCAAGAGGAAAGGAAAACAGTCACAGCAATTAATGAGTTAGTAGGGGTGTCATCATGACATTGTCCATCAGCTCTCACCTCTCCAGTCAGCAGGTAGATAATCTCCAGGGTGTGAGACAAGATAATCTCAGATATCTCCTTATCCTGGTTCATCTCACTCACTGTCAGTGAATTAGTCAGATGTTCCAATACTGAGACCTGTGAGATTTAGAGAGAATTGTGAGGCAATAAGTTTGTGTTACTGCAGGGTAATAAGTGCAGGTAGTAACAGGTAACATTTCCCAGCAGCTCTCACCTTCCCAGTCAGCAGGCTGAGGATTTCCAGGATGTGATGTAAGATCCTCTCAGACATCTTCTTATCCTGGTTCATCATGGATGATTTAGTTAGATGGTGAGTTGAGACCTAAATGAAAGAGTTAGAAATAAGAGACAAGAGTGAATAAGGATCTCTTCTGACTGTGTGAGGTACCGGAGAAAGAATCCAGTTATGGTTAAAAGACACAATGATTTGTATTCTGTATTTATTGCAATAATCTACTACATGTTCTACAATGACGCATCCATTTGGATTCAATAATTTGCAAAATAGAGCTGACTACAGAAAATAATTGCTCTAAAAGCAAACCAGAGAGAACCAACAACATTATTATATCATGACCCTAATGTGTGTACATGCATGTATGTATGTATATGGGTATGTATGTATGTACAGAAGACCCTTGACATTTGCTGCTTTTACATTTGTGGATTACACTTTTCTTTGCCATTTTTTCGCGAGATTTGCATGAAGAACAGAGATATCTGTATAAGATGGATCCAAAACATGCTCCTAGTGGTTTCTAAGAGACATAAAAAAGTGAAATATTTGCAAGAAAAAGTGGAAATGTTAGTAAAGCAAAGTCTATTGCTGAGGTTGCTTATCATTATAGCATTAAAGAATCTACTGTCAGATATAGTAAAAAAAAAAAAAAGGGAGTCCAAAATTCGTTCTGCTGCAGAAGTTGCTACACCAGAGGGGGCATAAACTTTGCATCAATTGCAAGATCCACGTGTCTCCTGCAGAGAAAGTGCAGTTTTTCTGTGTGTGCTGGACTGCTATAAAAAAAGGTATTCCAGTAGATTCCAACCTTATAAAAGAAAAGGCCATGTCTTTATACACTTCTATAAAAGAAAGGTGTGGTGACTGTGAAGGGTCTAGCTCTACAGAGTTGTATGCTAGCAGAGGCTGGTTTCATCATTTCAGAACACGATTTGGCCAACTTAAAGATTACAGGAGAAAAAGCCTCTGCTGACCAAGAGGCAGCAAAATAATTTCTTGAGACCTTAATAAAAATTATTGAAGAGAAGGGTTATGCACCTGAGCAAGTCTTTAAAGCTGATGAAACAGCACTCTTTTGGAAAAAAATGCCTCAACATAAGTTCATCAGTAAAGAGGAAAGCCGAGCACCAGGCTTTAAGGCAGGTTGGGATAGGCTTACCATTTTGCTCTGTGCAAATGCATCTGGATTTATAATAACGCCTACCATCATCTTTAAGTATGCAAATCCTCAAGCACTAAAGGGAAAAGATAAGTCACGGCTCCCAGTTTTTGTGGATGAGCAACAAAAAAGCTTGGACCACAAGAACACTTTTCCTTGATTGGTTCAAAAAGTGTTTTGTTGTAGAGGTCAGAAAATACCTTGCCAGTAAACAAATAGTGTTTAAAGTTTTGTTCTTACTGGATAATGCCCCAGGACACCCAGATGGCGGATGGTGTGGAGGTCCTTTACATGGACCCCAATACAACATCCATAATTCAGCCACTTGATTAGGGTGTGATACAAGCATTTAAAGCCTACTACACAGGGTACTCAATGGAGAGGATTGTGCAGACTACCAAACAAGATCCTGGTGTAGAAAATGTTATAAAGATCTGGAAGGATTACACTATAGTCGATGCCATTACTGTCGTTGAGAGAGACGTGAAAGCTGTTAAAGCTCAAACAGTCAACTCATGTTGGAAGAATCTTTGGCCACAATGATGTGTAAACCAGCACACTTCCATTTCTAATGAGCCAATCCAAGAGATCATGAGAGATACTGTGGAGTTGGCAAGGAAGGTGGATGTCGAAGGGTTCCACGATATGGAAATACAAGAAATTGAAGAAATGATTGACAGCTGATCCGCTGCATTAACAGAGGATGACCTAATGGAGCTGACGGTTCCTGAGGCTTAAACAATACCAGATGCAGAAGAAGTGCAGGACAAGCTTACATTGAACAACAAAGCAGAGGGGCTACGTAAGGTCAAATCTGCAATGGAGCTTGGTACGCTCCTTGCATGTAAAAGAATTGCTAGATAAGGCCGTGTCAACATACACCAACAATTGTAATGAGATGAAGATGCGAAAACGGCAAACAGAGATACCAATGTATTTCAAGGAGAAAAGACCAAGTCCTGCTTCCTCTTCCACTCCTTCTACCTCTGCTGCACCTGAGGCACCCGGCTTATTGATGCCCACTGTACCCCTACAATACCTGGATGCAGACCCTGATGATCTTCCAATGCTGGACTAAATACTGTACAGTACTGTAGCTAGATACAGTAATGAACAATAAACATGTTTTGCTGTTCTGTTCATAGACGAAGAACTGTCTTGCAAGTTTCATATTGACAAACAGAGCGAGAAAGAGAATTACTGTAAGCATTTTAGCTGTGCTCATGATTGACGTGAAAGTGAAAAAATAAATCTAATAAAATAATACGAAAATATAACGGTTACTAGCAACTTGCCCATCAAAAATTATGGGGCAATAAAAGTGTAAGGCAGGTAATGCTGTTTGCCAAAGACAGTAAGTGTTTTGGTCGTCTGAGAGCCTTCGGCGCTCATTACGAGCCTCTTGGTTGGTGTATTTTTTGTTCTCAGAGGCGCTTTTGCTGTCATTGTAAGGTCCACGATGATCTCCTTTTTGCGCCTATTGCAAGCCTGTCCCCTGGTGTAGTTTGTGTCCTATGAGCACCGTTGGCGCTCTTTTGAGGCGCGCTGAAGGGCTTTGCCGTTTATTGCGATAGTGTAGTTGTATATGATAATTCATTAATTAATTAAATCATATATTAATATACTTTACCCATTTGTAATTAATATATGCAGCAAGCAATGTGCTGAAGAGCTAACAATCTGTTTTGATGTTCCTGCAGCATACAATGTAGATTTGCAGTGTTGTTGAGCTGAGGTGTAAGTGTCAGCAATGTGTGCAGTGTGTAGTGTAAATAGGCTGCGTGCGCGAGGAAGCAGTTAGTGTAGCGGTGTGCTTCCGCATTGTGTAAGTTAGTGTTGTAAAATGGCGGCTATTGTGTAAGTGGTACGCGGGTGTGGATGATTTAGCCTCCTTGCTAATAGTGTATCTTGTACCTCGTACCTCGTGTTTTGCGGCTTTAGGGGTTGTGTAGCCTCGTTTTCGTTTTTTTTCAGCGGCCATTTTTTCTCTTGCTTAGGGGATTTTCAAGTGTCTAAACTCGGTAAATTGGACTTAAATTGAGGTGTAACCTCCCCTCCAGAAGTCCTGGGTGCTCCCCCCCCCCCTTGATGTGGGTCATTTTTGTGTGTATTTAGTCTTTTTTTTATGTTTTCCGCAGTGCGCGGTTCAGCCGTTAAGGTCGTATTTTTTGCGAGTTCGTAGTGTATTTTTCTTTCTAAGTCCCGCGGCTTGTATTTTTTTGTGTAAGTCCGTATTTAGTCATTGCGTGTTAGAGTTTTTTTTTTTTCAAAGTCCTGCTTCTGTCGCTGTTTGTAACCGCTTGTGAGCTGCCGTAGAGACTCCAGCTCCGCAAATGCGGACCCTCGCGAAGCCTTTGGCTCATTGCAGTTGACGTTGGAGCCTCAACCTTCCGCAAATGCTGCCCGAACTGCGTCCCTAGATTCGCAAGGAAGGCAGTTCTTGCGAGCTTGCGATGCGTGACAACGTTTCGTAGTTTGACAACTATTATATGTGATTCACTGAATTCTAGAAATTGTTATACAGTACAGTCTGTATACGGAGCAAAAAAGATAAATGCCATTGTAATCAGAACATGGACTCTTCTCCAATATACAGTAAAGGTGTATATACAAAAAGGTGCTCTGATTTACCATAATCCTTGTGACTATTTTATTGGTTTTAGGTCACTTTGGGTATTTACATTTGCCTTTATATTTTAGAGGACTTGTTCTGATTTTAATTACATTTTCCTTTTTTGCACCATTAACAGTGCTATACAGTATACAGTACCGTACCCATTTCTAGAATTAGGTGAATAAAACTTATATTTTAGGATTATTACATTTATTAGGTCACTTTCCCAATATATCATGAAAGCACCATATAATGGTTATATTGTAATTCTCTTTTCCTCCCTGGCATGTCTCTATTTATTATTAAAAATAACTATTCTACATCATTTAAGCCTTGTTTCACTTATTCACGGTTTTCGCATTCGTGGGTATGCTGCGAACGTAACCCCCACGAATGTCGAGGTCTGTCTGTATATGTGTATAAATATATATATATATATATATATATATATATATATATATATATATATGTATCCATTTATCTGCAATATTGTTTTTTTCTATAATGTCATCTATCAAATGTATTGCTGATAAAAATACTGTGTTAAAAAAAAAAAAAACATTATAGAGTACAATGTGACCCATTATGTACGGTATTTGTATCTTTACATGGTGCAGAGATAATGCATAAATATATAGAGATGCACTGTAAATACAGAGGTACTTACAGAAAACTCCCTGACAGACAGACACCTTCTTGCTGCTACCTTGCTTCAGTATTCTGTGGCGCCCGTTTAAAGCAGCATAGTTACGTCACTGCCAATGGTTAAATCATAAGTGGCAGGTAAATCTCCACGTTTGTTATGGGCAATGGAGAAAAGAGAGAAAAGGCTCACATATTGATTCAAAGTATATACTTTGTATAAATGATTGTGTCAACATTTTTGGTTATGTTATCAAACAGAAGTGAAATTAACTACATCCGATGCATGATTCAGGATAAAGTACAGCTGTAACCTCGGGATACTGGGAGTTGTAGTCCTACATTCACTTCCGGTTAGTGAGGGCACTTCCTTTCTTCCTTTGACTGCAGTTTGGCCATTATCTGTAGATATGAATTTATCTTGTTGTGAGATATATGTTGGTCTTGTGGTAAATGATAAATGGCTGCGTGTGTGAGAGAGAGAGGGAGAGGAGAGAGCGAGGTAAGAAGAGGAGGGAGGTAGTGAGAGGAAGAGAGACGGAGATAATGAGAGAGAGAGGGAGACACAGAGAGGGAGACAGAGTGTAGAGGTGGGAGAGAGGGAGACAATGAGAGGACAGAGAAGAGGAGGAAGAGAGAGGGTGACAATAAGAGGGAGGGAGAGTCAAGGAGAGAGAGGGAGACAATGAGAGGAGAGAGAAGAGGAGGAAGAGAGGGTGACAATAAGAGGGAGGGAGAGTCAAGGAGAGAGAGGGAGGGAGAGTCAAGGAGAGAGACAGAGGGAAATAGAAGGAGAGGGAGAAAGACAGAGAGGAGATGGAGAGAGATGGGAAGAAAGACAGAGAGGAGATGGAGAGAAGGGGGAAAGACAGAGAGGATATGGAGAGAGAGAGGGCGAAAGACAGAGAGGAGATGAAGAGAGAGAGGGAGAAAGACAGAGAAACAGAGAGAGTGAGAAAGACCGAGAGGAGAGTGATAAAGACCGAGAGGAGAGAGTGAGAAAGACCGAGAGGAGAGAGTGAGAAAGACCGAGAAGAGAGAGAGAGAAAGACCGAGAGGAGAGAGAGAGAAAGACCGAGAGGAGACAGAGAGAAAGACTGAGAGGAGACAGAGAGAAAGACCGAGAGGAGAGAGAGAGAGAAAGACCGAGAGGAGAGAGAGAGAGAAAGACAGAGAGGAGAGAAAGAGAGTGAGAAAGACCGAGAGGAGAGAGAAAGACCGAGAGGTGAGAGAGAGAGAAAGAGAGTGAGAAAGACAGAGAGAGAGAGAGAAAGACCGAGAGGAGAGAGAGAGAGAAAGACTGAGAGGAGAGAGAAAGAGAGTGAGAAAGACCGAGAGAGAGAGCGAGAAAGAGAGTGAGAAAGACCGAGAGGAGAGAAAGAGAGTGAGAAAGACCGAGAGGAGAGAGAAAGACCGAGAGGAGAGAGAGAGAAAGACCGAGAGGAGAGAGAGAGAGAGTGAGAAAGACCGAGAGGAGAGAGAGAGAGTGAGAAAAACCGAGAGGAGAGAAAGAGAGTGAGAAAGACCGAGAGGAGAGAAAGAGAGTGAGAAAGACCGAGAGGAGAGAGAGAGAGTGAGAAAAACCGAGAGGAGAGAAAGAGAGTGAGAAAGACCGAGAGGAGAGAGAGTGAGAAAGACTGAGAGGAGAGAGAGTGAAAGAGAGTGAGAGGAGAGAGAAAGAGAGTGAGAAAGACAGAGAGGAGAGAGAGAGAAAGAGAGTGAGAAAGACTGAGAGGAGAGAGAGAGAAAGAGAGTGAGGAGAGAGAGAGAAAGAGAGTGCGAAAGACTGAGAGGAGAGAGAGAGAAAGAGAGTGAGGAGAGAGAGAGAAAGAGAGTGCGAAAGACAGAGAGGAGAGAGTGAGAAAGACTGAGAGGAGAGAGAGAGAGAGACTGAGAGGAGTGAGAATGAGAAAGAAAGGGAGGAGAGTGAGGGAGAAAGGCAGAGGGTAGAGAGAGAAAGACAATGTAGGAGAGAGGGAGAAAAACAGAGAGGAGAGAGAGATAGGGGAGAGGGAGAAAGCTAGAGTGAGGGAGGGAGAGAGTCAGAGAGGAGAGAGAGAGGGAAGGGGATAGAGAGGGAAAGAGAAAGAGCGTAGGAGAGAGAGGGAAGGGGATAGAGAGGGAAAGAGACAGAGCGGAGGAGAGAGGGAAGGAGAGAGGAAGAGGGGGAGAGACAGAGAGGAGGATGGAGAGAGAGGAAGAGAGGGTGTTGGAGGGAGAGAGAAAGAGAAGATAGATAGAGGAGGAGGGGAGAGAGACGGTAAGAGAGAAGGAACAGAGGAGAGAGAAAGATATAAAGAGGGAGAGAGACTGGAAGACAGGGAGAGAGAGATATATAGGTAGGGATAGGGGGTATAGAGGGAAAGACAGGTGTGAGGGTGATAGAGAGATGGAGAGATTGAGATAGAGGAAGGAAGGGAGAGAGTGATAGAGTCGGATGGAGAGGGAGTGAGAGGGATAGATGAAGAGTCAGAGAGAGAGGAAGGGAGAGAGAGAGAGGGAGAGTTAGTTTTATTTTTTGTATTTTCCCTCAAATATTTACTTCTGTTTTGTATTGTGTCTTGTATAAAATCTGAATGGGGTTTAATAGGCCTGTTAGGGAGTTTTGAGATCCTCTGGGCCATTTAGAAAATGTCAAACTTAGGAACCTACATAAGTTTGGTGGCAGATAAGAACAGAATAGCCCATTTAGCCCACCTGTTATATTTACCTAAGAGCTTGACTTAATTTAACCTCAGGGTAGCCTAATGTTTCTCAGAATCATGTTTACATTCCTCAGTTGTGTTGACCCTACTATTTCCATTGGTTTGTTATTTCACCTATCTACTACAACACCAAATTAGAGGTGCTCAATCTGAGAATAAACAATGCCTAAGTAGGTTTGTTCTACAGGTCGGGTTACCTACTCAAATAGCAACCTCTTTTAGCTCACTTGTGCTCTTCACAGGAAGAAATATCCTGTAGTTTATCAGTCTGGTCCCACTCACTAGAGTGGTCCAGCCCCGACATTCCAGGTAATTCTACCCTGAACAGGAGAAACAGCATAATGACTGAGGTGAGAGCTGTTGGACAATGTCATAATGAATAGAGAGGTGAGAGGTGCAGGGCAAAGGCATAATCACTGGAAAGGTGAGAGTTGCTGGACAAAATCATAATGACACCACTATTATCTCATTAGTATCTCACTCAGTATCTGTATGTAAATGTGAGAACAACGTCCTTATATATGGAAGACAGAAACATAAAGGCAGAGTAAAAATCTTTAGAGTACTCTTATTCTATCATGTAGGATCTCACCGTAGACTCATAGACTGTCTGTAGTTTGAGGGGAGGGCTATTTTGTGAAGCCTTATTCTCCTATTGAATTCTATTGTCAGGCGACTAATTAAAGAATGGGGTTGTTAACATAAGTGTATACAGATTACATATGCACACACAGTTCCTCCCATTCCTTCCTGATTTCTAATCCTTAAAAAAAAAATAAACATAATATTTCCATGATCATTAAATAATGACTGGGGAGGTGCTGGACAATGCCATAATGACTGGAGACGTGAGAGGTGCTGGACAATGTCCTAAGGTCTGTAGAGGTGAGAGGTGCTGGACAATGTCATAATAACTGGAGAGGTGAGAGTTCCTGGACAATGTCATAATGCCTGGAGAGGTGAGAGATTATGGGCAAAGTCATAATCACTGGGGAGGTGAGAGATGCGGGATAATGTCATAATCACTGGAGATGTGCTGGACAATGTCATAATGACTGGGGCCGTGAGAGGTGCTGAACAATGTCATAAGTACTGGAGAGGTTTTGGACAATATCATAATGACTTGTGAGGTTAGAGCTGCTAAACAGTGTCATAATGACTTGGAGGTTAGAGGTGCTGGATAATGTCATGATGACTGTGGAGTTGAGAGGTGCTGCTCAAGTTCCAATGTCACAATGACTGGAGATGTGAGAGGTGCTTGACAATGTCATAATGATTGGGGAGGTGAGAGGCACTGGACAATGCCATAATGACTGGAGGGATGCTGGGCAATGTCGTAATGACTGCGGAGGTGAGAGGCTCTGGACAATGCCATAATGACTGGAGGGGTGCTTTATAATGTCATAAAGACTGGAGAGGTGAGAAGTGCTGGACAAAGGCATAATCACTATAGTCGTGACAGTTTTTGGGCAATATCATAATGACACCACTATTATCTCATTATTAACTCACTCAGTAAGCGGTGAGTATTTTGTGTGCTTTGTGCCAGGTATGGCACTGATATTGTGAGGCTTAATCTAGGAGATTTTGTTGCTTGTGCTTAGTATGGCCACCTACCAGTAGTTATTCAGTCTACTTAATAAGATTCAATGGGCCATCATACAACATAAAGCAGTGTTACCAAAGCATGAAAGCACAAAACGATAATGTTTGTTTTGGATACTGATTAACATAAAGCGATAGTATTATATAAGAAATAGAAAATGTGATATGTACTGAATGATTTGTACAGGTGATCTAAATACTTATATTGTGCTAATCATACTTATATTGTGTGAGGAGCCAGCTGAAGGATCATGAGCCGAGTGTGAGGAGCTAGGTGGAAGATCAGGGGCAGGAAATCCAGAAAAATACCAGCACAGGTGAGTGTAAATGTGTGACATGTCTGAGGGATGAAGAGCATGTGTGAGTGTACGTGTATGACCTGTCTGAAGGATACAGGACACAGGTGAGTGTTAATGTATGACATGTATGAAGGATGCAGGTGTCATGACCCCTCTGAACCCCACATGCAACTTTGTTCTTGAAGCCTTAACACATATTATTACTAGGATCAAAAGGCTATCAAAATGGACATGAGACTTGTTTTAAGGACTATGACAATCTGTCTTCCATGTAACATGTTTAAAGAATGTATGTGTGTATATAGTTACTGTCATGGTCTCTTGGTTATGATGTATGGGCTATTTTTAATTTGTACGGTGGCAATATGGCTGATGGAATGAACACAGTACAATGTGGCTCACAAGCTATAAGTTAATTTATCAGGGCCTTACTTGTTCTAGTGGGTCTTTTTATCAGTCAGAATGACTTGGGGACCTGCTAAGCATTAATTGTGGCTGATCCATTTCCCATTTGTATGTGGTCAGCCATGTTGCCTAGCTAGGTGCCATCTTGACTGTTTCTTAACCCTGATCTGCATAAACCGCCAGGTAGTGCAGAACAGCTCACTGAACCTAAACATAAACATAAAACACCAGACCCTGGATAGTTTATTGCTCCCCCCAGGGTTGTCAAGTGTGGATGAACAGAGATAGAGAGAGTTGATAAGAAATTTGAAATCACAACAAGGGAACTTTCTAGAACTCTCTCTAACCTATTGACATCTGATCAGATTGACCAGATTAATTAGATCTCAGAGGGGGAGGAAGGCATCTTCTTAAATATGTGCGTAAAGCAAATAAAGAGTCAGTCTATCTGTACTAATTCAGGGCTCATCTCTTTCTTGTATATTGGGAAATCCTAATTAAAGGGATCTGATTTTCCTGCTTCTCCGTGAATGATTTTCTGAACTGAAATGACATACTAGGTGCTGATATGAACACAAATCTCACAACCTAGAGATTGTCCCTGTAAGCTAAAGCAGGAGAGTCTTGGGTGCATATAGACCCTCACCACCGGGACGTGACAGCAGTACTCCTGTAAATGTACATGTATGACATGTTTGAGAGATTCATATCCTTTTGCTGTGCAGTTGAATTCAAGATAGAAAAATGTTGTGAATATCATGCTGCCATTGTATTGTATATTATAATTATATTTATTGTAATTGTAGTTAGGGTCATTATGCCATTTCATTAATAGGACTCATTTCTATGAGCTTAGCTCTGTTAAGTAGTTTGGAACATGTTTATTTGTACTGACCTTAAAGACATTTATTTGTACAGACAATAACAAAGTGACACCATCAGTTCTCTCAGCGTTTGATCAAGAACAAAAGACAAATATGAGGAGTCCCAAGCGGAGGAAATTCCTGTAAATATCACAGAAGGTGAGTAATATCTTATGGACAACTATCACTTACTTCAGTCTTAGTTGATGTGTATTTATCCTTCATCATTAAACTAAGAAGTTTTACTAGCAATGCACCTCATGATAAAGGTGATTTTATGCACAATGATACAATATATGATCTTCTGTCCATACAAAGTAACAACATTTGTTTGTTTCTATCTATGAGGATCTTTCAACTAAAGGATGTAAATAGATTTTAAGATACAAACAGTAGATTTATATTGAATAATTACAATGGTAAAGGTCTATAATATGTTCATCTATATCTGTAGATCTTTTAGATGTGAAGCCTCCAGTTGTCTCCAAGGTTGGACAAGAAGAGCGGAATATAAGAGATCAGCAGCAGGTGAAGGAGGAGAACAGTCCTGTAAATATTAGGGAAGGTGAGGATTTAATGCACCATAAGAACATTAATAATACATTCTGTAACATCACCCAGAATGTTATTTTAACAAGGATTAAAAACTGTCTATACATTGCAATAGCTGTTTATCTCTAGTAAATAATTCCTGGGATATACAGAATTGTTTGTGTCTATAACAGGCTCTTTCTAAGACATCCACACAGCAAATATATAGGATAATTTTTTCAATAATATTGGTGAATTTATTACATCAGTTTATTGTTTTTTTATATACAGAAATTCTCATATTAATCATAAGCTGAGACCTTTTTCTGTATATTTGCACCCATATTCTGTTTTTGTATATATTTAATGTCAGATAGTTGTGTAAATCTGTACAAATCCAGAGGCTTCTCTCTCTTGTGACAAATAGGGCTCCAAGATGAAAATCAATATTCTGAACTAATTAATGATGAAGGAGAATATGAGAGAGATGAGAAGTCTATTCACGAGCTGGAAATATATGAATATCCCTGTACAGGTTAGTGATAATAAATAATAATGTATAGGTGTTCATGCTCTGAATTAATGATACAGGGATATTATGAAAATATATTTTAATCAATATGTAATAGAAATCTGCAAAAATATCACAATAAGCCCCAGATGTAAGGAATTATTTATTATTATTATTATTATTATTATATTATAATAATAATAATAATCCTGTGTGCTCCCATCATCCAGTGATGCACTCTATGGACTACAAGTACATTCACCCCACTTACCTCACTGCCTATATTGGTAATTATACCAACTGTAAGTGACAGCCTCTTGTGTGCTACCATCCAGTGCTACACTCTATGGACTCTACACTTACATTAACCAATTTATCTCACTCCCTATTTTGGCTGAATACAACTGAAAGTGATGGCTGTCACTGACCCCTTTTCCAGTTCCAGGATCTTAGCCCAATAAAGGACCGATGGCTTGACTTCAGCTACTCCATTGTATTGTAATCTGCTTTATTCCATTGTTTGCCAGATAAGCTAATTACATCTCTGATGTGCTAGACAGCCAGAAATGACATGTGTGTATAGGGGTTTGGCCTATTGATCACAGGATGCCAGACTATTAGACCCCATGTAAAGTCAATCTCCTGTGATTGTATGCCACTCCCTGTTGTATACACCACCCTCTGTATCTAACTGCTATAAATATTACTGACTTTTCAAAAATAAATCAGTTGACTACTGAGACATATAGCAATTGTATGGATTTTTTTTATTTGCTTCTGGTGGCTGCAATACTGATCCTATCTCCACCACTACTGTCCTGGTCACTAATACAGGAAAGTTGCTGAGACTCCTGGAACTGCTGATTCCTGTTGGAAAGACCCTGACTGATACAGAAGCCAGATATCAGGTTGCTGGTGCCAAGATTTCCAAGAACCCTTGTGGGTAGTTTTCCTGTAGTCTATAGCAGGTGGCCCTGGTCAGTAATAGGCCCTACCCCCTGGATCATCACAATTGCCTCCTGTGTGTTCCCATCATCCAGTGATGCACTCTATAGACTCTACACATTCATTCATCCCACGTACCTCACTCCTTATATTGGTAAATACATTAACTGTAAGTGAGGGCTTCATGTGTGCTCGCATCATCCAATGATGCACTCTGTGGACTCTACACATACATTCACCCCACTTACCTCATTCGCTATATTGGTAAATATACCAACCGTAATTGATGTCCTCCTGTGTAGGACCTTGTCTCTAACCCCATTAGAAATAATAAATATCACAAAAGAAACTGTGGGTTTTATGTTTGCATTCACCTACCTCAAAGACCAGCTCTAGTATTCGGTAAATCCTTTACAAAGTGAAGATAATCATATAGGGCCCTATTAAATTCTCCCTCGTAGTTCTCTCGGTGCTCGCAAAAGGCAGTTTTCCTGCTGTTTGCGAGAACCGAATCTCTCGCAGCCTGCTTTACGATATGACTGCGAGAAAATGGCCGAGAATAGGCTCCGAGAGAGCTACGTAGCCTTAAATCTATGCACGAGTCTCGCATATCGTAAGAATCCCTACGTGGACAAAAAGTCCACGCAAGGGATCCGAAAGCCTCTACGTGCTGCCTCGGAACAGCCCGAGACAGCAGTGTGAGGCTCCCCCCTGCACCCTATACACATCCCCATGCTGCAGGGGTCTCTATCAGGACCCCTGCAGCACCCCCACATTAACCCCTTGCAGCGGGGGGGCCCCGATCTGCATAGATCAGGCCCCCGATCTGCATAGATCAGGCCCCCCGCTGCATTTAAAACTTTTAAATTCCCCGCCGCGGCTCCTTAAAGGGACCGCGGCACACTATTACCCAATCCCGGCCGCGGCACTTAAAATTAACCCCCCTCTATGCTGGGGCTCCCCATCGGGACCCCCGAAGTGTCCCCACATAAACCCATTGCAGGGGGGGCCCCGATCTGCATAGATCAGGCCCCCCGCTGCATTTCAAACTTTTAAATTCCCCGCCGCGGCTCCTTAAAGGGACCGCGGCACACTATTACCCAATCCCGGCCGCGGCACTTAAAATTAACCCCCCTTTATACTGGGGGTCCCCATCGGGACCCCTGAAGTGTCCCCATATAAACCGCCTGCAGCGGGGGGCCCCGATCGGCACCGATCGTGACCCTGCTGCAATTCAATTTTACATTTCCCGCCTCGCGGGTCCTCAAAGGACCGTAAAGGTCCTGAAAGGATTCGCACTAAAAATATTAACCCCAGGCAGCTATAATTACCCCATTAACTCATGATGGTCAATCCAGACCACCATAAGGCCTAAATTAACCCATTAACTCATGATGGTCAATCCAGACCACCATAAGGCCTAAATTAACCCATTAACTCATGATGGTCAATCCAGACCACCATAAGGCCTAAATTAACCCATTAACTCATGATGGTCAATCCAGACCACCACAAGGCCTAAATTAACCCATTAACTCATGATGGTCAATCCAGACCACCATAAGGCCTAAATTAACCCATTAACTCATGATGGTCAATCCAGACCACCATAAGGCCTAAATTAACCCATTAACTCATGATGGTCAATACAGACCACCATAAGGCCTAAATTAACCCATTAACTCATGATGGTCAATCCAGACCACCATAAGGCCTAAATTAACCCATTAACTCATGATGGTCAATCCAGACCACCATAAGGCCTAAATTAACCCATTAACTCATGATGGTCAATACAGACCACCATAAAGCCTAAATTAACCCATTAACTCATGATGGTCAATCCAGACCACCATAAGGCCTAAATTAACCCATTAACTCATGATGGTCAATACAGACCACCATAAGGCCTAAATTAACCCATTAACTCATGATGGTCAATCCAGACCACCATAAGGCTCTATTTAACCCCATCAGTCCCATAAGGGTATATTATTACCATTATGGGCCTGTTACAACCCAACATTAACCACATAAGTGCCATGATGGTCCTCAAGGACCATCATGACACTAACTACAAACACTACACTATAACCCCCAATAAACCATTTAATCTAAACTAACCCCCCTCTACACTAATCTATTAACACTTACACTACCTACCTACACTACCTACCCCCTAATAAACCTCCCCAACACTCTAATTACAAAAAACAAAAAACCGACAGTACAAAAAACAAAAAAACCTACAGTACAGAAAAAAAAAAAAAAAATTACAACCCCACCCCCCACTACAGAAAATAAAAAAATTACACACCTGAAAAGGAAAGACAGATAAACACAATACAATACATACATATAATGCATTACATACATTACATACAATACATGACATTACATATAATATATTAAATATAATATATTACATATAATATATTACATATAATACATTACATATAATACATTACATACATTACATACAATACATGACATTACATACATTACATATAATATATTACATATAATATATTACATATAATATATTACATATAGTCCTAATCAAATACCCCCTATCTATCTAACATACAATCTATTTAATTTAAAATAAATCCTAACTATATCAAATACATCCCCCTATCTAGCTAATGAACCTCCCGGAGTCGTTTCCGGGAGGAAATTGGCATTGGCGGCTTGTGATTGGCTGAAAAAGCTGTCTATCAATTTCAGCCAATCAAAAGTCGTCAATGTGTGAGCCAATCAGGATGGGAAACACCCCAATATCCCACCCTGATTGGCTAAAACACTTGTCTATCTTTCTGGGAACCAATCACAACGCTCAGATGCCTTCAGCCAATCACTATGGGATACACCCCCACGGAGTGATTGGTAGAAGACATCTGCGCATCCTGATTGGCTCCTACATTGACGACTTTTGATTGGCTGACAGCTTTTTCAGCCAATCACAAGCCGACAATGCCAATTTCCTCCCGGAAATGACTCCGGGAGGTTCATTAGCGTCGGGGAGGTCTGCCAGTGCAGACCTCCGTTAGTTTTTTTTTCTTTTTTTTTTTTAGAGCGCGGATGGTTCCGCGGCCCAGCCAGGGCTGAAGGAGAGAAGGCCGGGGACATTGCGGGGAGGTAAGTTAAATGTATATTTAGATGTTTATTTGTGTATTTTATTTATTGTTTATATATTGTATTCATGTATTCATGTATTGTGTTTTTTTTTTTAACAGGGCCGCGCCGGAAGAGCTAAACAGTGACGGGACATGCTGTAAAGGTGAGTTGAATATGTAGAATGTATATAATGTTTATTTATTTGATGTTAATGTTTTGTACTAATTTTTCTTTTTGTTTGACCCATAGGTTAGTGATCTGAAGCAACATCTTAAAGGTAAGTGGTCTTAATTTATTGATTTTAGCTTAGAATTAGGGTCTGTGTATGTAGTTAGGACTGTAATTATTTTATTTTATTTTAGAATAAGGGTCTGTGTATGTAGTTAGGATTTTTTGTATATTAGATAGATAGGGGGATGTATTTGATATAGTTAGGATTTATTTTAAATTAAATAGATTGTATGTTAGATAGATAGGGGGTATTTGATTAGGACTATATGTAATATATTATATGTAATATATTATATGTAATATATTATATGTAATATATTATATGTAATGTCATGTATTGTATGTAATGTATGTAATGTATTATATGTAATATATTATATGTAATATATTATATGTAATATATGTAATATATTATATGTAATGTCATGTATTGTATGTAATGTATGTAATGTATTATATGTATGTATTGTATTGTGTTTATCTGTCTTTCCTTTTCAGGTGTGTAATTTTTTTATTTTCTGTAGTGGGGGGTGGGGTTGTAATTGTTTTTTTTCTTCTGTACTGTAGGTTTTTTTGTTTTTTGTACTGTCGTTTTTTTGTTTTTTGTAATTAGAGTGTTGGGGAGGTTTATTAGGGGGTAGGTAGTGTAGGTAGGTAGTGTAAGTGTTAATAGATTAGTGTAGAGGGGGGTTAGTTTAGATTAAATGGTTTATTGGGGGTTATAGTGTAGTGTTTGTAGTTAGTGTCATGATGGTCCTTGAGGACCATCATGGCACTTATGTGGTTAATGTTGGGTTGTAACAGGCCCATAATGGTAATAATATACCCTTATGGGACTGATGGGGTTAAATAGAGCCTTATGGTGGTCTGTATTGACCACCATGAGTTAATGGGTTAAATAGAGCCTTATGGTGGTCTGTATTGACCACCATGAGTTAATGGGTTAAATAGAGCCTTATGGTGGTCTGTATTGACCATCATGAGTTAATGGGTTAAATAGAGCCTTATGGTGGTCTGTATTGACCACCATGAGTTAATGGGTTAATTTAGGCCTTATGGTGGTCTGTATTGACCATCATGAGTTAATGGGTTAAATAGAGCCTTATGGTGGTCTGGATTGACCATCATGAGTTAATGGGTTAAATAGAGCCTTATGGTGGTCTGGATTGACCATCATGAGTTAATGGGTTAATTTAGGCCTTATGGTGGTCTGGATTGACCATCATGAGTTAATGGGTTAATTTAGGCCTTATGGTGGTCTGTATTGACCATCATGAGTTAATGGGTTAATTTAGGTCTTATGGTGGTCTGGATTGACCATCATGAGTTAATGGGTTAAATAGAGCCTTATGGTGGTCTGTATTGACCACCATGAGTTAATGGGTTAATTTAGGCCTTATGGTGGTCTGTATTGACCACCATGAGTTAATGGCTTAAATAGAGCCTTATGGTGGTCTGTATTGACCATCATGAGTTAATGGGTTAATTTAGGCCTTATGGTGGTCTGTATTGACCACCATGAGTTAATGGGTTAAATAGAGCCTTATGGTGGTCTGTATTGACCATCATGAGTTAATGGGTTAAATAGAGCCTTATGGTGGTCTGGATTGACCATCATGAGTTAATGGGTTAAATAGAGCCTTATGGTGGTCTGGATTGACCATCATGAGTTAATGGGTTAATTTAGGCCTTATGGTGGTCTGGATTGACCATCATGAGTTAATGGGTTAATTTAGGCTTTATGGTGGTCTGGATTGACCATCATGAGTTAATGGGGTAATTATAGTTGCCTGGGGTTAATATTTTTAGTGCGAGTCCTTTCAGGACCTTTACGGTCCTTTGAGGACCCGCGAGGCGGGAAATTTAAAATTGAATTGCAGCAGGGTCACGATCGGTGCCGATCGGGGCCCCCCGCTGCAATGGGTTTATGTGGGGACACTTCGGGGGTCCCGATGGGGACCCCCAGCATAGAGGGGGGTTAATTTTAAGTCCCGCGGCCGGGATTGGGTAATAGTGTGCCGCGGCCCCTTTAAGGAGCCGCGGCGGGGAATTTAAAAGTTTTAAATGCAGCGGAGGGCCTGATCTATGCAGATCGGGGACCCCCGCTGCAAGGGGTTAATGTGTGGGGGCTGAGGGGGTTCCTATGGACCCCTGCAGCAAGGTGTTCATGTGAGGACACTTCGGGGGTCCCGACGGGACGGGGACCCCCGCATTGAGGGGGGGTTAATTTTAGGTGCCGGGGGGGGTATTCGGAGTACCCCCACGGCAGGGCTTATGTGGGGGACTGCCGCGGAGGTCCCTTTTAGGACCCCCGCAGCAATTGATGAGGAGTGGGAGCCTGCGATATTATCTCGCAGGCTGTCACTCCTCATGTACATTTACGCAGTGTAGATACGTACGGCCCTGCTGCGTAGCTCATACGTTGCTCGCAGCAGGGCTAATTTAATAGCATTGTAAGTTAGAGAAACTTTGCAGTACGTAGGGCTTAAGTAGAAGCCTCTTATTTACGAGGCTGGAATTTAATAGGGCCCATAGTTTCCTAGGGGTTATAGTATCCAGGTAATGTATATTGTCTGTTGCTGTATATCTTAGAGCATGTAGAGTTAGACCACTTCTCACAAAATTCTTGGCAACTATTTGACCACTATCTCCTTTTTCCAAGGCACTCCTGATGTTGGATCGATGCAATGTTATTCTTTCTCTGAAAGGTCTTCTAGATTTGCCATTAGATTGTAATTTTGCAAGTTTTCAATCTTGTGTCAGTGCTTTGGAAACAAGCACTGTGTACATTTGATTCTAAGCTCAAAAACAGGGCCCTCCATTCTTTATAAGGTGTTCATTCTGTCTTGCCATGTACTCAACCCCTGTATAGCACTATGGAATATGTCGGCATGTTATAAATAAAGATAATAATAATTTGCCAATTTGGACCAGTCTAAATGGGCAAATAATAATGTACATAACATTTATGGTAGTACAGGAAAGATAATGCTTACACATGATGGGATTCACATACCTGAAGCACCAAGATTTTCATATTTCTGTGAAAATTATAGTCTGTTCTATAAGATTGGTGGTCCACAATTATAGGTATTCAACAAGGTATAAGATATATTGTCCTTATATATCAATTATTAATCCATCTGACCTTTTCACATTATGGTGATTATATATGGCTATAACTATACATATATAGGTAATATTTAATTAGCGTGATTGAAATATTATCTTGATCCTAAATCGATATTTAGTGTTACACAAACAATTATTTAAAGTGCTCTCAATAAGGTGCAAATTAGTGGTTAGTTTATATGGGCAAAAAGCAATAATGTCAGTGTACAAAATACAATCATAAATAAAGCCCACTTGACAGCAATATTATTGTAAATTGCATCTGTTTCCTTTTACAATCTATAATGGTTTCAGTGGACCGTCAATTTGAATCCAATATCATTCAATATGCAGTATATATATATTTTTTTTTTAAGTCTTTTATTTTCAAAAAAGTTTCTTACAACATAAGCTTATTATAACTTTTTACAAAACGACAATAAGTGCATTTTCAAATAAAGTAAACAATGAAACATGATCAAAAAGAATAAATTATATAATTTTTCCCTTAAAAATGCAAAGAGAGAATACAAAACACCTTCCTTTTTAAAATGTAATCTTAGTAAACTATGGCAGTTATAACCTTACAATAATGTTAGTCATTCTATATAGTTGTCTTTTCTCCCTTTTTTCTTCTTCTTCTTCTTTTTTCCCTTTTCTCTTCCCTTTTTTAACCCAAAATTACAAATTAATAGTAAAGGGAAGAAAAAATGTATGTAATAAAACAAGCTCAAATGATAATAAACATAAAAAGACAAAAAATAATAGAAAGAAAAAATAGAAAGAGAAAGGAACAAAAAAAACAAAATTTCAGACGGCTAGAGGGGAGGAGAGGAGGAAGCTTTAAAAGAACACTCCAGAAAAATATGTCTCCCTATTCATTATACTTTTGATCCCATATTACCCACTTTTTAAGAGGGAGTCGGGAAATCCCGATTTCCTCAATATTACTTTATAAGAGACGCGTTTTACTAATTGTTTTCAGTATTTCTGACCAAGTGGGAACTTTTTCTTGTTTCCAATTTAAAGCAATTGAGGTTTTAGCTGCCATAAAAATCTGTACCAAAAGAGCTTTTATTTCTAAAGTAACTTCTTTGGGAAATTTGTGAAATAGGGGTATTTTCACATTAAAGGGAAGATCTACCCCAAACGTTAATTTAATTTGAAAAAAGCATTCTGACCACCAGATTTGTAATATTGGGCAGTCCAACCAGATGTGTGAGTTCCTTTTTGTCCACATTTTTGCCAACAAAATTTATCTTCATTAACTTTATTAATCTGAAAAACTTTTAGTGGAACATAGTACCACCTATTAATTATCTTAAAATAAGTTTCTTTGTGGGATGCATTTTGCAAAAATGTGTCAGTAATTAAAATAGCCGAGAGCCATGTCTCTAAAGACCACTCCTTTCTTACATCTTTTTCCCAAAGTTTTAAACTAGATGTTTTGATTGGAGTCTTCTTGTTTTTGATAATATTATGGCACTTGGCCATTAAACGAGATTTATCAACATCTAGAATTAATTTCTCACAGTCGGTCAACTTTCTGTGGTTTTCTAGTATAAAAGCCAGAGACCTCAAGTGATTACACATTCGATAATATTCTAACCACAATGAGTTGTGAAACTTGTATTTTATCCTTACTTCATTAAAAGCTCTAAAAGAACCATTTTGAAAGAGGTCTCTTAAATATACTGCGCCATTTTTAACTAGAATCTCCAAAAAAGGAATGTCGAATTCTCGAGATAGCGTAATCAACTTATCCCAGTATTTAAAACTATTTCTTAAAGCTTCTCCCATGGTTTCCGATCTAGTGTAGTCAGACATTTTTTTTTTAAAGATTATACTGTGTAACTCTTTTTTGGCTATCATTTCCTGTTCAATTTGGAACCAGTGCTTGGATTCCGATTGGTCTTTCCATCTAATAATATGTGCTATGGTTATTGCTTCTTGAAACTTCTGAATAGCGGGATAAGCCATGTAACCTTTTCAAAATGTATTAATTAAGTATGCTGTTTTAACTCTCATATTTTTATCTTTATGAATAAACTTATCGAGAATATTTTGAAATGTTTGAATTTGGAAACTTGTAAGATGGTAGGGTATACTTCTCATTAAATATGTTATTTTGGGCACTAAGAAAATTTTTGTAGCTATGGTTCTTCCCGACCATGAGTTGTGAAGATTTGTCCACTTTTCAATGGATGCTTTCAAGTTTGCCATTGTCCGCTTAACATTTTGGTCTATCATCTGTTTAAATATGTTTTATACTCTTTTGCCATGTATATAAAAAACAAGTCTTTAAATATAAAGCTTCCTCTTCTTTCTGGTTTATCATCAATGCTTCAGATTTGGAAAAGTTTAATTTGTAGTTTGAAATCTTACTAAATTCTCCTATACAATGTTGGAGATTTACAATTGAGTTAACAGGATCTTCTAAAGAAAGAACCATATCATCTGCAAACATTGTTACTTTATGTTCAATATCTCCCACTTTAATGCCTTGAATATCTTTGCATTCTCTAATTGCACAAGCTAATGGTTCCATTAAGAGTCCAAATATGAGGGGGGAGATGGGGCTTCCCTGTCTAGTCCCATTAAATATATTAAAGCTCTCCGACTTGAATCCAAGGCCCACGACAGAGGCAGAGGGGGCCACATAAAGGGCCTTAATGGCCCTGGACGCAAAGTCCCCAAGACCAAACTTGGCCAGGACTAGGTCCATGTAGTCCCATCCGACTCTGTTGAAGGCCTTTTCCGCGTCTAAAGATAGAAAAACAGAAGACTTTTTATTTAATTTAGCATACTCTATAAGATTAACTAGTCTTCTAACATTATCGGTCCCTTGCCTACTTACTATGAACCCGTTTTGATCTTTGTCTACCATGGAATGAATTACCCTATTCAATCTATTTGCCAGCACTATAGCATAGATTTTAATATCAGTATTAATAAGAGAAATTGGCCGGTAGTCTTTGCAATCAGTACATTCTTTATCTTTTTTCGGTATAGTTATAATATGTGTTTGAAGCATTTCTTTGGGGTAATACCTGTCTTTTTTATTTCATTAAGTGAGCTAGTTAAGTCAGATATAATTTCTTTATGAAAAATCTTGTAATACAAGTTAACATATCCATCAGGGCCCGGTGCTGAAGCAAGTTTTAATTTTGAGATAACATCTAATATTTCTTTTTCAGAAATTGATTTATTCAATGCTTCCAGCTTTTTGGGTGAGATTTTTGGGAGATGTATTTTATCCAAAACATTTTGGATTTCATTTAGTTTAGATTTGTTTACATCTTTATCTGCCAAATTATATAAATGCGAATAGTATGCTGCAAATGCTTCTGCTATTTTAGAGGGATTCGAGATTATTTCACTTTTATACCTAATTTGATCAATTATTTTTTGAATGGAGTTGGCTCTGTATTTACTTGCTAGAAATGTAGTTTCCTTATTGCCCAAGTGATGTACACGCTTTTGGAGAGCCCATATGGAATTATCGATTTTATTTTGCTCTATAATCTTGATCTGTTTTTGTAAATTCTTAATCTGATCCATGTTTGATGAACTAGGGTTTTTTTTTTATTTTCTCTATCTACTTTAGTTAACTTAATATATAATTCCCTAAGACGGGTTCCATTTTTTTTTTCATTTGGGCCTGCATTTTTATACAAATTCCCCGTATATATGCCTTATGGGCCAGCCAAACAGTTGTACTGGATACTACAGATAGTCTATTGAGAGTAAAAACTCTTCAATGGTTTGTTTAAGTTTAGCTTTACATTCCTGATCTTTCAATAGGGAACCTTTCAATTTCCAAGCAGAAGCAGTGTTAACTGTTGTACTTATTTTGAAAGTGCCAGATATCAAACCATGATCGGAGTAATTTATTGGTTCGATTTCGGCTTTAATACGTTTTTTGAGCGCCAATTCATTTACAAATATATAATCTATTCTCGAATAAGAGGCATGTCTAGGAGAGTAAAAGCTGAAGTTATTTTCCATAGGATTAAGACACCTCCAAGAGTCAAATAAGCCAAATTTATATATGATCTTATTAAAATTACCTAACCTTTGTGTTGTGTTTTGATTAACTTTTGATCTTAGATTTATTTTTCGATCTAGACAGGGATTAAGAACATTATTAAAGTCACCACAGAATATCAAGAGGCCAGAGAAATATTTCTTAAACAGATTTAAGGTTCTATTAGCGAATTAGCACTGGCCTTTATTAGGGGCATAAATGTTTAAGATAGTAATTTTATTATTGTTGATTATACCTGTCCAGAAAGAAAAATGACCTTCTGGGTCGGTTGCAGAAAAGTCTTCTTTCCAAGTTAGTTTTTTGTTGAAGAAGATAGCTGTACCTCTTGTTTTTTTAGCATATTTTAGGTTACTAACTGATACAACATTTTTGTTATTATACTCTATCCCTCTTTCCACCTGCCAATGTGTCTTGGAGACAAACTGTGTCAGCATTTTTTTTAATAGAAAGCATTAAAAAATATCGATTCAGTAATCATTCTCTAAAAGACACAGCTACCCTATATTCAATTTGATATGTAAGTTTCAGATTTAAATTGTTTTTATTCAGGATTGAGAAGAATTCTTCAAGGTTTTTTCTATTACCATCCCAGATAATAAACATGTCATCTATGTATCAAATCCATAGTATGATCTTCTCTGTATATTCAATGTTTTTCTCAGAAAATACATGCTCATGCTCCCACCAGCCCAAGTAAATATTGGCATAGGTGGAAGCGCAGGCAGTCTCCATGGCCGTGCCTTGTATTTGTAGAAAGTATCTCCCATTGAAGACAAAAAAGTTATGTTCTAAAATGAATCTTAACAGTTGTAATAGAAATAGATTCTTCTCCCTATTGTTGTTCGTTTCCATACTTAATATTTGACTGCTTTACATCCTTCATGATGTCTTATGGATGTGTATAAAGATTCCACATCAGCCGTCGCCAAAAGAGTATTGGTACTTAATGTTATTCCTTCAATTCGTCTCTATAGTGTCCCTGATATACGAGGTTAATGACATCACTATGGATCTTAAATTCATGTCTATGAATTTGCTTGCATTTTCTCCTAGACTCTCATTGTCTGACACAATTGGTCGGACTGGAAGATTATCTTTATTTTTGTGGATTTTAGGTCAAATGTATAGGGAGGCTATCTTTGGTTTGCTAACCTTTAGAAATGCCTGTTCCCTTGCATTTATCAATTGTTTTGTTTTCGCATCTTCAATGATTTTATTATACTTTTTTAACTAATCCTCCGTTGGATCTCTCGGTAAGGTGAGGTAACATGATTTATCATTCAATTGTCTCATAACTTCTTTTTCATAAGCCTCTATGGGCCAGATGACAAGATTTCCACCTTTATCTGATGGTTTAAGAATTACGTCCTCCCATTTTTTCATATCTCTAATGGCTTGATTTTCCTTTTTGGATGTGTTATACGTCCCCATTTTGGGCAATTTGAGTTCATCTGTTACCATTTTGATAAAGATTTCTGGTGCTGGGCAGGTTGATAATGGAGGATTGAAATTCGATTTGAGTGGTACAATCTTTTTCCCTGTATCACAATTTCCTTGAGCTTCATTATTCTCATTGAGGTTTGATATGTCTTCATTAGGACTTGATATACCAAATACAATTTCTGAGGTATTATTTGAGGAACTATGTTCCTCTGCCGTCGAGGGTCTAGTCATTTGTTTCTGTATAAACGCTGTATCAGCTTGATCTCTTTTTATCAATAATTTCCGTATGTATAAATGTGTATCTTTAATTATATTCTTGTGGGAGAAAAGGATAGTCCCTTTTTTAAGATGGATATTTGTTCTTTACTGATTTTTTTCTGAGATAGATTTATGATGGCAAGTTTGTCTATTGCTGCCCTCTGTGGGTTTGGGGCCAATTTGTGGTCCCTTGAGTGTTGTTGTGGTATTGGTAGCCCCATTTCTGTCTGTCTCTCAGATTCCTTGGTGGTACCAGGTCTTCTCGTTTGTTGTTTCTTTCCCTTATTGCTTTCCTTTTGCTGGTATGACTTGTATCTAAAAAAGAGTACTGCTCTTTTAATGTTCTTCCTTTCTTTTTCTGATCTGATCTGTTGCTTTCTTCTTCAGTTCCTGATGTCTCAAAATCAGATTGACTGAAAGAGGATTTCCCCTGTTTTTTCATCTGGCCGGGAAATCTCCTAACATTCTTTTGATGATTCCAATTAAATACATTGTCATTTTGATAGTCTCAGCTATCTCTATTGAACTTGTGTTTTTTGGATTGAATAATTTCTTCCTCTTTTTTGTCGATATCCATTTTGATTTTTGAATACTGAACTTTAAATGCCTCAAAATGTTCATAATTTTGTTATTCCTTATTAATTTCAATGATTTCTTTGTCTATTCTACTTAAAATTTCACTTTCATGATCAAGTAATATTTTTACTAATGTTTTCTTCCCATCTATTTTTGTATTCTGGGGACTGAAAATTGAAAGAGGGGAATAATTTCACCCTAAGCCCTCTGGGAATCATATTGTGAGCTAGGTATCTTTCATGAGTCACTTTATTCCAAAGGGAGCTTAATTGTTTCCTTAAAAGTCAATTTAGGTTATCTAGACCTTCTGTCCATCCTATCCTTTCACTTTCATCTTTGTGATAACTAAAGGTTTTATCTATTTCTTCTAATATTTTAGTGTATCTGAGTTTGAAATCATTATCTAAGCTTATCGCCACCATTTTGCAAATACAAGTAAAGCATAATATAAACACAGTACAATAAAAAGAAAGTTTCACAGAATATATATGTTACTTCCTGAAAGCTATCATAAATAGCTAATAGAGTTAATTCTGACACCTGTTTTTGGAAGCAGAACTATTTTTAGGAGTTTATGTTTAGGCTTAATCTGTTAATTATGAATCAGTAATAATATCCTTTTCTTTATTATTTTTAAATAAGAGCCTTTTTCTGGAAGAAAGTAATTAATACATTGATTTTATGACAGAAGAAAGAAAAGACACCCTTTTTTCCAAAGATAACTCCACTGTAAATTAAATTGAAAAGAGAAATGAAATAGTTTGGAAAAAAAGTATAACTTTTTATTGATGTATGCTTTAAAAAGAATTAAGACATAATTAAAAAAAGGATAGACACATAGGGCCTCATTCTATTAACGGCCGTAGAAGATGCGTGGCCGCAAGGACCGGCCGTAGGCTATTTGCCTATTCTATTCCCTTCCGGCCGAGGGCTCCGGTAGGCTTGCGGCTGGGTCCCTGTTATCCCTTGCTGCCGCACGCACAGCAGGAAAGCCTTTGATCTTACACAGCCGCAAGAGTTTCGGGCGCAAGAAAGTCCCGGTTGCTATTCAATTGCTACGGGAACCCTCTCGGCAAGGCTAAAACCGAGCCGCAGCTTACTTGCAATTAAAAAGGTCCCGCAAGCACACAATTAAGCACATAATAAAACCATCTTGCACTCTGATGAGATGATAAAGTGATCGGAGGTGTTAGCATTCATAGCACAACATTCCCCTACACTCAAATCTGAAAATCATTTTTATTTTAATTCATGTCAAATATCCGTGGACAAAGTCCCGAGGGCTTGGAGCACCTCAGACCCGCCAAGGCTGCGGGACGGAAAATATACCGTTAATGAAATATCGGATTTGGGCGATGTGCAAACTTATAAGGGTGTTGCTATTAATCCTTATGTCCCCCATTATGATGCCTAGCATTTACAGAGCTTTTATAGTGCCATCTTGAACTTATATTTGCATTTACAGTTTTCTGACTTTGCGGCTGTTAGCATGATATGCGGCCGGCCGTAAGGGGGATATCCTTGCGGCGCCGTCCATTTGAATAGCAAGGTAGAAGTAGCTCTACACGGGGCCGTTAGACGGCCGCAAGGAATCGCAGCTTTGCGGCCATTTTACGGCCGAGAATAGAATGAGGCCCATAGTAAGCTACTTCCTGATTTTTGCAATAGATCTGACTGTGCCCTTAAATAGAAAGTGCTAATCTTGTTATAATTGTTATACTCTTATAATAAGTTCAGGCTGTTAGTTGGTTTATTCAGATATCCAATTTCTCTTTTTATATTTCAATAGGGGGGAAATCGAAACATAGTACAGATTTGTGGTAATAAAGTGCCAGTGCTATCACTAATAGTGAAAAACAAAGTGCTGTGCAATAGGTGCTATGGATGGTTTGATATATAAAAAAAAAAAACTAATGTAAAGAAAAGGGATGATCCCTAACTATCTTTAATGGTGAGACTGGGGGCCTGCCACTTACCCCCTGCTAATAAGTGCTACTACCTATACTGATATAGTGAATTGGATACTGTCTAAGTGGTAGTGATGGGGGCTCACCATTTACCCCTTAATCTTATAAATTTCAAACTTACTACTCTGTGCTAAGCTGAATGTCACCCCCAAGTATACTGAATCTATTATTTATCAGGATGAAAAAGGCATCTGAGAAGCTGTTAATCTAAACAGGCATCTTTCACATTTGTAAATAATTCATTGGTAACACAGTCCAAACATAATTTTTGGACATAATATGACATTTTTTAGGTAATACCAACATAAATATAGATATCTTATCTTAAATAATAGTCCACAGAATTTGGATAGCAATGGATTGAGTAACGCCGGGCCCGGCTGTTCAGCATGTCTCTGCCATGAGTATGAGAATCAGGAAGTGCAGACTGTGTCTACGATGGCCGATGTGCACATTTCGCTAATGCTTCATCACGGACCATGCTTTGATCAAGGTGGAGGTGGGTCTTTAAATAGTTGAAGAGGAAGGATCATCATTTATTAACTTTTTGTTTGCAGATGATTTGAATCTGAGCAGTCTCATAAACGTGCTTGAGTTTCTATTATGAAAGGAAAGAGTAAAATATATGAATAAAGAATACTGCATATATATATGTCTTTATTCAAGTCACAAAAGGGGCACCTAATTTTAAATAAATACATGTATTTATCAAATGGACATTTTCATGGTATAGATACTCATGTAGCAGACTGTGGTTGATTTTTCTTAGTTACTGAGTATTTTAACATAATAAATCTGATACCTGCTCTACATATATAGAACAATACTGCCAAACATTAAGGTATTAAGTATTTATTTAGGGCTATATTACATCTTAAAGATATCTTCACCTAAGTAGTGTCTTATATTTTATTATAGTACAACTGTTTATCTCAAGCCACTTAATTTTTGCTTAATCAAATTCTGGATCAAATATTAATTATTATTAACACATATTCCGGTTGCCACAGCTCTTTAAACCAGGTTGTCCATTATTAGTCCTTTAGGTGTGATTCAGTGTTTAATTCTCTAAAAGACACAGCTACCCTATTTTATGATACACAATTATAATTTATACATGTTGTGAATATCCCTGAATTGAGAATAGGATTGTTGATTGCCATTTTGGTTCAAGCTTTGGATATGAATGATCGTCATCCTAAATCCCCCTCCTCATCCTCAACCTCCCTCCTCAACCTCCCTCCTCATCCTCAACCTCCCTCCTCATCCTCAACCTCCCTTCTCATCCTCAACCTCCCTCATCATCCTCAACCCCTCTCCTCAACCTCAACCCCCCATCCTCAATCCCCAATCCTCAACTCCCCCATCCTCATCCTCAGCCCCCATACTCCTTCTAAACCCCCTCCTCATTCTAAACCCCCTCCTCGACCCCCTTCCTCAACCTCAACCCCCCTCCTCAACCTCAACCCCCCATCCTCATCCTCAACCCCCCTCCTAGAGAGACACGGGGGGTTAGAGAGACACGGGGTGGTTAGAGTGACACAGGGTGTTAGAGAGACACGGGGGGAGAGTGACTCGAGTATAAGCCGAGGGGGCCCTTTTCAGCCTTAAAAAAAGGGCTGAAAAACTCTGCTTATACTCGAGTATATACGGTATATGGAATGAAACAGACCGTTAAATTCAAGCTTATATTAATAGATGTTATGCTATTCTATATCAATTCCTTTATATATTTTTTATTTATCTGACTCTAGTTATCTAATTCGTGTTTAAATTGTTCCTCCTATTAGGGAAAATAGAAAGTTTCTATCATTCTCCATTCCTCTCCTCCCCCCTGAAAAAAAAAAAAAGGCAAAACAGAAGCACATTATGCCAGAAACGGGATGTTAAGACAAATAATTTTAATTCAGTCTATTTCAAATTCCATTCTTCAATAAATGTTTTGGCCTCTAAAGGAGAGTTTGCCACTATCCTCCTTGAATCATTAGTTATGATTAGTTTTGTAGGAAAACCCCATTTGTACCTTACATGGTTTTCCCTTAATAATTTAGTGGATTCAGAAAATTATCTTCTTTTAGTAAGAGTTTCTCTTGAAAGATCAGAGAATATTAAGAGATTTTCAAAAGGGGGATTACGTTTTTTAGTCTCAAAGGCTTTTCTGAGGATCTCTTCTCTATGCAAGGATGAGTGGAATTTAACAATAACATCTCTAGGAAGATCTCTATCTATTCTTTTAGAAAGTGGAATTCTATGAACTCTATCTACCATCTAAAGTACAAGAAAGAAATGTTTGAATATATTGATTTACTTTGACTAATGAGTAATGTTCTCGCATATACCACTTATGCGAATATTGTTTCGGCAGGAATAATCTTCCAATTTATTAATTTTAACTTTGAGATCTAGAACTTCTGCTCTTAGTTCTGACGTCTCTGTAATAATTGTTCATTGTTCCTTTCCAATCACATATTTAGATTCTAAAGCATCTATTTTCACCCCTAATTCATTTATTGCACTTGAGTATTTAGCAATCTCTGCTGTTAGATCCTTAAGTAAAGATTTTTTTTAATTCTGTCAATATTGTTTTCATATTCAATATGCAGTATAAACTTATACATTGTTGAATTAATATCAGACAGGTATTGAAAATAATAAGAGTCCTAATAGTGGTGGTACACAATTATTATTGATCTATTAGTTCATTAATATAGATATGTTCACAGATCATGAACGAAGGCTATCAAATTAATGAAGACTATCAAATTAAATAGTTGGAGAGATATTAATCTCGATTTTATAAATTAGTATTGATAATTGCATAAGTGTTGCTTAGAGGATGGTACTAGGTATATTGATACTCCTAAGGTCACCAGTGTTAAAACATCTATCTAAGCAAAAAAAATATATTAAATAACTTGTCCTTATTATCTAAAAGGGCTTGTGAAAGAGAAGAAATTAATTAAAATAATAATTTCCTCTTGCATAGGATTTCTCAACTGTATGCATCTTTAGGAGAAGCCTACATTATCAAAAGATATATTACATTTTGATTTGCTTGTATAAGTAGCATGGTATACATACTAGTGATATTATCATGTATTGATATCATATGTAAAGCAAATCAACTTGTTTCTATTTCTAATGATGATTATCCTGTGAGACTATATGGTTATTTACATTATTATAGTATTTATAGTATCTTCTTTGTGATCTTCTTTCGAAATTCAATTATAATATATATGGTCCTTATCACAGAAGGAGGATTGTATGTTCATAAATAGGAGATGACTTATTTATAATAATTTTCCAATCAACTCTCAGTGGACTCATCTAAGAAGCCGGTTTCTATTTTTATTATTAGGGGACAATAGGAGACCCAAAAAGATGAGTACATATTCTAAAATATTCCTTTCTATCTTTTATCAGTGAATTATAGACAGAACAATACAAGATGTAAACATTTTTTTTTTACTTATGTCCCCTCTTCGAATGCCAAGATTGATTCTCTGCAGGACCCAACATTTAATTTGTATCGATTTGTGTTTATCCAGAAAGTGCTTGCTACTGATGTTAAAGTTAATGTTTCATTCAGGTCCCACATTTTAATAGCCATAAGATGACTCATACAAGAGAAAAACCATATCCATGTTCTGAATGTACAAAATGTTTCAGTCGGGCCTCACATCTTAAAGAACATAACAGGACTAATACAGGAGAAAAAAAACATTTTCCATGTTCTGAATGTGGGAAACATTTCAGTCAGCTCTCACATCTTAATAGCCATAATATGACTCATACAGGAGAAAAACCTATTCCATGTTCTGAATGTGGGAAATGTTTCAGTCGCGCCTCACATCTTAATAAACATTAGACAACTCACACAGGAGAAATACATTTTGCTTGTACTGAATGTGGGAAATGTTTCAGTTAGGCTTCCAATCTTAATAAACATAAGAGAACTGACACGTGAGAGACATTTTGCATGCTCTGAATGTATAAAATGTTTCAGTCATCTCTCATATTTTAATGTACATAAGAGAACTCACACAGGAGAAAAAACCTTTGCATGTTCTGAATGTGACAAATGTTTCAATGAGGCCTGAAATCTCAAGGAACATATTAGAACTCACATAGGATAAACACAATTTGCATGTTCTGAAACTTACTCAAGAGAAAAGAACGTGTTTCAGTCAGATTTGGAATGACACAAGTAAACTCACACAGGATAAAGACCAGTAATATGTATGGAATGTGGGGAATGTTTTAATATGAGTCCATCATTACACATCATCATGCAATTCTACTAATATTATATAAATGTAATTAATCAAAAACATTCAGCAAGCACATTAAAATCTATGGATATATCAGTTTTAATACATGCTAACAGAACTTTTCAGCGGTGCTATTCTTTTAGCAAAGTTCTACTACTGTATCAGCCCGTATTATTACAATAAATGCTGTGAGGCTGCATTGGTTCTGTGGATTGCTGCTATCTGCTTAGTTACCAATAACCTTTTGATTTAAAGGACCCTGAACTTATGGACTTTGCCCTACACCATCATGCTGAGCACTCATAATCAGTTTGTGAATAAGTTATATATTTTTTTATATAATCTTTATATTTTTGTTCTTCAACTTTAAGTACCTCCCATTAATTTTCTTATTTTCTATGTGCTTTTGTTGCATCAAACAAAGCATTGAGCCTATAGAGCTGTAATAGAAAAAAACTATGCTAAACTATCCTGAAAGGCTAATAAATATCAAGCTATCTACAAATGTATACTGTGTTTATAAGTGATACTAATATGTATAGTATGATAAATCTTTATGTTATATTTTTAATAAATGAAAGTGTTTGATGAGCCAATTGTCCTTAAGAATTACACCTTGTGTTATACAAAATGAGCTATTTGTTGAAATAAATAAAAGGTGCTAAAACTGTATAATGGTTTGTACAGACTTCTTTGCACTAAACGTAACTATACAACGGTCATTATAAATGTAAAAAAAATTACATCTAAAGTTATTATTTTAATCGATTAAGAATTGACTTAGATGTTGTTTGATTTAGTTATCCATCACCCTCATCCTCTCTCTTTTTCCGCCATTATCTCTCTCCTAACCCCCTTAAACCTTCCTTTCCATTATCCCTCTTTCACCCCACCCAATCTCTTTCTTTTTTATCACATTCCAACCCTTCATCATACCTCCTATCTCCCCCTCACTCTCCTTCCTATATATATCTGTGTATTCCTGCCACCTCTTCTTAATATGATCTGCTTCTGTTAAGTCTTTTATCATGTTCACTTTGGCATTAAAGGTTACTTTGAGATCTCCAATTTTCTTGAATAGATCTCTTGGCTTACCCTTTTGGTTATCCTCTTTTATCTCTTCATATTCCTCATTATAGAATATTTCCTTGTTTCTTCTAGAATGTTTTCATTCAGTTGGACAAATCTTTTCCTATCTCCACTACTTTCCACTTTCTTCTTTCCTGGGATACTTTCAAAGCCTCATCAGACAGCCAGTTTCCCTTCTTAGTTTTCTTTCTTTTAGGGATATTCTTTGTTGCTGTTTTCTGTACAAGGTCACTAACTTCTGTCTAAAGTTATTCAGATATTCTATCTACTATCAGCCCTATTAAATTTCCTAAACATGTAAAACCTGTAACGTAGCAGCAAGACTTAAGGCTATGACATTTGCTCTGTAAAGCAACCCGCTAATGACATGTGGGTTAAGGGCAAAAACACCCTACGGGATGTTGAAATCTGAACTCCACGGGCGCAAATCCTTTGATCTGTCAAGCCCGTAACTGTTACATTCCAAAATCGCTATTCAATTGCTACAAATCCACTGGCGTTCAACACCGTAACCTGCATATGGAGCCAAAAAGCTAAAGGGTACTAGAGAGAACCCAGAAGGGGGTTAAAGTCCTATCCATAACACTGTAAATGCAAATATACACACACTATTGTACTTATAATTAAAGGGAAAGTGATGTTAGGTATTAAAATTAATAGCACAACATTCTCAAGCTTGCAAATCTGCAATATAAAATATATTATTTTATGTTTAAATTCTGTATTATATCAATCCCTGCAATCAATGTGTTAATAATACATATAATAGAACTCGCATGGACTTGAATATCATATTTACTGGTTTATTAATATTGCATTATTTCTGGAATGTGGATCCGAACGAAATTCGTAATTGAAACCCGTAAGGCTTTGAAATCTAACCTCCATTTTTCAGTGACATAATGATGACGATCTCATTTGCCATTGGCTCCATCTAAACCTGTAACTACGGGTTGGACTAATTGATCATGTTCATGGCCGTACATCTAACGTGCGCAAGAATGATTTACGGGTTTGCTCTTCTGGCCCGTAACTTGGTTCAATTTAATAGCTCTGTAACGCAGCCGAATTTGAAGCCTGCAGCCTTTGCTGGTGTGCAGATGCAGCTGCTTCGAATTTAATAGGGCTGTAAGTCTAGTATCTTAAATCTATTATTTACCTACACTGCATAAACTACATATTCTATCATCTGCTACATGTTCAAGTTCTGAAGCAACAAACAGAGGTAATCTGACTCCAAGGCAACTTCTTAGAGGAAATAATTTCCATTTGTTGACCCCTCTGGGTGATCAAAGACCACGAATCATAGTGCCACTGATGTCCTACAGCACCTGGCAATTTTGGTTCCAAAGCTACAATGACAACAGAATACCACATTAAACTACCACTATAACATAGATAGGTCTGAAACTCATTTTGGGACAGCAGATCAGTATAACTGTTTCAGTTCCATTTTTGCTTCACTACCATCATTATTCTGTTTTACATCTCACTAGCATGAAATCTCAGCATTGAGGGTAAAGAATATATTTAGGAAAAATACAGTGGCAACTTTCATCAGTACCACAAAGTAACGAAACACATTAACAAAAGATAATTAGACAGATGTGCCATTAAATAATATCACTTGGTGACATAGTTAAGATAATTAGATCGGAAGACAAATTAACCTAATTACTCAGAACTGTTGCAAAAAATGTTACCATTTAGGAAGCTGATAGTTTATATCACTCCACAAGAGGCCTACAATAATAAACTGTCCCATGACCCGGCAAGACCCAAAGTCCCTGACCCCCCCAAAAATGACACAACACAACTGTTGGAGGTACAACTGGCCGCCGCAAGTTTTATTGTTATCATATGCAAAAGGCATATGTAAATTCACTACAACGGGGGAGGAGCCCCGGGCTTGGCATTAAACCCATCCCTTGATCCCAAGCTAAAGAGGTCAACCTCTGTGCCGTCATCACACCTTCCCAGGGTAGAGACGGCCCTTTCTCACCATTGGCCCGGGCAACTCCCCCACCCGCCACGGCGACTCCCGACGAAACCTCTACGGAGTCGCTCCCCCCCCATCGCTAAGGCCTGCTGTACCCCCACCTTAAACTTCAACATTAGCAGCTCCAAGCCTATTTCCGTTAGATGTACTCCATCTTCAAAGAAAAATGCATCCGCATTAGATTCCTCCAGATCATGATGGCGCAGAGATATCCATCCCATCTTTTTAATGAAGCTTGACATCAGCTTGTTCACCTTCTGCCTGGCCCTGTCCAGGCTACCCGGGTCCCTTGCGCTTCTCCACGCCCTCCTTCTTACCATCTCTGACCATATAACGATTATTCCTGGGGACCTCTCTCTCCAGACACTGATGTCACGCTTCATATCCCTCACCAGCCTTTTGATAGGGATGTATCCCAAGTCATTTCTTCCCACATGGAACAACACAATCTCCGGCCGACCAAAGCGCTGGGTGTACGAGTCCATCAACCCACTAGCTTGCCTCCACCTCATTCCTCTCGTACCAAACCAGCGCACTGCTCCCCGCCCATTAGGTATACTCAACTGCAGACCATCCTTCGAGTTCATGGCAAAACACTCCGCCCAGTATATGCAGGAGTGCCCGATCACCCAGAGTTGATTCCGAGGGTCTGCAATGGCATGTCAAACTTAGTAATCAACTGAAGCCAGGCAAATGTATAACTTGAAACGGCTTGATTGCCACCTTCCAATCCTCTTAAGCACCTCATCCGGAAGTCCCAAACCCGCTGCTTCCGTTGCCACCCCTACGCGGAATGAGTGAGTTACAAATTCAGCCTCACATAGTCCCAGCTTGCTAAACAACTTTTGAAAACCTTAGAGAATTGGAATCATGACAAAGCGAGCCCGTCCAAGTGTATTAATAACAGCCCGGGCAAACCCGGCTGCCGCTGCAAAAGTCGGCTTACCCAGTCCACTGGGCAACAGTACATTCCTACACGTCTCAGCATGATCTCCTTGCCATGATCCGCTTGGTCTGTCTCGGACCTCCTTAACCATAACACTACCCTGCCACCCATACGTCCTCCACTTGCATGCCTCCCGGGCCGTGCTTGCTATTCCCAACCATTTAGCCTAACCTGAATGCTCCAAAGAAGGCTATCGAAAAATTGTACGGAACAGCAGTGCCTCGTAGGCCGTGTGGCAAACCTCCTCCAGTGCCACAGAGATACGCAACAAATGTGACAGGATGCCGCTTGTCTGTACCTGACTGACCCTTCGCCAGTGCCTTCAGGACCCTCCTTACCAGAAACTCCTTAGTCAAGTCCTTGACTGGACACCGATGCCGCCGACATACCGGCATCCCTACATTGCAGTTTGAACCACAGCAGTATGCTTAACCTCTGATCATCAGACTCCTCACCACCTGCCACCGCCATCAAGTCGGCCCCACTTAAACCACACCTTCCTGTATGCCGACCATGTTGATGGCGCCAATGAATTCCTGATCAGCAACACCACCTCTCTGCTCTGAGCTCCCATAGTGTGAGCAGGAACTGCTCCCCCGTTGCTGCTGCTTAGGGTGCCAGCTGTCTGAAACGTCCCCACTGAAAACGAGACAGTGCGTCAACTATACTGTTATCCCTGCCCGAAACATGCTCGAAACCTATGTTCAAAAGTAGGCAGGTCAGAACTAAGTGTCGAAGCAACCTGATGACCAGTCTTAATGACGACGTGATGTTGTTACCCGTGTGGACCACTGCCATGTTGTCCGAGAAAAGATGACTTGCCTATCCTTACTGTCTTCTCCATACATCCTGAGACAACGATAGGAAATAGTTCCAGGAAGGCTAAAATTCTTGGTTAGGCCCGCCTCAATCCATTTTTTCGGCCATGCCGCCGCACACCATTTTTTACGAAAATATGCACCGAATCCGTAAGCCCCCGACGCGTCGGTAAACAAGGCCAGCTGGATTTTAGACTGTCTACACGTGTGGATCAATGCCCTACCATTGAAGGATTCCAAGAACGCCACTCAAACCGCCGCATCCTCTCTTATAGATGCTGTTGTCTTTGCGACGTGGTGTGCCTGCTTGATACCAACTGTAGCTACCACGATCCTACGACAAAAGATCCCTCCCATGGCAATGATTCTACATGCGAACGCGAGCTTTCCAAGAATAGACTGGAGCCGCCGTAAAGACACCCTCCTCTCACCTGCAAGCGCCCCCAACTCGCCTCTTAAATCGTTGACTTCTTCCAATGGTAAACTGCACTCCATCGTCAGGGAATTTTTTCAAGATGCCCATGAAGCTAAGGCAGGTGGTTGGACCCTCAGTCTTGTGGTCTGCCAACGAAACCCCAAAGGAATGCGCCACTCTGGAGAATGTGGCCAGCAGGTGCGCCCACACTTCTTGTCCCCTTGGACCCCACGAACAGGAAGTCGTCCAAATAATGCACCATGCTATCATAACCTGACTCCTGGACTTCGAACTATCTCGGTCGCCGAGTCAAACGACGGGTATGAAACTGACGACCGATTCTTGTCAATACCATCAGTGACTGATTGCCCGTTTGAGTATGACAGGTGATGTATCAGTCTAAACTTTCCAAGCTTTTCTTTGGCACCACACCCAAAGGGCATATCCGTAAACAAGGTATAGGGGGTTCCGCAAACGGGCCTGTTATCCTGCCCAATTTGACTTATTTTCTAATTTTTTCTTCTGCTACACCAGGAAACTTGGCCACTGATTTTAGGCCCCGCTCCGTCCTGGGCTGACCCGGTCCAATGGTTACCTGATTACCTTTGATCACCCCATTGATCACCTGTGGTCGACATAACTCATCCATTTTTTTAACCAACCTCTTGCTGCCATCCGACCCGTGAGAAAGAGATGGCTACGCCGCACCGCAAGGCTCCCCAACCGCTCATAACTTCCTCCATGACAGTGATATACAAACTGCGTCTGTTGGTCATTCTTTGCCTTCACCTCACATGCTCACCTTGAATTCTAGGACCTAGTCGATTGTACCGAACCTCAAGGCTTCATACTTGTCACAGACCTCTTTCCGTCACTGTGGTATACCGCCACATGGTCACTTGATCAACCTCTGGATCCCAAGACCGGGCATATGTTCACACGGGATCCCCAAACCAGCCACATGGTCACATGATCACCTTTTTGATCCCAAACCAGGTATATAGACACATGATCCCCTTTGGATCCCAATACCAGGCACTTGAGGCCACCACGCCTTGTCTGTATGCCAACCACCCTCTCGCTACCGGCAAACCTGTGGGAAAGAGAGATGGCTGCACACCAACTGAAAACTGCTCTGGAGACCTCTCGCTGATGTCACACGCCAAGATCGACAATGCCTGTAGCCAGTTCTCAAACGTCTTAGGAATCTTCCTTAAGCCTTTTCGCTCTGGCTCGCCCAACACCCGCCCTTTGTCCTGGATATCCCTGAATCTTGATGAGGGTAGCAATGAGAATATTTTGATAAATTCCCTCTTCCAGAACCGCTCCTTTTTTTCCAGCGGCAGATGAGCACCCAAGCTATTCACGCTGCATAACACCGTCGACCTGACTGAGCTGTCGGATATCCTGACTGCGCCTGGTGCTGTTACCGGGTCTGCCGGGGAAGACGGTGAGACTAACCCTGAAGCACTCCGGGAGGCACGGCTCTTCTCCTGTGCTACAGTACCTTGTCCTCTGCAGGCCTGCCTTGCCAAACTCGGCACCCATTCTCCTAAATCTTAATTTTTCAAGTTAACATCATATAACCTCAAGAATCCCTTTAACCCAGCCAAAAAGTCTATGACTGTACGTCCCTGCCACTACCAGTGTAGCACAAAGTGAGTGTCTCACCTGTATCATGCCTGGCAGGCTCTCAACGTGGCATCTGTTTGGCTGGACTGTTCCTGTCTCTGGATCTCGGTTCCCTGCTCTTCATACTCGTTGCACATGATTCCCTCTCCGATCTGGAGTCCGTCCTGACGCGCCGATAGGACCTGCGGCTATGGGAGTGAGATCTGCCCATAGATGATCTGTCAAGGCAAAAAGAACCATGTGAGGGCTTTCCTTGCATGCCAATACCTGCATGTCGTCCCGTCCACTCCCGTCCAGTGATGACTCGTAGTTGGAATACGGTAAGGACAGCCCAGTCAAAGGACTTTAACCTCCCGAACAGCTCTACCATCTTCTTTTGAAGCCCGTCAGTCCTCTGGTGTTACTAATTAGGTCCTCTACAGCCGCGGCCCCCCCGGCGGTCAATGCTTACCGCATTGGTGGCTGAGCGGTTTGCTTCTTTCTAACTCTGATGGAAGATAAAAAAAGAGTGCTGTACCTTGCTGTTGTCTTCCTTCTTCTCACAGGACGAGGGGATCGTCTTGCTTCATCTCACCTCATGGTCTCCGTGACCATCTCTTTTTCCACTTCGCTTCTCTTTTTTCTCATCTGCGACGATAGGGATGGCGGCAAGCCTTTCGAATTCAAGGTTGGCACATTATCACCACTCCCGCTTCCCGCTAGCCCAACTCCAGGTTGAGGTATCAGAGCCCTGGTGGCACTCCTTTTAATTTTTACCCCTCTGCTTCCTATGAACCCTAGACTCGCTCTGCGGTGGGCGCATGGATAAAGAACCCCCGCTAGAGCGCCGTGGGGATTTGTTCTGAGAGTTGCCGGATGGCCTAGAGCCACTGCCGGCAGCATGGCTGCGACTGGATCTCCTTACCTCCTCCCTCGGCTGGTTCTGAGACCTAGAAAGCCCCAGCGTGACTCTGTGGGGAGGAATGCCGCTCCCAATGCCCTTGGGGGAAACAGCCACCACCGACTGTTCCCCCGCAGAAAAAGGGGGGTTCTTCTCTCTCAATAGAGTCCGCCGCAGGTGCTGCAGCAGCCTGTCCACAGCCCAGACGGTCTTCCAACCATCTCACCCCATGGCTGATGGCTGATGGCTCTGGACCACACCTCCGCCAGGATGCGCACTGAACCCACTGACTCCCCCACATCCATAACACAGGACAATGAGGGGTGAAAAATGAAGAACACACAAGCACACCACAGTCACCACACTCACAAAAGGCACACACCTGTGTATGACACCTAACTATAAGCACAGCTAGGGAAAGGAAACAAAGCTGAACCACAATAGACAAGAAATATAAGGCCCTTCCCCCGAAGATATAAACGAAAAGGAAGGAAGAAAAAGAAGACAAAACAAAAAAAAGTATGCACACAAAATCAAACCACTCTATGTTCACCATCCGGCTGCTCCTGCGCTTCTGCTGCTGCCTGGTTCCCTGCCTGCCAGGGAGTGAAGCTAAAATGGTGCCCATGCTTGCTGGAGAGGGCGGAGCCACCGCATCTCTCACGCGAGGCCCCGCCCCCTGCTTCCTCTGCCGGCACTTGGTCCTACCATGTCAAGGGACCCCCGCGGCAGATACCAGCACGCTGGTTCCGCCCCGGTGGTCCTTCATTTGAAGCATTGTGTCTGCTTCACAAAGGACTTCTTAGATCAGTCTTGCAAATAATAATTTAATTACACTTCAATAAACCAGGTCACACAGTTTACTATTTATAAAACAATGCATAGAAATAATAGTCATGTTTACCATGAATATAATCACTAAAGCAAGTATTACAGTGCAACAAATCAACTATATATATATATATATATATATACCGTATATACTCGAGTATAAGCCGAGTTTTTCAGCCCTTTTTTTAGGGCAAAAAAGGACCCCCTCGGCTTATACTCGAGTCACTTTCCCCCCCCCCCCCCCCCCCCGTGTCTCTCTAACCACACCGTGTCTCTCTAACCCCCCCCCGTGTGTCTCTAACCCCCCCTGTGTGTCTCTCTAACCCCCCCGTGTGTCTCTAACCACCCCCCGTGTGTCTCTAACCCCCCCGTGTGTCTCTGTGTCTCTAACCCCTCCTGTGTGTCTCTCTACCCCCGTGTCCCTTTTCCTCCCCCCTCCTCAGCATAAACCCCCCTCAACCCCCCTCCTCCACCTAAACCCCCCTAAATACCTCCCCCTCTCCCCTCACTTACCTGCTTGTGCTCCGGCCTCCGCTCCTTGACCCGCCGCCGGCGCGTATGTGATGTCACATGCGCGCTGCGTCATTAGCATATACTGGGTGCACGCCGGCCCCGGGTCAAGGAGCGGAGGCCGGAGCACAAGCAGGTAAGTGAGGGGAGAGGGGGGAGGTATTTAGGGGATTTAGGTGGAGGAGGGGGGTTGAGGTTGAGGGAGGTTAAAGGGAGGTGGAGGAGGTTGGTTGGGGTTGAGGGGGGTTGAGGTTGAGGAGAGGTTGAGGAGGGAGGCTGAGGATGGGGGGTTGAGGAGGAAGGTTGAGGAGGGGGTTGAGGATGGGAGGTTGAGGAGGGAGTTGAGGATGAGGAGGGAGGTTGAGGAGGGGGTTGAGGATGAGGAGGGAGGTTGAGGATGAGAAGGAGGGGTTGAGGAGGGGGGTTGAGCACAAGGGGTTGAGGAGAGAGGATGAGGATGGGGGGGTTGAGGATGAGGGGGTTGAGGAGGGGGTTGAGGATGAGGAGGGAGGTTGAGGAGGAGGGGGGTTGAGGATCAGGGGTTTAGGAGAGAGGATGAGGATGGGGGGGGGTTAGGCTGGGGGTGTTGAGTTTGGAGGTTGAGGAGGGGGGTTGGGGGGGTTGAGGTTGAGGAGGGTTGAGGTTGAGGAGGGGGTTGAGGATGAGGATGGGGGTTGAGAAGGAGGTTGAGGATGAGGGGGTTGAGGAGGGAGGCTGAGGATGAGGAGAGAGGTTGAGGTTGAGGAGGGGGGTTGAGGATGGGGGTTGAGGAGAGAGGATGAGGATGGAGGGGTTGAGGAGGGGGATTGAGGATGGGGGTTGAGGAGAGAGGATGAGGATGGGGGGTTGAGGATGGGGGAGTTGAGGAGGGAGGTAGAGGAGGGGGTTGAGGATGAGGAGGGAGGTTGAGGATGAGGAGGGAGGTTGAGGAGGGGGTTGAGGATGAGGAGGGAGGTTGAGGAGGTTGAGGATGAGGAGGGAGGTTGAGGATGAGGAGGGAGGTTGAGGATGAGGAGTGGGGTTGAGGAGGGAGGTTGAGAATGAGGAGGGGGGTTGAGGAGGGTGATAAGGGAGGGGGGAAGAGACACAGGAAAGGGAGAGGGGAGAAGAGACACGGGAGAGAGAGGGGGGACACAGAGGGCACAAGAGGGAAACAGGGGGCAGCACATTTCCCACCCTCGGCTTATACTCGAGTCACTCATTTTACCCAGTATTTTGTGGTAAAATGGGTGCCTCGGCTTATACTCGGGTTGGCTTATACTCGAGTATATACGGTATATATATATATATACCGTATTTTTCGCCGTATAAGACGCACTTTTTCTTCCCCAAAACTGGGGGAGGAAAGTTGGTGCGTCTTATACGGCGAATATACCTTTTCAAACTGCCTCTGTCCTCTTGATTTCACCCCAGCGCTTCCTACCAGCATCGCGTCGGCCGGTGCGTCCTAGTGACGTCACACACGCAACGCTGCAGTACACGTGGAGTGCTGGTAGGAAGCGCTGGGGTGAGATCAAGATGGCAGAGATCAGAAGGAAGGTGAGGATCAGGGGGATCAGGGGGGTCAGGGAGGATCAGGAGGGTCAGGGAGGGTCAAGGGCTCCCCAATGCTGCAGTATATGGATGTGTATGTGTGTGTGTGTGTGTGTATGTATGTGTGTGTGTATGTATGTGTGTGTGTGTATGTGTGTGTATATATGTATGTATGTGTATGTATATTTATGTGTGTATGTATATGTATGTATGTGTATCTATAAAGGTGAGGATCAGGGAGGATCAGGAGGGTCAGGGAGGATCAGGAGGGTCAGGGAGGATCAGGAGGGTCAGGGAGGGTCAATGGCTCCCAAATGCTGCAGTATATGGATATATATGTATGTGTGTGTGTATGTATGTGTGTGTGTATGTATGTGTGTGTGTATGTATGTGTGTGTATATATGTATGTATGTGTATGTATATTTATGTGTGTATGTATATGTATGTATGTGTATCTATCTATATATATATATATATATATATATATATATATATATATATATATATATATTTGTGTGTAATGTAGGTGTGTATCTGTGTGTAAAGTGTATTTGTGTTTGAGTGTATTTGTGTTTGATTCAGATTTTTTTTTTCTTGTTTTCCTCCTCTAAAAACTAGGTGCGTCTTATCTGCCGGTGCATCTTATAGGGCGAAAAATACGGTATATATATATTGTCTAGGTTTCTATGGGAATCTAATATCAGTATAGCTCTGGATTTGAGAAAGAGGAAGCTCTTGAAAGCTTGTCATTCATTTATGAATATGTTTGTTCAATAAAAAAGGTATCTATATTCTGCAGTACTCTGATTATTCATCTCGATTACTGTACACTCATGGCTACCTCACATTTCAGTAATATATATATATATATATATATATATATATCCATAACAATTATTTAATATATGGTGGGCAAAAGAGCGATAAAAGCCCTCCACCGTACAGGAGTACAGTAAATAAATAGTACATTTGTGTTCACATTTGAGTGTCTAAAACAAGTTAAAAAACCTGCTCCATGCCCAGAAGTCCGATAAATACAGTTATTATACTCTGGGAACCTTGGCAGGGACAGACAAATGTGCCCACAAAGGCAATGCTCTTGCTATCCATAACCATATGAAACATGGCTTCCCTTAAGTGTGTGCCCACTATATCAAACAACTTTGAGGAAAGCTAGGGTTGGATTATACACAAGCCAGGAATCCCACCCACGTACAGCTGTTTCAAGGTTACTCCCTGTCATCAGCTTGGGGCCAGATCTCTAGCTTGTGTAGTGGATATTTTGAGTAGGTGGTTCACAACAACAAACATTTAATTTATGGTGGGCAAAAGAGCGATAGAAGCCCTCCACCGTACAGTAGTACAGTAAATAAATAGTATATTTGTGTTCACATTTGAATGTCTAAAACAAATTCAAGAACAGTTTCCTGGCCACAATTTCGAGAAATACAATTATTACAATGCATTCTGGGAACCTTGGCAGGTTATATATGTGACAGATCCATCTATATGGACTGATATTGCTGGTTCGTCTGTTTTGCCTCCGTCCATGGAATAATATATATGGATGTATATAATAGTATGGGGTAGTCATGTTGTACCCATTGCAACATACATATTGCAATATGAGAAGGGCACCCAGCTGGCCACAAAGGCTAATCACTTAAGTACACACACTTAAATGATAGCAGCCAGGAACAATAAGGTCCTAACAGACAGAGAGGCGCCTTAACCCCATGAAATCTACAGGTTGTCCCACTCACAAAATCAAGGCAAAAGTTCAGGCTCAGAGAGATGATACTCTCTCCACCGCCACAGGTAGAATGAGCAGTTAGCCACGCCTAGTGGGCGGCTCCTGGGGGAGGGGACTCCTGGTTCCCACGCCTTAACTCTGTCTGTTGGGCCAGAGGTAATTAGGGGTTGACCAAAGGAATAATATATATGGATGTATATAATAGTATGGGGTAGTCATGTTGTACCCATTGCAACATACATATTGCAATATGAGAAGGGCACCCAGCTGGCCACAAAGGCTAATCACTTAAGTACACACACTTAAGTGATAGCAGCCAGGAACAATAAGGTCCTAACAGACAGAGAGGCGCCTTAACCCCATGAAATCTACAGGTTGTCCCACTCACAAAATCAAGGCAAAAGTTCAGGCTCAGAGAGATGATACTCTCTCCACCGCCACAGGTAGAATGAGCAGTTAGCCACGCCTAGTGGGCGGCTCCTGGGGGAGGGGACTCCTGGTTCCCACGCCTTAACTCTGTCTGTTGGGCCAGAGGTAATTAGGGGTTGACCAAAGGTAGTCACTGCCCCTACTGTGTATGTGAAGGGTTTAAAAATGTGTGTTGTTTCAATAAAAGAGAGTTCACTTTTGACCCTCAACGCGGAGCGTGGTCTCGTTCTTGGGGGTGTCGTAATAACTGGTGGCAAGTGACGGAATGAACCTCATCGCCCAGAGTGACAACTATATCTAAGATTAATGGAAATACAATACCAAAGGCTGAAAAGAGCTACCCTTAAAGACCTACTGGAACAAAGAGGCAGACAAGCCAGTAGTCTCAGGAAAAGTGAGATTATTGCAATGCTAAACGAAATGGATGAAGGAACCAATGGGCCCAGCACAGCTGACAGAACCCCCGAAGAGGCAAGCTTTGACCGGGCGGTAAGAATCAGACTGGCTCATTATGGTCCCAACCCGTCTCCAAGGTACCGTTTGCAGCTTTTAAATCCTTCCTGGAAACAGAAGGGGAGATTGATGGGTACCTTGCTGATTTTGAGCGGCAATGTGCGCTACACAAGGTACCCGCAGAAGACTGGGTAACTATATTGTCCGGAAAGCTATCCGGCCGGGCCAGTGACGCTTTTCGGGCCATTCCTGATGAGGAGATCGGGGATTATGTGGCTGTAAAGGAAGCTTTGCTCTCCAGGTATGCTGTTACACCGGAGGCATACCGGAGGCGATTCAGAGACACTGACAAACTAACTGGGGATTCCTACGTCGAATGGGCATGTAAAGTACACCGCACAGCCGCTCACTGGATGGCGGGGTGTCAAGCCGTATCCGGGGAAGAGGTGCTGCAGATGTTCCTGCTGGAACATTGTTTTGAGAAATTATCCCCAGGCGTCAGAGAGTGGGTAAGGGACCGCAAACCCTCCACTCTGCATGAAGCAGCCCGCCTGGCTGATGAGTACACGGATGCCCGTAAACCGGACAGTGCTATTGTTAAGACTCCTGCCAGAGTGGAGTACCGACCAGCAGCACCCCCTCCAGCAAATCACTACCCTCAGCCGCCCCGGTTTAATACACGTGACTACTCACAGCCCATCCGGTGTTTTGGGTGCAAGCAGCTGGGGCACAAGCGGCCTGAGTGCCCGCTGAATAACGCTAACCAGGCCCAGTCTTGGAGACCCACCAGCGGAAACCAGCGCAACCATCCGCCTGCTGCCCACTGCGTAGAAGTGGAGGAATGTTGGGGCGTCCTGCACGAGGCAGACCCCGTCCAAGCTGCCCACCGGGATAACCGACAACAACACCGGCAACTCGTCAAAGTAAACGGGAAGGAGGTCAGTGGTCTGCGGGATACCGGTGCAACCATGACATTGCTCCAAAAGCACTTGGTGTCTGAGAAGCAACACACTGGAGATACTGTGGCTGTGAGAGTAGCCGGAGGCGTTGTGTTCCGCCTACCCGTGGCCCGGATACATTTGGATTGGGGAGTGGGCGCTAGGCATGTGAATGTGGGGGTCATGAGGGATTTACCAGCTGACGTCCTCCTTGGAAATGACCTGGCCCCTCTTGTCTCCGCATACGCTCCCATGGGTCCTGCCGAAGTTAATGCGGTGACGACCCGGGCCCAGACCCGTGCCGCCGAGACCGTCCCACGTGCTGCTGAGACCCAGGTAAGACTCTCTACCCCGACTTGCACCTTAGATCAGGCCCCCTTAGGCTGGGATACCCCAGAGACGTACGGGAGGGAAACCCGGGAGGACCCGACCCTGGGGAAGTATAGGGCTAGGGCAGAGGCTGGGGAAGCTGGAGTAGACGGGGAGCATTACGAGTGGGTGGGGGACAGGCTGTATAGGATCCCTAAACCTTCCCAGAAACAAAATACCCCTCCGCAGAACCGGCAGCTGGTGGTGCCTGCAAAATACCGACAGGAGATTCTGCGGATTGGGCATGATGTGCCGTTAGCTGGACATCTAGGCTCCCGCCGCACAGCTCATAGGATCACTCAAAATTTATTTTGGCCCAATTTTAACCGAGATGTGCGGGTATACTGTAGCACTTGTGACACATGTCAACGGGTAGGTAAACGGGGGGATCACCCAAAAGCTAGGCTTATGTCTATGCCTATCATTGGGGAACCCTTTTCCCGCATTGCCGTTGACATTGTGGGTCCACTGGCCAGGGCTAGTCCATCAGGTAAGAGATATATTCTCACCATGGTGGACTATGCCACTCGTTACCCAGAGGCAGTAGCGCTGTCTAATATTGAGGCAGAGACAGTAGCTGATGCCCTGGTTAAGATTTTTACTAGGGTAGGGTTCCCTCAGGAGATTCTCTCCGACCAGGGACCTCAGTTTACCGCTGTGCTCACTCAGCAGCTGTGGAAGGTGTGTGGCATTAAACCGCTGCGTAGCTCACCATATCACCCCCAGACTAACGGTCTCTGCGAGCGATTTAATGGCACCCTCAAGCAGATGTTGAGGACCTTTACTGACACTTGCAGAGACTGGGAGCGATTCCTACCTCATCTGCTATTTGCATACAGAGAGGTGCCTCAGGAATCTACTGGGTTCTCCCCCTTTGAGCTCCTCTATGGGAGAAGGGTCCGAGGACCCCTAGATCTCATTAGGGGACACTGGGAGGGAGAGACAGAGCAGCAAGGAACTCCCATTGTGCCATATGTTCTGGAACTCCGGGACCGCATGGAGAAACTGTCCCTAATAGTAAGGGGGAATCTCCAGGCGGCCCAGGGGAGACAGAAGAGATGGTACGATCGGGGTGCCAGACAGCGGGTCTTCCAGGTGGGGCAAAAGGTTTTAGTGCTCAAGCCTGTGAAGACTAACAAGATGCAAGCATCTTGGCAGGGCCCGTATAAGATAGTAGCTCAGGTATGTGATACTACCTACCTTATAGCCAGCTGTGCGGATGAAAGAATTCAGCGATCCTTTCATGTGAATATGCTGAAGGAGTATCAGGAGAGACCAGAAGATGTTGCTGCAGTGTGTGCCCCGGCTGCAGACGACCCAGAGAATTTACCCCTGCCTGACTTATTAGAGAAGGACCCTCAGACTGACCTCACTAGTCTTGTACAGCTAGGGGATCGGTTAAGCCCCACAGAGAAGGTACAGGCCAAACAGCTTCTGTGGGAGAAGCAGGCGACGTTCCCCCAAGAGCCAGGCTACACTACCCTAGCTGTACATAAGGTAGAGACCCCCGGACAGACTCCCTTACGACAGCCAACCCTATCGTATCCCTGAAGCAGTCCGGGAAGGAATGCGGAAGGAGATACAGGAGATGACTCGGCTTGGAGTCATCGAACCCTCGGACAGCCCTTGGGCCTCGCCTGTAGTCCTAGTGCCTAAGAAAGATGGGACCACCCGGTTCTGTGTGGACTACAGGCGGCTCAACGAGAGGACCACCACTGACGCCTACCCAATGCCCCGGGTAGACGAGTTATTAGACCGTATTGCCAGGGGACGCTATCTGACCACCATAGACCTGTGTAAGGGCTACTGGCAGATTCCCCTGGCCGAGGATGCTATCCCTAAGTCGGCTTTCGTCACCCTATTTGGCCTATACCAATTTAAGGTCATGCCATTTGGGATGAAGAATGCTCCGACTACCTTCCAGCGTATGGTGGATAGACTTCTCGATGGCTTCCAGGAATTTGCTTGTGCATACCTGGATGACATTGCGGTCTACAGTGAGTCCTGGGAAGAACACCTGGTACATGTAGGGATGGTTCTGGACAAGATTCGGGCCGCTGGCCTGATCTTGAAATCAGACAAGTGCCATCTAGGCATGGCTGAGGTACAGTACCTGGGTCACCGAGTGGGGTGTGGGAGCCAGAGACCAGAGCCAGCCAAGGTAGAGGCAGTGGCTAACTGGCCCACACCTCTCACGAAGACCCAGGTGCTAGCCTTCTTGGGGACAGCAGGGTACTACCGACGTTTTGTCCCTGACTACAGTACTATTGCCAAGCCCCTGACTGACCTGACGAAAAATAATTTACCTAAGCAGGTCCTGTGGTCTCCAGCTTGTGAAGCCGCGTTTCAGGCACTGAAGCAGGCTCTTGTGAATGCCCCTGTCTTGGCTGCTCCAGTCCCTAACAAACGTTTCCTTGTTCATACAGATGCTTCCATGTATGGACTGAAGGGTCAAGCCGGGTCTGCCGGAGTGCCCCACATGGAGGGGATCCCACATGGACAGATCCATCTATATGGACTGATATTGCTGGTTCGTCTGTTTTGCCTCCGTCCATGGAATAATATATATGGATGTATATAATAGTATGGGGTAGTCATGTTGTACCCATTGCAACATACATATTGCAATATGAGAAGGGCACCCAGCTGGCCACAAAGGCTAATCACTTAAGTACACACACTTAAGTGACAGCAGCCAGGAACAATAAGGTCCTAACAGACAGAGAGGCGCCTTAACCCCATGAAATCTACAGGTTGTCCCACTCACAAAATCAAGGCAAAAGTTCAGGCTCAGAGAGATGATACTCTCTCCACCGCCACAGGTAGAATGAGCAGTTAGCCACGCCTAGTGGGTGGCTCCTGGGGGAGGGGACTCCTGGTTCCCACGCCTTAACTCTGTCTGTTGGGCCAGAGGTAATTAGGGGTTGACCAAAGGTAGTCACTGCCCCTACTGTGTATGTGAAGGGTTTAAAAATGTGTGTTGTTTCAATAAAAGAGAGTTCACTTTTGACCCTCAACACGGAGCGTGGTCTCGTTCATGGGGGTATCGTAATAATATATACTACTGTATAGTGGAGGGCTTCAATCGCTCATATATATATATAAATATAGTGACAAGGCACTGCCACTCAGGGGTCAGTGCCCTGTCTTAACAAACTTTTTCCCTTAATCCCTTAATGGAGGCAGGTACAGAAGTCTTTTTATTCCGTTCCACGTTTTATTGTCACAGCTAGCACATAGAAAATAATAAACAGTAAATATATACATCTTCCTTGTAGCCAAATAGTAGCACATAGACGACCACACTCAATTGAACTCCAGTATTACCCTCTTCGTGGGATTTTACTAGTCTCAGGTCTCCCTCAGCAGCAGTTCCGGCCTGGGTATTCACCTTCTGGGGTCTCCTCATAAACTGCAGTCTTTTTAGACTCTCACACTTTGAACCTCTGCCTTTGCTAGCAGTTTCCAGCTCAGACCATCCTTCACTTTGGTCTGTGTCTCTCAGTCTCCTCTCAACCTGAACCTGCACTCCCTGTCTCACTGACAAACCTATTGGATAGACAACACCCATGACTCTGTGTGAGCCTTTTAAAGCAGGATTTAACTTTCCCCACTGAAATAAATACAGCTGCACCTCCACATCAACCTCTAGGTGGCAATCTGTCACAATTACACAAAGCGAGGTGAGCCGTTAACTTGCGGCACTTTGGCGATGAGCACCAAAGGCGCTCATCGCCTGCGAGGCGAGCCATTAAGGCACTAAAACTAGCAGCACAAAGGCAATGTGAGGCGAGCAGTGAAGGCAATGAGACATGCGGGACTCAGACACCAAACACTTAGTAAACGCGGGATCGCCAGCCTGCAAACAGTTGACAAACCCGGAACTTAAAGAAAAAAATTACAAGAAGCTGGGCTTTAAAAAAAAAAAATACAAGATAGGAAAGATACAAGGTTAACGGCCGAACCGCGAAAAACACAAAAAAAATTAAAATACAACAAAAACATCACACACAGCATGGGTGAACAGGCAGGACGTCCGGGAGTTAGGTGGAACCTGAAGTTATGTCGATTTTGCTGAGTTTAGGCACTTGGAAACCGCCCGAGCGAGAAAGTAAATGGCCGCCAAAAAAGATGAAAACTAGGCTACACGACCCCGGACCATGCAAAACCCTGCCAACCCATAGCACTTTCACACAGGAACATACAAGGTACAAAATACACTATTACACAGTAAAAAAAAAAAATGAGATAGGTAAAACACGAAATTAACGGCCAAACCGGGAAAACCAAACAACACACAACCCCCCCACCCCCAAAAAAACTATAAAAATACAACACAAGCATCACACACAGCATGGGGGAACAGCCAGGACGTCTGGGAGTGAGGTGGAATGCAAATTTAAGTCAATTTGGGTAAGTTTCGCCACTCAAAAATCGCCTAAGCAAGAAAGTAAATGGCGGCCAAAAAAAAAAGAAAACAAGGCTACATGACCTCGGACCGTGCAAAACACTGACAACCACGTAGCACTTTCACACAGGAACGTACGAGCCGTGCAACACATTAATAAGCGTTTACAAAACTAAGCCAACGGTTTGCCCTCGCGCACGCAGCCTATTTCTAATGCAAAGTTGGGACATTCATTACACTTTATCATCAGGGCACCAATACTCAAACTGTACATTGTATGCTGCCGGAAAATAAAAACAGATTGTTAGCTCTACAGGCTATTGATTGCTACTATTGTATTGATACTGTGTATACATATATATATACAGTATATATAAATTATAAACAATGAATAGTACATTAGTGATTACATTTATATGTCTAAAAAAATAAGTTAATAAACGTATTTCCTGCACCAGTTTCTCATAAATACAGTTGTTACACTGCACCTTTGAAGACTGGAGGCGGAGACATGCAAATGAGACCACAATGCATGCTCACTCTGTTAATTCAAAACCATTTTATACATGGCTCATTTTAAGCATATGCTTGCTTTATTTATCAGCTTTAAGCACAGCACCGGATGGATTATGCACAAAGCAGGAGACCTAACCACAGACAGAACTATATATAAATAAATATATATTGTGATCGTTTGCCCTCTTGAGGTTGGTTCCATGTAAAGAAGAGTAAAGAATGCTTGACAGGAGTGACGGAGTTAACTCCTGAAGACTTACTAATTGGTGCAGGTGCAGTTTCTCTTTAAAGCCTGGAAAGCAGACATGGAAAGGGGTGGCTAAATTAGGCTCTGGCCTAAGTTGTGTACTGCTGCTGCTAGCAGCCAGAGCAAGCCGCAAGAGAGGAGCTTGCTGGCTGATCCTGTGTGGATCTACCGTTTGAAGTTTGGAAAACAAACCTGGAGGAAATCTTGTTTTACTGTGGCTGCCAGATTTGGATGACAGAAAGTGTGGAACTGACAGAGAGTGTGGAACTGACAGAGGCCCTGTCTGAAGGTACCAGACTGATTATGCCCCAGGGAAGTTTCTGAGTGTTTGACCGGTACATATGCAATAATTTAATACTGCTGTATCAAAGGGTCCCTGGGGTGAAGCATATGGGAGAGACGGGCGGGCCCTATGCATCATCCGCGGCTACTGATGTAGAAACGTGGAAAAGACTACCGATATACAAGAGACTGTTTGTATCCTGGCCACAAGGTGGCAATCTTTCAATAACCAGAGACTATTAGTAACCTGGCCACAAGGTGACAAATTATAAGGATTAAAAGACTGTCTTTGTCCTTGCCACTAGGTGGCGCTATTCCTACGAAATTACTTCTTCCCGAGTACAACGGAGTGGGAGCTCCGTCCTGAAGACACCGGGGTGTAGTCTTTTTTGTCCCTGTTGCAGGTAAGCTGCACAGGTATAGTCAGGGCGTTCCTGTGTCACAGTCAGTCCGTATATGTAGATGTTTATTTTCGTTATTTAAGCAGTTACTGCTCCTGTTTGTTTTTGTTGTTTCATAATAAACATGTTTGCTGCCTCACCAGAAGGTATCCGTTTCTAACTCAAGAAAGCACAGCTCTACACGGCCATCCTGGTCACAATATATAGCGAGGCATTTGTGGGCACATTTGTGTGTCCTAGCTCAACTTCCCAGAATGCAGTGTAATAACTGTTTTTCTCTGAACTCTGTGCTGGAAGCAGGTTTTTTAACTTGCTTTAGACATTCAAATGTGAACACAGATGTACTTTTTATTTACTGTACGGTGGAGGTCTTCTATCGCTCTTTTGCCCACCATATTATAAATTATTGTTGTGGTGAACAACCTACTCATAATTTCCACAACACAGGCTGAGATCCCGCTCCATGCTGATGATAGCCAGTCAGCTTAAAACAGGTGTCCCTGGATTGGATACTCAGCCTGTGTTTATTCCAACCTTGGCTTTGCATTAAAGCTGTGTAATACAGCATGCATAAGTTTAAAGGAAGCCATGTTTGATAATGGCTACGGAATGAAGAGCGAGGCATTTGTGGGCACATTTGTGTGTCCTAGCTCAACTTCCCAGAATGCAGTGTAATAACTGTTTTTCGCAGAAACTTTGAGCTGGAAGGTTTTTTAACTTGCTTTAGACATTCAAATGTGAACACAGATGTACTTTTTATTTTCTGTACTACTGTACGGTGGAGGGCTTCTATCGCTCTTTTGCCGACCATATTATAAATGATTGTTGTGGTGAACAACCTACTCATAATTTCCACAACACAGGCTGAGATCCCGCTCCATGCTGATGATAGCCAGTAAGCTTGAAACCACTGTACATGGATTGGATATTCCAACCTTGGCTTTGCATTAAAGCTGTGTAATACAGCATGCATAAGCTTAAAGGAAGCCATGTTTGATAATGGCTACAGAATGAAGATCGAGGCATTTGTGGGCACATTTGTGTGTCCTAGCTCAACTTCCCAGAATGCAGTGTAATAACTGTTTTTCTCGGAACTCTGTGCTGGAAGCAGGTTTTTTAACTTGCTTTAGACATTCAAAAGTGAACACAGATGTAATTTTTATTTATTATATATATATATATATATATATATACAGTATATATAAAATAGGTTAAACACTCCCTCCACCCTTTATAAACCCCTATCACACACTTACCTTTGCACACATCCTCCAGCACCGGGACATGCGTTGCTTCGCTTGGTGTGCTCCTTTCCTCCTTCTGCTCTCCCTGTCTCCTAGCTGGCCATCGTGAGTTTCTGTCTCTCCCTTCCTCTTTCTTCTTCCTCTCTCTAGCACCTGCTCCTTCTTCCTTCCTCCTGCTTCTGCCACTGTTTCCCCTCTTTTTACCTTTCCCTCCCCTAGCGTTCCCCAGTTCCTTTCCCTCTCCCCTCTGCTTCCTGCCACTGCTGTTTTCTGGGTCATCCCTGCCTACCATTTCACCCTGCTTCCCTACCCATATCCCACTGCTGTCCCTATCTCCCTTCCCTTGCCTCTCTCTGTCTCCCCTTGCTCCTCTGTTCCCTCTCTTCTCCCCCTCCATTTGCTCGCCTTCTCTGGACCTTTTTTGGCCCTTCCCCATCTGTTTCACTTGCATCCTCTCTCAGGTGCTCGGTGCCGCATCCTCCATGTTCTCACACTCACACTTTCATTTTCGCCTCTAAGTCATTGTCAGTTGCACGAAGCACCTTACAACACATAGCATCTCCCCTAATAAAGTTTTTCTTTCACCCACTATATTATTTTCATCCCTTTAATTCTTTTAACCATTTCTTCTCTTTTCATTCATCTATTATTTCTTCTCTTCTTCTGCCCTTCTTATTCTACCTCTAATTAATCCCTTCCTTACTCTCAGTAATTCATACATCTCCTCTTCCTTATCCTATCCGCTGTATTCTATTTTTTTGCTTATCATATCCTCCCTCTCTCCTCACAAACACCTTTTACTCACTGCCCGTCCCCACTCTGTCACCATACCACGATCTCGCTCGTACCTTAATTACCTCTCACTCCATCCATCCAGTCTCTCTCTGATCCTTCCTCCACCACGCCTTTTTATCCTTTCCACTTCTCTTCCAGCTAATCTTACCACCCCCTCATCCTTCATAGGACGACTTCTCAAATCCTATGCCAATCACCAAACGTTTCATATGTCAAGGTTGACCCCTTCTTCAAGCCTTCACTTGCCCATTGTGGGTTCTGATTCACTAGACGCACACCCGTCTCCACTCACCTCTCATCTTCTACATTAAATCCAGGTCTCCTTATGGTAGATGCAGTCCAATCAGGCTCTGAATCAACACCTTCTGTAGCTGCTTCCAATCCAGCCAGGCCTCCTTCTGTGCTCACTAGCCCACCCTCTCCAAGGCACTGGACAGTACCAAGACTTATTCTTATTTAGGAACTCTGCAGTTGAGGAATACTTTTCTCAGCGTCCGCAAGGAAGATAGAAACCCAGGTCTCCTCAAAGGAGCTCAAAGACAACAACCCACTCCAGCTAACCCACTCACAGACCAGTACCAGCAATTACACTGCATGATAGAATATTTGGTCCATTCAATCCAGATGTCCAGATTTGAAAACCTGACTCCAGCGCCTGCTTTCTTACCATTCTCAGCACCTTCATCAGATAGAGGTGAAACATCATAGAGTCCTCCAACTATCATGCCCTCTCACTTTAAATCTCTCCTCACCTGAGGAGGGACATCATTGAGGGGAAGGAGGTGAATCTTGTCTCCATCCTGCTGTCTATATCTGATTCCTCCGAGCCACATACCATCACCCAAGGGGATATATTGGTTACCATAAAACTCAACTGTAAACTCACCATCACACAATTTGTGCTGGCCTTTGGGACCTACCTAGACATCATCTGTTCAGTATATATGTCAAGACCTCCCTGACCACCCTTAGGGCTCAGTAATATTATAGTATGTTTTATAGTTATGTAATATATTATGTTATTTTGATTACCCTATGTATGTTACATAGTTACTTAGTTACATAGTAATTAAGGTTGAAAAAAAACTTTCAGTCCATCAAGTTAAACCTTTTAAGATCTCATCTGATCTGCAATATGCAGATTAGTTATTAATTAGTTGTTAATTAATTGTTAATTAATTATTAATAAACTATTTATTTATTTATTTTATTTTTTAATTATTAATGAATCCAGAGAAAGGCAAACAGAAAAAAAAACAAGTGAAACTTAGCCAATCGTCTCACAGGGAAAAAAAAATATTTCCTTCCTGACCCCAGATACTGGCGATCGGATTCCTCCCTGGATCAATACTCTTTCTCTAATTATCCAGGATAACCCTGAATTCCTTTTATAATTAGAAATAAATCAAGTCCCCTTTTAAAGTTATCTATTGAATCCGCTGTTCCACCTCCTCTGGTAGAGAATTCCACAGATTAACCACCCTTACTGTAAAGACCCCTTGTCTTTCTTTAAGGTGGAATCTTTTTACTTCTAACCTCAAGGGATATCCTCTTGTCAGTTGAAAACCTCTTGGCGCAAAAATCTCCTTTGACAAATCTTTATACTGTCCCTGAATGTATTTATATAAGGTAATCATATCTCCTCTTAGATGCCTTTTTTCTTTAGTCTTTCTTCATAACTTAGCCCCTCCATTCCCCTTATTAGTTTTGTTGCCCTCCTCTGTATCTTTTCCAGCTCTAAAATGTCCTTTTTTATGAAGTGGTGCCCAGAATTGTACTCCATATTCCAAATGAGGGCATACTAGGGATTTGTATAGTGGGAGAATTATATTTGCTTCCCTTGCTTCTATACCCTTCTTTTTTTTTTTTTTATAAAATTTTTATTGAAAGGAATACAGAATAAAGACAGGTATTAGGTACATTAACACATAAGATTGTCTGTAAATATATACACCTGTGATCAAATTTCTAGCCTCTCCTTTCCGTTTTTTCCCTTTTTCTCCTTTCCCTTAAATTTTGACGTTATTGTCAAGTAATATAGATCTTTTAATTTAAGCAGGGGAAGCATGAACCAACAAAACTTATTTACATAAAAACTGAAACTTTAAATAAACAAATAAATATATAACTATGGAGATAAGGGAGGAATCACTAGATCCAGTTGAGTTTATACAGTTATTATGCATACATTCACCTCCAGTGCTGTGTTCCAGACGTACCAGTCGGATCGGAGCCTCCAGACCCAGTCCTCGAGTCTCCTCCATCCCAAGCCACTTTTTGGTCTAGTTCTATATAGTTATTGCTATAATGCTATCTGTAGACCCTTCAGGTCAGAGGGGAACCTAACGAAGACTCTAGCCAAGGCCTCCAGATTTCTTGGAACTGTGTCACTGTATCTAGAATAGCCGATGTTAACCTTTCGTTTATTGCTATGTAATTTATTTTTGTTATAACCTCTTGCACATTTAACTTGTCTGACTTCCATTGGCTGGCTATGTGCACTTTGGTGGCTGCGGCCATTATCTGGAATAGCTTATTCTGTTTTTTTGATAAGTTAGGGAGTTTAACCCCTAGCAGGCAGGACTCCATAGTTGCTGTAACTCTTATATCAAATAGCGATGTTGCCATCAGTGCTATTTTTCCCCACAACCTGTGAACTTTCTGGCATAGCCACCAGGTATGAGCGTGGTCTCCTATCTGTGAGCAACCCCTAAAGCAGTTACTGCTCACTCTGGGATCGAATTTGTTGAGTTTGTCTGGGGTTCAATATATTCTCTGGAGAACTTTTATAGATGTCTCTATGTGCATGCAGTTACTTGTTGCCCTGCGTAGATTGGAGAATGACTTCTGCCATTTTTTCCAATCCCATACATCTCCCAGCTCCCTTTCCCACTTACAGATATATGATGGTTTATCTGTATAGTTTGCTTTAGTGAATGTGTCATATAAAGAGCCTAATATTCCTTTTTTTAAGGGAAGAGTTTTGCAGATTACTGAGAACCAGGAGGTTTTTGGGGGTCCAAATTTTTTAAATGCTTCACTAGCCCAGCTTCTTATTTTTAAATAGTTATAGTATTCCCCCTGGGGGGAGAGTATGTCTTTCCTCAAACTGTCTCAGGGTCACCAGGCGATTCCCCATAATCCAGGGGCCTAGCTTATCTAGATCTCTGGAAGCCCACCAGTGTTTAGACATAGTACTCATGGAGGCCCAGATATCATGTGAGGAAAGGACCGACCAAAGGGGGGATGTACCTATGTCCAGTTTATTTTTAGATCTGGCCCATTTCCATGTTGTTAGAGTTAGATTTATTATAGGGTTTGGGTGGGTTCTTATCGGAATCTTCTCTTCAGGGACCCAAATTAATGCGTTCCAGCTATGTTGTTGCATTTGCTGTTGTTCCAAAAAGGCCCAACTCGGCTGATGTCTTACTGAGTGTGTCTGTGGTAGTTGGGATAGTCTAGCTGCTTTAAAGTAGTTACGCAGGTTTGGGCATGATAGTCCCCTTTCCTTGCTATGTCTGAACATTACTTTCTTGGGGATACAGGATTTTTTGTTGTTCCATATGTATCTAAAGATGTTGGACTGAAACCGGTCCAATTCCTTTAAAGAGATTGATATAGGGAGCGTACGGAAGAGGTACAGAATCTTTGGGAGGATGCTCATTTTAACCGCCGCTATTCGGCCGGTCCATGAGAGAGGGTAAGCTCTCCATCTGTGCAAATCCTCGCTTAGTTTTTTGTATAAGGAGAGATAGTTAGCTTTGTACAACTCAGAAATTTTAGGTGTGATGTTAACCCCTAAGTATTTAATATGTTTGGTGGACCACGCAAAGGAAAATAGGGCTTTCAGATGGTCTATGTCGCCCTGTGCCATGCCTAAGCTCAGAGCTTCCGATTTCTCCAAGTTCAGCCTAAGTCCTGATACCTTACTGAACTTGTCAATAGTTGACATCAGTGCCGGAATAGAGACCCCGGGGTTTGTTAAGGTGCATAGAATATCATCCGCGAAGAATGAACATTTGTACTGTTGCAGCCCCACCTGTAGCCCTTGGATTTCCCCATCCGCTCTAATGAGTTGTGCTAGGGGTTCCATAACTATGGCGAACAATAGGGGTGAGAGTGGGCATCCCTGTCTCGTTCCTCTCTGAATGTTAATTTGGGCTCTGTGGTCACCTGGTAACCTCAGGAAGGCTGTTGGGGCCTCCTAATACGTGCGGAGTAGGGTGATAAACCGGCCTCTGAAACCAAATCTATCCAGAGTTTTAAACAGAAACGGCCATTCGACCGTGTCGAAGGCCTTCTCTATATCTAGAGCTAGCAGGCACATTGGAGAGTTGTTTTTCCGCGCTAGGTATTGGATGTTAAGGATACGCCTGACATTGTCCCCTGCTTGTCTATAGGGTATAAACCCCGCCTGGTCTTTATGGATGATTTCTGGCAGAAACTTGGAGATTCAGGTTGCCAATATTTTGGCCATTAGCTTGACATCTCCATTCAGTAAGGATATGGGCCGGTAGTTTTTCACCTCTAGGCTATCCCTACCTTCTTTTGGTATTACTACCAGTTCCGCTTGGTTAGGTCCCGGGGTATTTTTTCCCCTCTCATGATAGCGTTGAATAGGGATGTCAGATAGGGGTTTAATAGGGTTTCAAACTTCCTATAGTATTGGTTAGAGTAGCCATCTGGCCCTGGGGATTTACCTGACTTAAGGCCCTGAATCGCTGTTCTCACTTCTTCTTGTGAAATATCTAGATTAAGGTTAGTTAATTGTTGTTCAGTTATTGAGGGGAGGTCGATGGTATTTAGGAAAGAGTCAAGGTCCAACCCCTCTGCCAGTTTACCGGACGAGTAGATCTGCTGGTAGAAGTTTTGGAACTGCCTCTGTATATCCCTAGGGCTGCAGGAGACTATGCCGTCTGGCTTCCTAATCTGAGTCACTCTAGACTGGGTCTCCTTAGCCTTCAATCTCTTAGCTAACATTCTGTCTGGCTTGTTAGCTTTCCAATAATATAGGTGTCTAGTCCTCCTCATAGCTTTCTCTGTATGGGCAGAAAGTACTCCATCTAACTCTATCCTGACTTTGTTGATTTGGCCACGGAGCTTTATGGAGGGGCAATTTTGATTGAGTTTTTCTAGGCTGTTTAGGGTGGATGTTAAATCCTCCTCTTTCTGTCTGAGTTCCCTCCTATGTTGGGCTGTCAGTTTGATGCAGCAGCCCCTTATATAAGCCTTGTGAGCTACCCAAATCCAGCCAACCCCTGTATCAGGAGAATCATTCAGTTCGAAGTACTGCTTAATGTCTCCCGCTAAGGATGCTAAGCTGATGGGATCTGACAGAAGGTGCTCGTCGATCCTCCAGCTCCTAAATGGGGATAGATTAGGGCCTAACGTTAATCTAATAGCTACCATTGCATGATCAGACCAGGGGCAGGAGACAATGTCAGATTCCCGGATATCATCAAAGAGTAGAGAGCTTGTTAGGAACGTGTCGATCCTCGAGTAGGTGCCGTGTGTGGGGGAGAAGTATGTGTATTCCCTATTATCCGAGTGTAGGCCTCTCCAGGCGTCCACTAGGCCCATTTTGGCCATTAGCTGTTTAATTTGACCCCGTTTTTTTGTAAAAGCTAGAATCTTGGATGTGCCCTGATCTGTCTAGTGCTGGGTCTAGGGTCAGATTAAAATCCCCCCCAATCACCAGTTTGCCTAGATCTAGTGTGCCTAACTCTCTTAGCATGTTAATCAGGGTTTGGTGTGGTGATTTTGTGGGGGAGTATAGGGAAAGTAGAGAGATTCTTTGGCCTGAAATTAAGCCGGTGACCAAAACATAGTTCCTCTCTTTGTCTATTCTAGTATGCTCTGGGATGAATGGGAAATGCTTATGTATCAGAATGGCTGCCCCTGCGCTTTTCGTAGATTGAGTGGCCATGTATACTGTCGGATACTCTCTATGTAAATATTTTGGTTTACCCTCATGTGTGAAATGAGTCTCCTGCATGAACATAACTGAGGGTCTCAACTTTTTATATTGCCTAAATGCTTTCCTCCACTTAAAGGGGGAGTTAAAACCCTTAACATTGTGAGTTATAAATATGTACTCTGAGCTACTCATTGTGATTTGGTGGGTAGGTGTGCATGGTCTGCCCGGCTACCTTTTATTCCTTGTCCGACGTCCACTCTTTGGTGACCGTTAAGGGATGGAGGCCTGGAGGGGAGGTTCTGGGGCCGGAGACTCTGTCCGCTGTTAGACCAGGGAGAAACAGAAAGAGACAACATTAGATTTACATTTGACCAAGTTCCTTCTGCCACATAAATTCTTCTAATCTCCTGTAGGCTAGTCACTTGAGCTAGGTTTTCTTGGCTGCCCAAACCCCGGGTACTGTCATCTGTGGAGATATAGCTCTCTGAATGCATCTCTATCCTTCTCCCTGGACTTCGATATATTTTGCTGGTTGCCCCTTGGGGGCTTACCAGCTTCTCAATCAATTCTAGATCTATCCTTTCTCCAAAAATAATAACAATTAACCTCAACAACATTTCAACTAAATGATGTAAACTAGGATATTCCCCGTCCATGTCGGGTAACTGGTTCTGACAGGCCCTTCACTTGAGGCCTCGACTAACATATGTCTTAACTAAAGTCTTCAGTGCCTATTATAGTCTCACTAAAGCAGGTCAAAAAAGTCCCATAAGCAGATGAGGAAATAAAAATTCGAAACAACTTTCTGATGGTGGGTAGCCTTCACTCCGATCGCGGTGGTATCAGGCTTTCCGGAGACGGGCCTGTGTCTCCTCTGTGCTGAGTATTAAGCCCCCCTTGGCTCCTACGGGGCAGATTCTTGTCTCTATAGTTCCTGGGGGGGAGCGGGTCTTCTCTCGGTAGGTGTGACCCTACTACAGTCCACTGTTTCTTCGGTATGGGAGGAGGTGGAGGGAAGTTGCGCTCCTCTGCCGGGAGGTCTGCTGGGCAAAGATGAATCTGTCGTAGTACTGCGAGGCAGTCTTCTAAGTTGCGGGTGGTGTGTGAGGTCCCTTGGTAGTTGAAGGTGAGGCCAAAGGGAAAATTCCACCTGTATTGAAGCTTGTTATGCTGCAAAATCGCCAGGGCTAGTTTCATCTGCCTCCTTCTGTCTAGTGTGTTGGGGGATAAGTCTGCATACACTTGTAGGGTGGAGTTATCTGGCCCTTTGACTGCCTGCATCTTCCTTGTTTCTGCTAAGAGACAGTCTCTGGCTTGTTGTCTCAAGAATCTCACCACAACATCCTTGGGGGCCTCTGGATTTCTCGCCCCTCCTAGCGCTCTGTGGGCTCGTTCAATTTCGAGGACTTCCTTTGGTTGATCGGGTGATATAGTAGTGAAGGTTTCTTTTAAATACCCTGCCAGATCTTGCGTAGTCCTAGGGACCCACCGGACCCTGATGTTGTGGCGGCGGGATCGGTTCTCTAGATCCTCAATCTTATCAGTCAGCTCCATGATGCTGTATGAGTTCCGATCTATGGTGGACCTGTCATGTTGCTGTGCTTCTCCAATCTGATCCACCATCTCCTCCAGGAGTTGGGTCCTCTGCACCAGTTCTTTCAGGTCTTTTCTCAAGGGTTCAATTGCCTTGGTTAGGAGCTGTTCTATCGTTGCTATGGACCTGGGCGATAGATCAATGTGTTGTTTTGACCTCTTGAGAATCTCCTCCTGATCAGATGATTCATAGTGGTCTGAAGCTGAATCTGGTGGAGATGTTGGCTTTGTTGTTTTGGGTGGGAAGTGCTCCCGGATGCCCTTTGCGGAGGAGTTTTTTCTACTTTTCTTCATTTCTGAAGGCAGAGACGTGTGTGTTACAAGGGCTGCAGTACTCTTCCCCCTTACCTTCTCTGTTTTCAATTCCCTCAGGGGTGTATAGCTGTGGATTTCGTTAGGCCAGTGTGGTCCAGGGCTGTGTTCTCATATGAGATCGGTCCTTGTAGCTTGTTAGTCAAGACCTCCTGTTAGGAATCCTTCACATCTCTTGGCTCAGTGCTTCACATCGTTCTTTACAGGCTCCACCAGATGCAAGTGAAGGGGGACTTTCAGGCTAATTATCTTGGTATACATCCACAGCAGTTTTGCTGAGTGGCCACAGGGTGGCAGCATAGGATCTCTGCAGCCGTGTTCAAGTAGTACTTTCTAGAATGTCCCAAGAGATTAACTGCAGGATTATCTGAGGAACAAAAGTCAAGGTGTTCAAAAGTCCCCGCTTGATACCTTGAGGGTGGCAGGATCCTCTGTAGAGGTAAGCTTGCAATGGCTTCCAGTTGAGCTCAATGCAGGATCTGGCGTTGTCAGGGTTAAAGCTCCAGAATAGACTATTAGCTGCTGTATTCTGCTGGTGCAATGTTCTTCCCCAGCATGAGGGATAAGACCCAGTTTGGATTGTCCAGAGGGGCTAGCTCTTCCTGGGGCTTAAACTCCTGGATGTAGGTCAGATGAGAGATGAGTCTGTGTCTCCATGCTACCATGAGGTGCCTCAAAATGGCGGCCGCGATTTTGAGGGCTTTTCTTCTGCCCCTTCTTCCTGCCCTAATGGCTGCTATGCAGCCTGATTATCCCTTTTGTGGGGCTTTTGGGGCTTATGGGGTACCCCTGCTAGCCCCTGAGTGTCTGTGGAGTGTCCTGGGTGCCCTCGGGCTCTATAGAGGGAGGTATCTCTTTGGTAGGTACTGCTGTGGTTTAGTAAATATGGCGGCCCAGTGCTCCTGCGGGCTCCTGACTTCCCACCCACAGTACCTTGCTGCTCTGGCTTGTAAGCGGGCTCCTGGTGCTGCCTCCGCCGGTCTGTGTCTCCCGTGCAGGGAGAGCCAGCGCGCAGGGCACGCCGCTGCTGTGTGGCAGTTACTGGCCTCTGAGTGCTCCAGCACTCCTCCGGGGCCCCTTTTCTTTATCCGGAGTGATTCTCTGGGGGTCCGGCGGCTTCCCCTGGTGCCCCCTGATGTTTTTGGAGGTGACTCAGGGGGTTCACAGGGCTATATTACCCCGAAATCCGGCGTTCCCGACGGAGCTCTCTCCTCACGCGTCCTGCTGGTTAGGACGCTGGCTCCGCCCCCCCCCTATACCCTTCTTAATACATGATAATATTTTACTTGCCTTTGCAGATGCTGCTTGGCATTGATCACTGTTACCTAGGCGGTTATCCACAAGTACTCCCAAATCCCTTTCAATATCTGATACCCCTAGATTTGTGCGATTTATACATTGCATGGCTTTTTTTCCTTCCCAGATGCATAACACTACATTTATTCGTATTAAATCTCATCTGACATTTAGATGCCCATTCCTCAATTTTATGTAATTCCCTTTAAAGGAAAAGCACATTATTATCTGATTAAATTACCTTGCACAACTTCATGTCATCAAGTAAAATGGAGAAACTACTTTCCAGTCCCACCTCTAAGGCATTAATAAATATGTTAAAAAGGAGAGGACTTAATACTGAACCCTGAGGAACCCCACTTACCACATTAGTCAAATCGGAGTATGTTCCATTTACAACAGCCCTTCGCTTCCTGTCTTTTAGCCAGCTCTAAATCCATGAGAACATATTTACTGCAATTCCTGTATCCCTTACTTTGCACAATAGTCTCCCATGTGGCACTGTATCAAAAGCCTTTGCAAAAGCCAAAAAAACTACATCCACTGAGTTGCCTTGATCCAGGTTCCTACTAACCTCCTCATAGAAACTAATTAGTTTTTTTTTAAATGACCTATCCCTCATAAATCCATGTTGACTCCTACTTGTTCAAATAGACATATTGTTGTATATTATCCCTTATTAACTCTTCTAAAAGCTTCCCCACTACAGAAGTGAGGCTCACTGGTCTATAATTCCCCAGATTTGCTCTTGCTCCCTTTTTAAATATAGGTATCAACTCTGCCTTTCTCCAGTAATCTGGTAGAGACCCTGTGTTGAGTGAATCTTGAAAAATTAAATATAATGGTTAGGCTATTGCAGAACCCAGTTCCCTCAGTACCCTTGGATGTATTCCATCAGGAGCCAGGGCTTTATTAACATTTATTTTTTCCAACCTCTTTTGGATTACTTCCTGTAATGACCAATTATTCGGCAAAGGTAGTGTAGCCCCATTATGTTGCAGTGTCCCAACCACTGATACCTCCCTTGTGTATACCGAAGAAAAGAACCTATTTAGCTCATCTGCCTTTTCCTGGTCACTAATTTTCAGACAGCCTGTGTCACAATGTTCCTATAACTTCCTTCCTCGCCTTCTTCCCATTAATATACTTAAGAAATATTTTATCGTTAGTCTTACTCTCTTTTGCAATTAATTTTTCATTTTCTATTTTAGCCAGTCCAATAGCCCCTTTGCAAGCCTTGTTGATTTCCTTGTACTCCCGTAAAGCAGTTTCTGTCCCCTCTTGTTTGTATAATTTCAATGCATGTTTTTTACTCCATATCTTGATCTTTAAATCATTGTTAAGCCACATTGGATGTGATTTACTCCTTTTACTTTTATTCCCACTTGGTATGCATATTTAGTAAATATTTAAATGTTGTCCATTTCAGTATTTTTACCTATCACTTCTCTGTCCCAGTCTATACTTTGTATTGCTGCCCTTAGACCATTAAAATCTACCCTTTTAAAATTAAGAGTTTTTGTTGGCCCCTTAAAATTTAGTTTTTTTAATTCAATCTTAAATGAAACTGTGTTGTGATCACGGTTTTCCAAAGGTTGCCCTATTTCAACATTTGATACTATATCAATATTATTTGTGATGACTAAATCTAAGATAGCTTCATTTCTAGTAGGCTCTTGTATAACCTGGGTCAGATAATGATCCCTGAGTGTACTCAAGAACCTGCTCCCCTTCGCTGAACTGCTGGTCTCATTTATCCAGTTTATTTTAGGGTAATTAAAATCTCCCATTATTAGAACTTGCCCATGCTTAGATGCATTTCCAATCTGTAACAATAATTGTATTTCCTCACTTTCAGCTATATTTGGAGGTTTATAGCATACTCCTACTAATATTCATTTGGAATTTGCTGCTCCGCTATTTAACTCTACCCACAAACATTCAACATTATCGCTAGTTCCGCCATAAATATCTTCTCTGACTATAGGCTTAAATTCAGGCTTAACATACAGACAAATCCCTCCTCCTTTTTTACCATTGCCCCTATCTTTCCTAAATAGGTTATAACCATCCAGATTAACAGTCCAATCAAGAGATTCACCCCACCACATTTCGGTAATGCCTATTAAATCGCATTTTTCATTAATTGCTAATAATTCCAACTTTCCCATTTTTCCTGGCAATCTTCTGGCATTAGCAAGCATACATCTTATGTTATTAGTCTGTAGTTTGGTGGTGCCTGCCACTATACTTGAGTTACTTAGTAATACCTCCCTATTGACTGTACTACCCCTCCTCCCATCTCCTCCCCTATGAGTTGTTAATTCATCCCTTATACCCTCTACACTTTCTACCCCATTACTTAGATCTAGTCCCTGCCCACCCCACCTACTAGTTTAAAAACTCCTCCAGCCCTTCTACCATCCTATCCCCTAGCACAAAAGCTCCCTCATCATTAAGGTGCAATCCATCCCTGCTGTAGAGATTTTTCCGAAGTGAGAAGTCAGCCCAGTGCTCTGAAAACCCAAACCCCTCCTTAGTGCACCACATCTTTAGCCATGCATTAACCTCCTTAAGCTCCTTCTGCCTCCCTGGGCTAGCACGTGGCACAGGTAGTATCTCAGAAAATACTACCTTGGAGGTCCTTGCCTTCAGCTTATTACCTAGTTCTCTAAAATCATTCTTTTGGACACTCTATCTTCCACTAACTTTGTCATTGGTACCAATATGTACCAAGAACGCCGGTTCATTTCCAGCCCCTCCCAATAATTTGCCTACCCGATCCACAACATGCCTAACCAGAGCACCCGTTAGACAGCAAACTGTTCGATTGCTGGGATCTGGGTGACAAATAAGCCTGTCTACGTCCTAATAATAGAGTCCCTTACCACCAAACCTGTCTGTTGCTCTGCCTATTCTGCCCTCCCACTCCTCCAGTAGAACTGTTCTCCCGGGATGTTAGAGGGAATAGCTCTATCTGGCATTGCCATTCCTGAATGGATAACCTAAACAGTTTCACTTGATTTGGCAAATCTGTTGGTGTTTGCCTGCCTCCTGTTCCCCCTGATTCCCCTTCTAACTGTAACCTAGCTACCCCCCTGGACATCCTCACCAGCACCCTCCATGCTAGGCCCATTGAAACTGTGCTTAGTGAGCACCAACTCCCTTTCCAGTGGAGCAATATCACTAAGTGCTGCAATTCTCCTCTCCAGTTCTCCAATTTGAGCTTCCAGAGAGGCAACATGCTCACACCTCTCAAAGAGGTATGGACCCTAGATCATCTGTTCCAGTATTGCATACATATGATATGATGTACACTGAGTGAAGTTGCCACTGGACTGACTCATAATTATTATCAAAAAATCAGTGGGAAAAATAAAGCATATAAAATTTTATATTTGTATACAATTTTGTAAAACAAATATATATATATATATTTTTATTCTTCCCCCTTTGCACTATAAATCTGCCCCGCTTTTCTTTGAACTCCCTCCTTTTGTTTAAACTCCTACACTTGTACTAAAATTGTTTGTAAGCTCACAAGTTCGCCCCATTCTCCTGTTTATATTAACTTCTGCCTTCTCACCTGGGTACAATGAGTGCACTCTGCAATTTATCAGCCTTTACTTGCAAAAAGTAAAATCCACTTGCACGCAGCACCAAACACCTCACAAACCATTATACTAGTTTAACACAGTCAAACCACACGCCTCTCATCTGGGCAGAATTAGTGCATTGCAATTTATCAGCCTTTACTTGCAAAAAGTAATATCCACTGGTTAATTGATGTATGTTATGTTGCATGTTTGGTTCATGAACAGCTAAATAATTTAAAATGTTGTGATGTCAGGCAGTAACTGCCAGATAGCTTAAGTTATGTATTCAGTCAGTTGGTATCTTGCTATGTGGAAGAGTCTGCTCTGAATGAAGATATATAAAGTATGTGTATACTTCTAGAGAAAAGGGAGGTAGCATATCTTGAAGACATATGAAGTATGTGTATGCTCCTAAAGAAAAGGGTAGTAACATTTCTTAAAACATATATGTATGTGCCAGCATTCCTAGAAAAAGATACTACTGAAGCATATTAAGATCCTTAAAGAAGATACAAGCTATCACTGCCAGACTGGATTGGATGTTATGATGCCTTGCATATGAAACATTGTTATTCATTGTATTATCAATTTATACAAAACCCAGAAGACTCGCAGACTGTTACAGAATGTTATCAGTTCAAGTTTAAACATTCACCCATTGAGTCTGTATAAAGTTTCCACAGCAGTAAAAGCAGTTCCTGATTATTTTTTTATAATGCAGTGCATGCGTTCATATTACTAAATACTGCATCTGTGTAAGGGCATTTAGAGACATCAGCTGTCTTGGTGAAGGGATCAAAAGAACATGAAAGGTCTGCTGAGAAAATTACTGGTTTGGCCACAACAACCTTAATAAGACCAACTGAAGAAAGCACATCTTCACAATATCCACACAAGTTCTAGGAACACGATGATTACCTACACCTGATCCTAGACTTAGCATACCGATACGGAGGGTAAACTTACTATGGTTACCACCCTTATTATCCTACCTCCTCACTGGATTCACCAGGAGTTTTCACACTGGGGTGCTGGCATTGCCCCAGGTTTCCTAAACATGCGATAACATACTCTCCGCAGTGCAGGAACCGTAGGGTAGTCAAAGAGTTTCTTGCTTCAGAAATCAAGCAACGTTACCTTCTAGGCCCATTCACATTGAGAATTACTAGGAGTCACTACCTGTAAATATTCTCTTAAAAAGTTCCTAGTTATCAAACTCTCTAGCCCCCATGGCCAAATCTACCCTAGTGTCAACTACTTAATTCCTTCAGAAGATTGCTCCCTTCACTATGCCCGGATAGATCATGCCATCATCACCATCCTCAACCTTGGTCCCAGATGCTGGTTGTCCAAGGCAGACATCAAAGACCTTCAAACAGCTGCCAATCTATCTCTACCTATGGTGCCGTTAGGGTTAGATTGGCCCAGTAAGGGTTATTAGGTCCAGATAGGGTTAGATAGGGTTTAGTATGAGTTAATGTGGTATAGTTAGGGTTAGGGGGTTAATGGGGTATAGTTAGGGTTAATAGTGTAGTGTAGTGCTTGGACTTTGTCATGAGAGGAACCTCATGGCACTTATAGGATTAACCTAGGGGGTTATAGTGTCCTATAGGGGTCTATATAGACCCCTATTGGACTGAGGGGGTTCATTTTAGTCTCATGGGGCTCTGTATAGAACCCCATGAGTTATAGAGTTAATTAAGGGCTCATGGGGCTCTGTATAGAGCCCCATGAGTTATAGGGTTAATTAAGGGCTTATGGGCGTCTGTATTGACCCCCATGAGTGAAGGGGTTAATTAAGGTCTTATGGGGGTCTATATTGACCCCCATGAGTGACAGAGTTAAGTAAGGGCTTATGGGGTCTGTATTGACCCCCATGAGTGACAGGGTTAATTAAGGGCTCATGGGGCTCTGTATAGAGCCCCATGAGTGATGGGGTTAATTTTAGGTGCCTGGGGGGGGTACCTATAGTACCCCCCACGGCAGGGTTTAATATTTTTTTAGAGCAGGTTTTTTCAGGACCTTTACAGTCCTTTAAGGACCCGCGAGGTGATACATTTGACATTTTTAAATGCAGCGGGGGCCTGATTGATACTGATCAGGGACCCCGCTGCAAGGGGTTAATGTGAGGGGCTAAGGGGGTCCCTATAGACCTCTGCAGCAAGGGGTTAATATGGGGACAACTTGAGGGTCCCAATTGGCACCCTGAGCATAGAGGGAGGGTTAATGTTAGGTTCCGTGGGGGTACTTACAGCCCTTTAAGGAGCAACGGTGGGAAATTGTTAAATTTTTAATGCAGCAGGGGTCTGATCAATGTCGATCGAGGACCCCCGCTGCAAGGGGTTAATGTGGGGAGGCTGCAGGGTTTACGATAGGGACCCCTGCAGCATGGGGATGTGTTTAGGGAGCAGGGGGGAGCATCAGATGGCGTTGTCAGGCTGCTCTGATGCAGCACGTATAGGCTTTAGTATCCCTTGCTGGTACTTCTTTGTGCCTGTAGGTATTCTTCTGAGGTGCGAGGTTCACCTCATAGATTTATGGCTGGGTGCTACTACGTAGCTTTCCTGGGGCCTATTCTTGGACGTTTTTGGGTGTTGTCTCGCAAAGGAGGCTGCGAGGGACATATTGTGCAATCGGTCCTCGCAAACAGCCCAAAACTGTCTTTTGCAAGGACCGAGGGAACTATGAGAGCTAATTTATTGAGGCTGTTACTCTATCAAGTTCAACCTTTTTAGATCACCTCTGATCTGCAATATGCAAATTAATTGTTAATTGATCAGGAGGGAAGGGGAAGGGAAGGGGAAGGAGAGGGGCGGGAGCGGGGGAGGGGGAGAGAGCGAGAAGGGGATGGAGGGGGAGCGAGAAGGAGAGGGGAGGGAGAGCGAAAAGGAGAGTGGAGGGAGAGCGAAAAGGAGAGGGGAGAAGGGGGAGAGAAGGAGAGAAGGGGAGGGGAAGGGGCTGAGAAGGGGAGGAGAGGTGGCAGAGAAGGGGAGGAGAGGGGGCAGAGAAGGGGAGGAGAGGGGGCAGAGAAGGGGAGGAGAGGGGGGAGGAGAGGGTGGGAGAGAAGGGAAGGATAGAAGGGGAGGGAGAGGGGAAGAGAGAAGGGGAGGGAGGGGGAATGAGAAGGTCAGGGAGGGGGAATGAGAAGGGGAGGGAGGGGAATGAGAAGGGGAGGGAGGGGGAGAGAAGGGGAGGAGAGGGGGGAGAGAAGGGGAGGAGAGGGGGGAGAGAAGGGGAGGAGAGGGGGGAGAGAAGGGGAGGAGAGGGTGGGAGAGAGGGGGAGGAGAGGAGGGGAGAGAAGGGGAGGAGAGGGGGGGAGAGAAGAAGAGGGAGGGGGAGTGAGGGGAGGGATAGAGAAGGAGAGGAGAAGAAAAGGGGGGAGAGAAAGGGAGGAGAGAAGGGGAAGAGGGGGGGAGAGAAGGGGCAGAGAAGTGGAGGAGAGGGGGCAGAGAAGGGGAGGAGAGGGGGGAGGAGAGGGTGGGAGAGAAGGGAAGGAGAGAAGGGGAGGGGGGAGTGGGAGGGAGAGGGGAAGAGAGAAGGGGAGGGAGGGGGAATGAGAAGAGGAGGGAGGGAGGGGGGATAGGGGGAACAAAGGGGGAGAGAAGGGGAGTAGAGGGGGCAGAGAAGGGGAGGAGAGGGGGCAGAGAAGGGGAGGAGAGGGTGGGAGAGAAGGGGAGGAGAGGATGGGAGAGAAGGGGAGGGAGGGGGAGGGAGGGGAGGGAGAGAGAAGGAGAGGAGAAGAAAAGGGGGAGAGAAATGGAGGAGAGAAGGGGAAGAGAGGGGAGAGAGAAGGGGCAGAGAGGGGGGAGAAGGAGTGTGGAGATTGGTAGAAGGAGTGTGGGGGGAGATAGATGGGATAGAGGAGGGGAAGAAGATAGGGGAGATATGAGTTGGGTTAGGAGGATTTAAGGTAAAAAGAGAAGAGGTGAGAGGGGTAAAAGTCAGAAAGGGAGAGGGTAGTGTGAGGAGTGTGGGCGAAGATATAGGGTGAGAGGGTAGTGTGAGGAGAGTGGGCCAAGATATAGGGTGAGAGACACGGGTGGGGCTATTGCCAGTGCAGCCCTTTATCTCCTGGGGGCCCCAGTCTCTGCCTCCCCCCAGGCCATATCCCGACAGCCCTCTGTCCCTTGACCTCCTCCCCCATCCTGAGGGCGTCCTGCCTGCTGCCTGTCTTCCACAGTACAAACAGGACCCCTGGGGGAGGAGCCAGGCTCAGAGGGAGGCACACTCACACACCAGGGATGGAGGGAGGGTCAGACACACAGACAGGGAACAGGAGCACACTCACACACCAGGGATGGATGGAGGGACAGACACATAGACAGGGAACGGGAGCACACTCACACACCTTTGCGAGGGCCTCAGTTGCTGGCGAAGGCGCTATGCGAGGGCCGCGGGCTCGTGCAGAGGGCCTCAGTTGCTGGCATGAAAACATCACATATATAGTTGTGAGCAGGCGAGGGCCACGGGCTCGCTACGCAAGCCCGCAAGCGTGAGCAACGGCCCGTACGATCACAACTATATATGTGATTCTAATTTACTTTACTTTACAGCTCAGGTTCTGTCCTGATTTTTTAAGTTTATGAATTTGTTTAGATTTTATTAGAAATGACAGATTATAGCTCATGCAAACCCTCACTTCCAGTGGTTATCAACCTTTATATTGGTATGGGGCTAACTGGTCACCATGCAGTGCTCATGGGACCATCTGTGAGATCCATCCATATAAAACAAGGTAGTACTTAATGTGATTTATGGACTGGTCACATCCAGTGTTCATGGGACCGGCAGTGAGATCTATAATATGTATAACCAGGTGATACTTTATGTGATTTACTGACTGGTGACCATTCAGTGCTCACAGGGACCAGCTGTGAGATCATACCATGTATAACCATAACTTTGCTAGCCACGTTAATAATAAAATTGAAAAAACATTCTAACAAACTCTCCTCTCAGTGTGGCCCTAACTCACTCTCCTCTCAACAAACTGACAACAGCAAGCATTTATCCTTACCCATTCCTTCATACATAATGGACAACTTTGACCTTGTAACTGAGGATGAAGTCTCTAGTCTTTCATCAACCTCTCATCTCACAACTTATCAACATGATCATATTCCATTACAGCTCATTCCTTCCATCTCTACCACACATATCCCAGCTCTCAAACAATGTTTTAACATTTCCCTTAACACTAACAAGTTTCTATGAACTTTAAAACATGCCATTATTACACCCATTCTTAAGAAACCCTCGTCTGATCCATCTTCTCCATCTAATTACCACCCTATCTTTATACTTCTCTTGGGGCCCTATTCAATTCGCTAAATTGTAGTTCCTGAAGCCCTCTTTTAGCTACCCACAAATGATCTGCGGGTTACAGGCTGAAAATCCCTACAGGCTATCAAAATCAGAACTCCGACCCAGCTAAGCCTTTGATCTTTCAAGGCCGCAAATGTTATGATCAATAAAATTGCAAATCGCTATTAAATTGCTATGGTTGCGTTCACACCCATAAGTGGCAAATGTAGACAAAAACAGTACAGGCTCCAAACAGGACCCACAAAGGGTTTACAGACAAGTCCTTAACACTGTAAAAAAGTATATTAACACACCACTGTACTTTAAAATATGTGGAATGCAATGAGACAATTCATTGCACAACAATACACAAATAAAAAATTGGCTTAAAAAAATATATCATATGTCGGAATGGTTATGCATATGCCAATATGAAAATCCTTGAGCAACATGCATAAAGCAAGTAAAGACACACTACCTGATTAAATGTCAACACAAAAACATGAACATGCCTACCATATCACCCCTTTCTCACTCACAGAAGCTCTCATGTGGACCCTAAAATATAAAGATAATTGCATATACAACTCACTCATCACATCTACATTGTTAAAATAAATAGTAGCCAAAATACATGGCACGTGATGCTATTCTACTCTAACCCATCAGGAAGGCCTGCAAACATACATGAAGGCTTTGCAGAGGCACGTGGAGCAACAGCCAACTCACCCCCATCAGTAACAAAGAAGTGAGAGGGAAAGACAGGGAGGCTATAGAGAGGAGGAGGGAAGGAAAGAGCTAGAGAGGGGGAGGGAGAAAGAGAAGGATATATATGCAGACAGTTTTTATTATGTCATTTATGACGGGCAAGCTACCAGTATGCCACCGGTGATGGCTGTGTGGCCAGTGATGACGGCTGAGTTGCCAGTGGTGACAGCCGACTTGCCAGTGGTGACAGCTGACATGCCGGTGGTGTTGGCTGAGGTGGCTGTGATGTTAGCTGAGGTGGGGGAGGCAATGATGAGGGCCTTGCAAAAGTATTCACCCCCTTGGCATTTTTCGTGTTTTGTTGCCTCACAACCTGGAAGTAACATGGATTCTTTGAGGATTTGCATTGTTTACTATAAAGAGAACATGTCCACAACTTTGAAGATGTTTTTTTTTTATTATTGTTAAGCAAACAATAAATAGGACAACATAACAGAAAAAGTCAATGTGCATAACTATTCACCCCCCTAAAGTCAATACTTTGTAGAGCCACCTTTTGCAGCAATCACAGCTCCAATTTGCTTTCGATAAGTCTCTATGAGCTTGCCACATCTTACCACTGGGATTTTTGCCCATTCCTCCTTGCAAAACTGCTCCAGCTCCTTCAAGTTGGATGGTTTGCACTTGTGAACAGCAATCTTTAAGTCTGACAACAGATTTTCTATTGGATTGAGGTCTGGGCTTTGACTAGGCCATTCCAACACATTTACATGTTCCCCTTTAAACCACTCAAGTGTTGCTTTAGCAGTGTGTTTGGGGTCATTGTCCTGCTGGAAGGTGAACCTCCGTCCTAGCTGCAAATCAAGCACAGAGTGGTACAGGTTTTTCTCAAGAATATCCCTGTAATGATATAGGAATCACAAGGTTGTGGAGACCAGCAGCCAAGGTCAGCAATAATCCTGTTCAGCAATTTGTAGGTGAAACAGGAACAAGCTTTATTGAAGTGATCAGGAATCACACAATAATCTGGCAAGGTACATAAACAGGAAGTGCCTTATAAAGGCCAAGGACCAGACACAGCTGAAGAAACTTAGGCACTGATACAATTGCTAGCAGAGTCAAGGTTATCAGATCTCAGTGAAATTCACAAAGGCAGGCTGGCACAGTGGTAGGGAAGAGGTATAGCGGCCTGGGGACCAGCAGAGTCAATTCCTCACAATCCCTGTACTTGGCACCATCCATCTTTCCCTCAACTCTGACCAGTTTCCCAGTCCCGGATGCTGAAAAACATCCCCACAGCATAATGCTGCCACCACTATGTTTCACTGTGGGGATGGTGTTCTTTGGGTGATGTGATGTGTTGGGTTTGTGCCAGACATAGCGTCTTCTTTCATGGCTGAAAAGTTCAATTTTAGTCTCATCAGACCAGAGCATCTTCCTCCATACATTTTAGGAGTCTCCCACATGCCTTTTTGCAAACTCAAAATTTGCCATTGTGTTTTTTGCTGAAAGTAATGGCTTTCTTCTGGCCACTCTGCCATAAAGCCCAACTCTGTGGAGTGTACGGCTTATTGTCGTCCTATGTACAGATACTCCAGTCTCTGCTGTGGACCTCTGCAGCTCCTCTACGGTTACCTTAGGTCTCTGTGCTGCCTCTCTGATTAATGCCCTCCTTGCCCGGTCCGTGAGTTTTGATGGGCGGCCGTCTCTTGGCAGGTGTGCTGTTGTGCCATGTTCTTTCCATTTGGTTATGATAGATTTGATGGTGCTCCTGGGGATCATCAAAGACTTGGATATTTATTTATAACCTAACCCTGTCTTGCATTTTTCAACAACATTGTCCCTTGCTTGTTTGGAGAGTTCCTTGGTCTTCATGGCAGTGTTTGTTTAGTGGTGCCTTTTGCTTAGGTGTTGCAGCCTCTGGAGCCTTTTAAAAATATGTGTATATGTAATGACAGATCATGTGACACTTAGATTGCAGGTGGACATCATTTTACTAATTATGTGACTTCTGAAGGTAATTGGTTGCACCATACGTACATGCCAAATTTCTGTTTTCCATTTCTAAAAAATAGTTTTATGTATATATTTTTCTCATTTCACTTCACCAACTTAGACTATTGTGTTCTGATCCATCACATAAAATCCAGATTAACAAAACATTGAACTTAAGGCTTTAATGTAACAAAATAGGTAAAAAGTCAAGTAGGGTGAATACTTTTGCAAGGCACTGTAGGAGGCCATGTTGGGGTGAAGTTGTGTTTATTCCCTGCCAGAGATGAGAGGGTGTTGGAGCAGGTGGCTGTGTTGGCCATGATGATGGCTGAGGCCAGAACCACGCCATCAGTGTTGGTGTTGTAGTCTGTTGGCTCAATGACTTGCCCGATGGAGGCGGCTTAAATGGCTGATGCATGTGATGTCCCAGGGGGTAAATCCCACACTGGAGATAAGGGTAAGCCTCTTGTTTGTGATAGGCCAGCTTCTGTTGCTCGTCCCGGGCCCTCTTGCATGTTGGCGCCTTCTTCATCCACCACTTCCGTGGGTGGATTTGTTTTCACCTCTAGTGGAGCCACCACCTGTGCTTCTGTCCTCCTGGGTCTGAAATGAAAGACAAAAAGAAAGTATTTGAGTGTTGTTCTCTACACAATTGCCAGCTATGTGTTTCCATAACCTTGACATCGTGGACATCTGTAATTGACTGTGGTGCTTGGGTTACACAGATGAACGTCGACCTGCAACATGAGCATTGTGAATCATGGCTCATATGCATATAAATATATTTAACTAGAGAATTTCCAGTCAAAAAAAAAATGCCATAAAATTGTACGGAGGGTAATGCTGTTTGGCACACAATGTAAGGCTTTTGGTCCTCTGAGTAATTTCGGCGCAAATTGCGAGCCTTGCAATGAGCGCCTTCAGTGCTCATTGCGAGCCTTGCGATGAGCACCTTCGGTGCTCATTGCGTGGCTCGCAATAAGCACCTTTGGCGCTCATTGTGAGCCTCTCCCCTCATGTACTGTTGATCATCTGAGCACCCTCGGCGCTCATTGTGAGCCCCGCGATGTGCGCCTTCAGCTCTCATCGCTTGGCTTGCAAAGAGCGCCTTCGGCACTCATTGCGAGCTTCTCCCCTGCTCTTTTTATTTTTTATATAAATATATTATTTTAATTTTTAATTAATTAAATAATAACTTAATATACTTTACCTATTTGTAATTAATATATCCAGCAATCAATATCCTGAAGACCTAACAATCTCTTTAGATATTCCTGCAGCATACAATGTACATTTGGACTGTTGACCTGAGATGTATGTGTCAGCAATGTGGCAAGTGTGCACTATAAATAGGCTGCGTGCGCGAGGTCAAACGGTTTGTTTAGTTGTGTAAATTGCTATTTTCGAATGCTAATGTTATTAGTTGCAAGTTAGTGTTGTAAAATGGAGGCGATTGTGTATGTGTTACACAGGTCTGGAGCATTTTCTGTATTTCCTAATAGTGTATTTTGTACCTTGTATGTTCCTGGGTAAAAGTCTTACGTGCCTGGGGGTGTTTTTCGTGCTTAGGGGTCGTGTAGCCTCGCTTTTGTTTTTTTCGTCTGCCATTTTATTTGTCGCTTAGGCTATTTTCGAGTGACGAAACTCATCAAATTGTATTTAAATTGTCGTGCAACCTCACTCCCAGACGTCCTGGCTGTCCCCGCGTGCTGTGTGTGATGTTTATTTATTTTTTTTATTTGTGTTTTTGGTTGTTTTGAATGTGCGCGGTTCGGCCGTTAACTTCGGATTTTTTTTACCCTGCTTTTCATTCTTTTGCGCCTGTCGGTGTTTTGAGTGTTTAGGGGTCGTGTAGCCTCGTTTTTGTTTTTTTTCGCCCAACATTTTTCTTGTCACTTCGGTGATTTTCGAGTGCCGAAACTGGGCAAATTGTGTTTAAATGGTCATGCAACCTCAATCCCAGACATCCTGGCTGTCCCCCCGTGGTGTGATGTTTATGTTTTTTTTTCTTTTCTTTGTGTTTTTTGTTGTTTTTGTATTGTGCGTGGTTCAGCTGTACACTTCATATTTTTTTGGACCTCATTTTTTTTTTTTATAAACGCCGGGGGTTCGTATTTTTTTTTTTAAATTTCCACTTTCCTTTTTTCAAAGTGCTACGGGTCTCGGATTTTGAATTGTGTAATTGTGATTTCTGTTGATCTGTAGTCCCGCAAAGCGAGGGCTGCTGTTGCTGCAAGCTCACTGCGCGAGCCTGAATCATTAGCAACAACCTGAAATGCTCACAACTTGTGGCGCTCATCTCCACCAGCGCAAGAAGCGATTTGGTGCTCCTTGCCAGCAACTGCGGCCCTCGCTTCACAACAACCATTAGCAACAACCCACAATGCTCACAACTATATATGTGAGCCTGCTGCAGTCACGTGCTCTACTGGATCTGCTGTGCAGTGTGTGTAACTGACCATTCTGTGACATTCACAGCAATGTTTGTTAACATGCAGATGAAACATGATCCAGGTTAGGCTAGTACATGACACGCACATGTAGTCCTACAGAGTCTGTATCAGCATATGTCGCAGTGTGCAAACCTATACATGTTCTCTTTACTGGATGATGTATCAATGTTGATCTGTTTGTTAACTGTTAATCGGAATCAGTTGTGACTGCAGGTATTTGAACTATATTTTATTGCTAAGAATTCTGATACTGAGATGTTTGCTTCCTGTATTTAAAAAGTTATTGCAGCCCAATACATCATTAGCTATGACCAGAGAACAGAATGGCGATTGTATAACAATTATTTAGGTGTGTGGTGTTGATGTGTGTGTGCATATAAGGGTGTGATGGTGTTTACTCACATTTCACTGTGCTCACATTTAACGTGTCCACCCTTCTTTGACTGCCCACTACAGCTGTTGGCTCAATCCACCCCTTCAAAGTTCTCTCCCATCCGCAGTATGTAATGACATGGGTCACCACCGGTTGGTTGCATGTGCTGCTCTGGCCTCTTCTGCCATCTTTCTCTTGACCCTTATCTGACTGTCGTCATACCTGTGCTTCACAGACTTAAAATCCCTGTTGGCATTCTCTGCTTGTGGACACAGCTAATGCTACCTCACCCCAAGCATGTACCTTCTGGCTAGGCCTCACCTCCCTCCCACCATGTATGATGCTATAGCAGGCATGGATTTCCCTGAGGAGTATGTCCGTCTCCTCTGGGCTATAATTGGGGGCCCTGTACTTTGCCACAGCCTCTTGCCTTCCCAACTGTGCCTGGAGTTCCTTCCCTCCCTGGGATCAGGCCCCTGGGGGCACATCACTCCCCCTCTCCTGCTGTCCTACACCTACACCTCTTCTACCTGCCTCCTCCTCTCACTCTCTCCATACCTCTCCTCTTCTCACTCACCTCCCCTCCTCCGGTATTTCCCTCTCTCCTCACTCTCCTCTTCTCTCCTGGAAATAATAAAATAAATATAAGGATAAATCAATATAATATGTATGTGTATGTGTATAAGGGTAAACAAGAATGTGTACATTATGTGTATTATAGTATGGGTATGGGGGGAAGGGGGTAGGTGGAGGTTTGGGAAGTGTAGATGTGCTGTGGCCTACCGCTATGTATAGCTATGTGTACGTATTAATCTATATGTGTGAATTATGTGATATCAGTAATTATGTGTGTTGTAAATAAAGTGTTGATATATCTTAGTGTTCAAAATAGCAGAAAAGTCACAAAACAGCTCCTTCTCTCTCTCTCTCTCTCTCTCCAGACTCAGAAACCCACCAACGCCTAGACCTGTTTGTTCACTTGCTCAGCTACAGAACAGTCAATGACTTATGGTTTTAGCGCTCCCTTTAAAACTCGTTTCCACAGTATTAATTGGTGTTCCCCGCATTCTATTGGCTCTGAGGCCTGCGTCACACTCTGTGTCTTCGGGTTTGGATTGTAACTGCGACCCACATTTATTCCAGCCCCCTAACAGCTTGTAGGTGTGGGAAGGGTTTACGGTTTGGAGGCTTCGGCCCTGTACTTCCGGCCTTGTCCGATTAAATCGCTCTGTAACTCCTGCACATTTCAAGCCTGCGGACTTACAGGCTGTATGAAGGTAACTGCGGGTGGGGAATTTAATAGGGCCCCTGGTGTCTAAACTACCTGAACGTATCTACAATCGCCTCTCCCCATTTATTTCATTCAAATTGCTCCTTGACACCTTTCACTCTGGCTTCTGGTGCCAACACTCCACAGAGACATCTCTTATTAAAGTAACTTGCTAACTGCAAAATCAAAGGGCCACTCCTCTATTCTTATTCTCCTCTTTGCTGCCTTTCACACAGTTGACCATCCTCTTCTTCCACATTCTCCATTTTCTTGGCATCCATGACACCACATCATAACTAGAAAATTGAACATTTAGTGTGTTCTTCTCTGGCTCCTCTTCATCGCCTCGCCCTTTGACTGTTGGTTTACCTTAAGGTTCTGTCCTAAGTTCCCTCCTTTTCTCCATTTATATGCTGATGACACCCAAATGTACCTCTCTGTGCTAGAACTATCACTCTCTCTTCTAACTTATATTGCCAACTGCCTCTCTAGCATATCTTCTTCCGTCACTCCACTGGCTTCCCATAGCCTCCAGAATAAAATGTAAGATCCTAAGCCTAACATACTATATAAAGCCCTCAATAATAATGCACCCTCTTATATCTCTGCTCTTGTCTCTAAATATTCTCCCACCTGCCCTCTTTGCTCTGCTAATGACCTTCCTCTTTCCTCCTTCTCATTCCTGCCTTCAGGACTTTTCTTGTTCTGCCCCTATTCTATGGAACTCCTTGCTCCACTAGACTATCCTCCTGCAGCAAATACTTCAAAACTTCACTAAAAACTTACCTATTTTAAGAAGCTTATCACCTTCAGCTTTAATATGTGCAATATATTGTACCTTTCTATACCTCACCCATACACTTTAGATTGCAAATTTGCAAGTTTTAAGTCTTATTGGGTCCTTTAGCTAAAGCACTTTGCTTGATTTTAAACTCAATAACAAGGCCCTCCTGTCAAGACCCAGGGGGGGGGGGGACCAGGTTCATCCTCTAATCCTCCTGCGTACTGTTACAGTCGCACCCCTGGATGGACTGGTAATCTCAGCACTTCAGCGCTTCTGGCCTCCCCAGGCCAGGACACCAGCTCAGGAAATGGTTCCTTTTAAAACAGGAGCAGCAGGAACACAGTCTACAGACAGGCAAAAAGCATGCTTGGCAAAATAATAAACATTACCATCAGTATTATCAGATGAACTCCGCCATGCTGCTGCATTAAGTCCAGGTGTTATTCCTTGTCTGGGGTGGGCCAACAGGAGGGCTACTCAACCCCACTGGGGTAAATGTGGAAAACAATTCAGTAGGCTTCCCCCTGCCCAAGGCCTGATTCTGAGTGTGCAGGGCAGATTTTTGTCTTTTTTCTCCTCTACAAATTCCAATGGGGAAAACAATTCTGGGAATGACTCTGATGGATTCCCTTGATCTGTAGCTAGCTCCCTGACTGTCCATTATCTCATCCAAGAGCTGGTAGGCCTGGCTGTTCTTATCTCCCTTGTGTCAGCAATTTCTTCTTGCCCTACTCCCTTGTCATTAGCAATGGGATCTACAAAAGATTGGATATAACTGTGCCTCGTGGTTTGACAAGGTCGCAAGGCTGTTTCCCTGGTCTGCCCTATGGTCTATGATGGGCTCCTGGACAGGATAGGTTCTATTTCTGGGGTACAGTCTGTTATTTCCTCCTCCAAGGGATGGTGAGCATAGTTGCTCCAAGTCAGACTCTTCTTTGGGTCAGAAGTCTGACAGACCTCCCCTTTCTCCCACCCCACCCTGTTGTTAGTGGTGGTACTCCAGCTAAATGGGTATAGCTGATCCATCGGTTCTTGGTCTGGCAGGATCTCAGGGCTCATCACAGTTATTGCCCCTGAATAAGTGTCTAGCTCGCTGATAGTAGCCTTCCACTTGGCCAATTCTTGTGGCTGGAGTCTCACTCTGTGTTCTTGTGGTTGAGGCTGTTATGGGTGGACCAAGGGCCGACTCTAGAGCCCGAGCTTATTGCTCTATGACGTCCCTTAGCTGTTTCAAACTTAACCCTCTGACTACATAAATAGGCTCATCCTTCACATTCATTACTGGGGTATTGATCTGAAATTCTGCTATATCCTTTAAGAACAAATGACTCTATTTCCTCTTTTTTTTTTTGCAGGGTTTTTAGCCAGATTTAACCAGGGACATCTCTTAGAGAGCCTTCCAGTACCAACTCATAGACCTAACCTTCCACCTATTCCTATATATTAGTTATACTTTACATTTTGTAATGATGTGAATTGGATGATGTGGACTCACTTTTTATAGGTGGTGTGTATTGATCTAATAAAATTGACAATGTTAGGTACTCTCTTTACTGTATTGAAGTTAATGGGCACCATTCAGTGCTAATGGGCATGGCTGTTGGATCCATAACTTGTATAACCAGGTGATACTTCATGCGACTTACTGACTGATCACATCCAGTGCCTATGGGACCAGCTTTGAGATCTATTACATGTATAACATGGTGATACTTCATGTGATTTGCAGGCTGGTCACATCCACTGCTCATAGGACCGACTGTGACATCCATAACATGTATAACCATGTGACACTTTATGTGATTTACTGACTGGTTACCATCCAGTAATCATGGGACCCGCTGTGAGATCAATAACATGTATAACCAGGTGACACTTCATGTAATTTACTGACTGATTACCTTCCAGTGCTCATTGGCCCAGCTATGAGATCCATAATATGTAAAACCAGATGACACTCCATGTGATTTACGGACTGGTCACATCCAGTGATCATAGAATCGGCTGTGAGATCCATAACTTGTATAACCAGGTGACACTTCATGTGATTTACTGACTTGTCACCATCCAGTGCTCATGGAACCAGCTGTGAGATCTATATTATGTATAACCAGGTGATACTTCAAGTGTAAGTGTAAGGCTCTCCTCATCCTGAGGATAACAGCTAACATCTCAGGGACCGATTTGGCCTTTGTTTTTACTTTACTTTTCAGAGGTGTGACCAACTCTGCCTGGGGGCTGGATCATCATGGAGCTTGGAAGAAATTGTCACTAGCAAAGGATTTTTCCAAGCAAATCTCACTGATTAAAGCTTAAATTAAGAAAATGTCTCAATTGCAAGTTGATAACAACATTTAGCTACTTCAGCAAAATCAATACCATTTAGACAATGTCAGAAAAATTGGTTGACAATCAATTGAAATGTAGAACTTCGCATAAGATAAATCGAGAAAATATTAGACCAGGAAGGAGTCTTAAGTGTTAAACCTACAGAAATAGGTAGGTGTTTTTTCTCAGTATTATAAATCTATCTATAAAGAAAGTGTCAACTTTAGCAAACCAACAAAAGATGAAATGCTCTTGAAGAAGATATTTCTCATAAAGAAATAGAGGCTTGTATTACAATCCTAAAGCCCTTTAAATCTCCTGGCCCTAATGGCTTTCCGGACATCTATTATAAAAAAATTGTATCTTCTTTAGTATGTCATCTAAAAAAAATACATTCAGCAAAATTAAATCCTCTGGTGTAGGAAAAGACGAGAATTAGCACAGGCATTAAGATTACTCAAAAATACTTGCAACAAGACTAAAGCCTTAAATGATAAATTTAATAGACCCAGACCAAACAGGTTTTTCTATGAATTTTCAGTGTTCCGACAACACTAGAAAGCTTATAGACCTATTTGTATTTTTAAAAAAAACAGTAAAGTCCCTGTAAAAAAGTATTTTAATGACAAAATATCCAGAAAAAAATAGTATTCTAGGGGTAAAACAGATAGAATAAAAAAATGGCAATCAGAGTTAAATCTGATATGGCCGGAAGACAAGTGGTGGGAAAATGTTATGTTGCTTAAAAAATCTTCACAATGTGTATCGTATAGAGAGCTCTACTATAAATTAGTCCAGAGATGGTATTGGGTGCCTACTGAACTTAATAAAATGAATGAAACCTACTCCTCATTGTGTTGGAGAGGTTGCAATATGCCAGGCACTCATACCCATATCTGATGGGAATGTAAATTAATAAGATTATCCCAAAATTGCAGTTATAAAGACAAAAAGGTATTATTATACATAACTTACTGGTAGACAAATGGTTGATAGCCAAAAAATTGGAAGAAAACTACACTTCCAACATGGAATGAGATCAATTATATAGTTTCCCAAAATAGACAAATTGAGTCAGATTATATATAATCAAAATACAGCTTCAATCAAGAATACAAGAAAATGGATATTGTGGGAGCAACATATCTCACATTCTTCTTAAAATAAAATCGGACCTCTTTTCCCCTCCTTGGTCTAGGTCCATCAGGGTCAATTCCTGTTTTGTAAGATGTATGTTTCATTGTATTACTTTGTTTCATGAGTTTTGTGTATTTATCTGGTTGTATTTATGGAGATGTTCGTATGTTTTTTGAATAAAAAAACAAGAATGATTGAGGAGATCTTCAAATGGTATCTAAGAAAGATGAACAGCATCACTTCTGGATATGTAATCTGATATTAAACAAGAGTTTTATTCTAACTGTAACATTTCCCATAATCAGACCATACAAGTAGAGTTATCCAACATACAACAGGATAAACTGTTTTGTAAAAAATTCCAACAATTTAAAACATGTAGATATCTTCCTTCTGTGTGAAATTTTCGGATACTAAATAGTATGTGAGCTGCTGCTAAAATATTTCCCATAATCAACGCACGAGAATGGTCCTAATCCTTAGGGTATCCCATTATGTTAAATAAAACGTAAGTGTTGTTGGAAACATTTTTTCACACCCAAATGCTTCTTCTCCTCATGTGGTCACTAGGATATGCTTTGAGTCTGAAACATTTCTTATATTTGTACAAATGTTCGTCCTTATCAACCTTGAAATCTGAAAACTGGCTGAAGCACTTCCCACCTTCAGAAATTACAAAACGGTCATTCTCCTGTGTGAGTCTTCTTATGAACCATTAAAGTTGAGGTCTGACTGAAACATTTCCCACATACAGAACATGCAAATGGTCTTTCTCCTGTGTGTGTTCTCTTATGATCATTGAGTGTAGTGGCCCTACTGAAACATTTCCCACAATCAGAACATAAAAATGGTCTTTCTCCTGTGTGTGTTCTCTTATGCGCATTGAGTGTTGAGGCTCTGCTGAAACATTTCCCACAATCAGAACATGAAAATGGTCTTTCTTGTGTGTGAGTTTGCTTATGTAGATTGAGATGTGATCTTTGACCAAAACATTTTCCACATTCTGAACATGAAAATGGTCTTTCCCCTGTATGAGTTTTCTTATGTATATTAAGACTTAATGCATGCCTGAAACATTTGTCACACTCAGAACATGCAAATGGTCTTTCTCCTGTGTGAGTTCGCTTATGAACATTGAGATGTGAGGCCTTACTAAAACAGTCGCCACATTCAGAACATAGATATGGTCTTTCTCCTGTGTGGGTTCTCATATGAACATTGAGATGTGATGTGTAACTAAAACATTTCCCACATACAGAACATGGAAATGATTTTTCTCCTGTGTGAGTTTTCTTATGGCTATTAAGACTTGATGCTTCCTTGAAACATTTCCCACATTCAGAACATACATATGTTTGTTCTTCAGTATGTAGTCTCTTGTGGGAATTGGGGTCAATGGGTGTGCTGAAACACTTCTCATCTTCTGAAAATCCATACAAATTTTCTCCTGTATGAACTCCCTTAGGTTTTGTAAGATTTGCATTCCTGGTATACCCTTTCCCACAATCAGAATATATAAAGGATGTTTCTCCTGTTTGTTGTTTCACACAACTTTTGTTACCGTCCATGCAAGCTTGTGAAACACTGACATCTTCCCTTACACAATCTAATGAAAGAAGGGAAATCTGTTGCTCCTCACACATATTAGTGGTCATGGACACGTCTGTTGAGAAAAAAAAAATCTGGAGTAAAGAATATTACAATTATGTTAAACAGAGAGATAACATGCTTCTCAATGAAAATGTTCAGTTCTTATTTATAAATAAAGCCAACTAAAACCAATCTGCAGCTAATACATGGCGTGTAATTTCAGATAGTTATAGAACTCTGTATGAGTATACAGCATATTGTAACAATGCACAAGATAAACCTATAACATGAATCACTGTAATCTCTCCTGGGAGCGGTGTAATATTAGCTTTCTATATAACTGTTCAGTTTGGTGTTATGACCAGGTGGTGGGTTGAAATGTGTGATCTTTTTTTTCTTGTTACAGTCTAATGATGTTGTGGTATGTGGAAAAAGTCTGCCAGTCTCAATATCCTGAAGAATTCTGAATGTCCGAGTATAGTTGTATTTTATCTAGTTTTATGTCTGGACAGAAAGACAATCCTTTGAAGAGAACAGAGTTATCTGCTTGTGATAGTTGATGGTTTGAGAGATTTATAATTCCTGTGTGTTCTGTTTATTTTTCAGAAAACTATTTGTTTTAAATTAGTAGGTTTGTAGGTGTGTTGTTGTTAGCAGAATTCAGGGCTAAATCTGGATCTTTTATTTTCTCTTCTTGTACGAGGGTTTGTTGTTTTGCTGGAAGAGGCAACTGAGTTTTTTTTATTTTTTATAAACTCATGTTGTTTCTTGTGAAGATGTAGTTATTTTTTTTTTCTCTACATGTACAGCTTCATATATGTTGCCCTCATTTAGTTGTTGAAGGAGAATTACTCTTTGGTGATTTAGATGATTTTTCTTTGTATAAAGTTGATGTATTTACACTTGTGCGCCTGCATATATTTTCAGCATATATTGAGTTATATGTAGATCTTAGTGTTTTTTTTATTTTAAGTCCATTTGGTATAATATTCCTTTTCTTGCATTGTGACAAAAAATAAATGCCACTATTAAGTTGTGTTATTTTTGTTATTATTTTAACGGATTATGGCATGTTTGGTGTGAGAGGGATGGAAACTGGAGCGGTGTAGGTAGCTACATTTGTCTGAGGGTTTCCTTTATACAGAGAAGTGGAGAGTGTGATTGGTGATGAATATAATAGTGTCTAGAAAGTTTACCTGTTCTGTAGAGAAATCCATTCTAAGTTTTATAGATGAATAGAAGGTGTTGAATGAACTGTGAAAGTCTCAGAGTTTGCTTTCTCCTTCTGTCCATATGATGATCAACAGATCATCTATGTAACGGAAGTATCTGTATGGTTTGTAAAAGGATATAGATAAGAATGTTTCTTCTAGATTGGCCATAAATAGGTTTTTATTATTCATTCAACTAACAAACAGTTTATACATTGAGTATATAGGCTCTGCAAACAACAGACAAGACATACCAGTTGTAAGACATGTGAACAAAGTTCATTAGGGGAATGGAAATTGCTTTTCTACAAAAGGCCCCACAGATTTTCTGTTATATGCATGGAGGGACCTGATTGGGGAAATTCACCTTTTTAGATAAAGGGAATCTGACTGTGACACCATCAGATTAAAATGTTTTTAAGAGTATCAGTCAGTTTACACCTGTACAATCAGGAGAATTTGCATTTAAAAATGTATTTCAAATATTGAAATGCAGCTTCTGAATGAAAATGGGTTTTATTGAGATAATGGTGATTAGAGATTTATTGTAAACTATAATTGATTCACGACAAAATAACTGTGGCCATATTCCCTCCCAATCACAAGTCAACGTGAGCATAATGGGTTGCCATGGGACTAACTCAACTGTTGGTTTATGGGTAGGAGGTCAATCAATTTATAAGCCACAATGGAAACCACACAACCAACTGAAAGGCATGTGTGATGTGAGTGAGTTGATGTGGAATGATGTCACACACTGAGAAGATGGATATTTAAGTCCTGGTGTCCAACCTATCACTGACCCCTGATGAAGCCACTTCAAAGGGACACTGTCCTCTCAACAGGAAGTCTGTTTCATCTTACGGAGCAAAAACAAAAACAAAAACAAAAAACTATACATTGTTCTAGAGTTTCCACTACAGAAAATCATCCCAGAGATGTACATCATTGTTTTTGGAATGAATCTGTGACCCAATATGCCAATGTGATACTCAGAGTACTTGATGAAGGCGTGGGAGGGGCTACCACAGAATTACAACATTGGGGGTCATTGCTTTAACCAACACAGGAACACACAAGAAGATTGTGATTTTAATTGGCACATTGAAGAAGCTGAATAGATTACAGGAGCTGCTCATTTGTACAAAAAACTAAGATCATTACATTTCTGGGCGATACTTATCTGCAGAGAAAAAGGTCTAATATAAATATATAGCCAGTTCTTTAACATCAACTTAAAAAAATAGATTTTTGGGTGAAATCACTAATTGCCAAAATGCAGAATCAGACTGCAAATTATTTTGGGGAAATACTAAAATGCTAAGATTCAGTGACTCAAGAAGTTAAGTTAAGCAAATCATGGCAATAGAAAGGAAAATGAAACTCTTAATGAAGATAATTATTTGAATATGTGATGAAATATGGAAACAGAAAGGTAAAACAATATGGACCTGACTTTCAGCCACATTAAATTCCTCTAACGTGTATAATCGTAGCTCGCAAGACTTACGGCTATTAAATTGGCCTCTTAAACCAGCCGCCGATGACTTGCGGGGTAGGAGCGAGAAAACCCTACAGGACGTGAGAATTCGACTTGTGAGCTTGCAAATCCTTTCATCTGTCAAGCCCGTAACCGCTGCATTAAAAGTGGACTATCCAGTAATTACATTTTAGTATGAAGCAATCAGATTATCACAAGTTCTGAAATGGCTTAATCATAACAATAAGCTCACTTATCATGAATTGTGACCTAAAGTCGTTGCTTTTCTTTGAAAAATTTCCTGCCAAATATTTAATGAAAGGCTCACTTATAGTTAAGTCAAATTTATATTATTGGCAACGTATTAACAAAAAGCAGGTCTATATTCCCTTTCCTAGTTTATTAACTCCAATTTCTAGTATTATTAAATTAATTCAAACCATTACAAATTCTAACTTCTTCAATAACTCTTCTCAGATACTTGGTGATTTTTTTCTTGATAGAAAGCTTCACCCCTTTTCTCAATTTAAAAAAAAAACTTGGTATTTCAACTTTTTGTTGGTTAACATATGAACAATTAAGAGTATGGGTAGAGAAGCATATAACTAATAAAGTTTTTGGCAAGCAGTTTAATTCAGTTGAACTGCTGGTTCAAAAAATGGACTTCTCCCACCTAGTTTCTAAATGTTTTCATATTATACGATCTAATATAGAGAAAACTAAGTCTGCTTCTTTGATGTGGGAGCAAGACTTTACCACTTCAACTTCCTTAAGTAGTTGGGAAAAAGCTTTTAGAGCTACTAATACATTTATTAAAAATGCTTCCCAAAGGGAGGTATATTTAAGAGTTTAAACAGATGGTATATAGTTCCTCTTAGAGTATACCAAATCTCCCATGACATCAAAGATAAACTTTGTTGGAGAAACTGTGGGGGTATTAGCAACCAACTCCACATTTGGTGGAATTGTCCTCTTATTGTATGGGTTGAGTGCTTTGAATTTATTTCAATTACACTAAAAAAAGACTATCTGTCTCACCACATATGATTGTCCATTTCATATCTTTTTTGACGCTCTTAAAACTAGAGAACTTGCGTTAATTATTCAGATTTGTTCCACAGTCAAATCTACCATTATTAGCAGATGGAAACAATCCAACCTCTCTAGCTGGGCGGAAATCTTAAAAAAAAAAATTATATTAAAGACTTAGAAAACCTTTATGAATCTGTCAAAATTATTAATCAACACAAACTTAAATGGTTGTTTGGGATTCAATGGCGGAACCTTGAATGTTTAAACAAATCAAGTTCGGGTATTAGCACAGGTTATGAATGTGGTGTGAATGAGGCTTTATCTGTTTTTTCTCTCTTTGATTTGTTTCTGTTTTGTTTTTTCTTTTTGTTATTATATAATAATTTGTTATATTTGTGTTTAATTATCAGGCATAGTCTTGTCTGTTTGTTCTGTGTAATTTTGTTATTTGAAAAACTAATAAAAATAAAAAAAATAAAAAAGTGCGCTATTAAATTGCATCAAAATCAATGGCGTTCAACCCCGTAACTCGCAAATGGAGCCAGGAAGCTGGGTGCTAGAGAAAGGACGTGCAAGAGGGGTATAGTCCAACCTGTAACACTTTAAATGCACATATATACACACACTACTGTACTTTTATGAACATAGAAAGTGATGTTAAGCCTTAGAATTAATAGCACAACATTCTCAAGTCACAAATCGGCCCAAAGAAATACTAAATTTCATGTTTAATTTCTGTGTTATATTGATCCCGGCAATCAATGTGTTAATATATATTCTGGAACTCGCATGGACTAGAATATCATATTTATGGCTTTATCAATAATGCATCACATCTGGAACGTGGGTCCGATCGCAAATCTTAATTGAGCCCCATAAGACTTTGAAACCCCACCTCCATTTTTCAGTGACATAATTCTGACGATCTCTGTTTCCATTGACTCCATCTAAACTCGTAACTACAAGTTTAACTAATTGATCACGTTTACGGCCGCACATCCAACAAGCGAAAAATGGTTTACGGGTTTGCCTCTCAAGCCCGTAACTTGTAGCATGTTCTAATTTAATAGCACCGTAAATCCACAATATTTCAAGCTCACAGACGTTGCGGGTCTCACGTTGCACATACAAGCTTCAAATTTAATGTAGCTATTTGTGTATAGGTATACATATATCACAAAGACGTGAAACCCCATTAATAGGAGAAATTATTAAATAATGAGCTGTAGATAACAATGGTCAACAAAATGTTACTTTTTTGTCTCAGAAGTCAAAATAGGTGAACCTTCTAGTATTTTTTGTGCTGAATACAAATATCTTTTTAGAATTTCTTTATCACGTAAGAATTTTGAGAGACATTGATATTAAGTTTACAGTATTACATATATTTACAATACGTACATAGCAAAGGACTAACTCCCCTAAAATGTAGAAGTATAGGGTTTTCACTTGTATTTTTTCTCAGGAACATCCCTCTTAAGGCTTCAACAGTAACCAGCAAGCATTGCTGGACTCCACTTGCCCTGCTACCGCCTTTCCATTTTGGAAATGTCCTGGTGGAATCGTTCACTATGTTCATCGCTGACTTCCCCTCAAGATTTGTTAGGAAGGAATCCAGGTGCGAATCCAAGAAATGGATATATTACATCCCATGGTCTTGTAAGATTGCAAAAAATCATCAAATATTTATTTGTAGTTGTCTGCCTTATGATTCCCTAAGAAGTTCTGGCAAACACTCTTGAAAGATTTCCATACAGCCTTTTCCACCTGGTTCAACGGACTATCAAAGTTCTCATTGTTAATCAGTTGTCTTATGTGAGGTCCTATAAAGATCCCCTCTTTGATCTTTGCATCACTGATTCTTGGGAATTTTTTTTTCTTAAATATGTAAATCCAGGTCCACTTCGATCTACTGCTTTGACAAAGTTCTTCATAAGACTAAGCTTTATATGGAGTGGAGGATCGAGTGGTGTATTGACAACATTCTTCTGTCCTCGAGTTAGTGATGTTCATTTTGGCTATTGTTTCTGAGTGTGATGATTTCTTCGGTCTCTGTTGTCCCACTCACAAAGAAAACAGCTGTACTTTGTGTGACCAAGTTGTAGTCCAAGCAAAAGAGTGACTACACAGATATTCCATTTGTATTTGATTTTTTTATAAGCACAAGTTTCATGATCTCATAAGTTTCTTTAATATAGACAGCATGAGCTAGTGACACTGATGGAAACTTGAACAAGTGCTTCCATGACAGAATAAACATCATTGCAAAAAACAAGTTCATCTTCAAAGGAAAATAAATCCTTAAAGTCACTATGCCTATCTCTTAAGGAAACTAACATTTTTTTTGTTTGTTTTTTATGGAGAAGATTTCCAGCCTTTCAACCTGGAGCCTAAGAGATCTTCTTGAGTTTTAGATAGGTTCAAGTCTCGGATGTGGTCAATGATGTCTCCTTGGGTAAGGAAATGTGGTTGTAATGATGAACAGGAAGCCTAAAAAGTTTGATCAAGCCTTATATCATCATCACCTTGCTCTATAGGATCATCACTAATTATTACTTCTTCTGGAGGTGTTGGCACAGACAATTCTTCACTATTCAGCACTAGCCTGATGTCAGATGGTAAATTTGGATATGTCACAGTGTGGTTTGTTACTTTTGTTTTACAAACATTTCAGACATCAGTTCTAAATAATTCTGTGTTGTGATCTTTTTGTTCTTGCCAAATCATTGCAAAATTTATGTGCCGAGAACCTGTCGACCAACTTGTGAGAAGTCTGACACAGGTATGCCAACAAAAATGAGGGGCCCAACTTTTATCTTGGTTACCGACTTTGCATCCAAAGTAGAGCTCATAACACTTCTTAATATGTGGAGTAAAAACACGTTCATAATTTTTAAGTATCACCTCATTACAAATGTAGTAGATGATTAATACAATTTCTTGGCTTTGTTCAGCACTGTATTATGAACATAAAATGTACATAGAACTACACACATAACAGATACTCACAGCATTAGATATTTCAAGAACTAACTCTTTCCACCAACTGGCCAGGGACGCTGACTCATACAATAAACAAGCAAACACGCGACTCATCATGCCTCATGAGCAACACGTGACAGAATATGACACAAAGGTTTATTACTCTGGCCCTTTTTAAGTTGACTAATCAGTAGAATTTACAACAATTAAAAATACTAGGATCTTACTGATGGAAAATTAACATATCTTAATGCTGTATGAACGTGTTATATAGCACAATGTATTAAAGAGGACGTAACTGTAATAATATAGGTGATAGAACAATTCTGAGACCATTTTCAAAATGATGATTTTCGAAAAAAACGTATTTGCTCTGGGACAAACTCTTTGTTGACCAGTTTAATTGAACTTGAAAGTTGGGTATTTTAATCATATTACATGAAAAACTCATCACATTCACATCATTAATTTCCACCCACATATGGTTATACTGAAAATAATGCACCCAGGTCCCAATGGATAATTGCCAATTGTTGTCAATAATCCCCTGAATAAGATAACACGATAACCACCATGCTAGTGGTAGGTCAGGAAGGTTGACTGACTGGAAAAATAAACAAACTTCTATGATTGTCTACTGTAAGAAAATGCATTGTTTTATATAAAGTACTATTATTACTCATCTAGTTCTAAATGACTCCATAGCTGAAAAATCTAATATCTTTAATTAGTTTTATTACTCACCTTCGCTGATTTTTACAGGAATTTTCTCTTCCTTGACATGTTGGCGATTCCTCACATCTGGTTCTGGTTCTTGATCAAACTGTGAGACAACTGAAGACCTCACATATCCTGTATAAATATATACACACACACACACTAATTATGTATTTGCCATGACTGATTTTGGGATTTCGCTGAACCCACAAGCAACCCCGCTATTTGGAACCCTGGCACACTGGGTTGCTAATAATAAAAGCTATCAAAATGGACATGAGATTTGTCGAAAGAACGTGTTGGTGTTGTGTATAGTATAATGTGGTCCATAATAATTAATGTTGGTGTTACTATATGGGGTTATGTGCACTGTAATAATGTTATTTTACTGGTAACCAACAGAGATATACTTTCTACTAAATTGTGTTAGGGGGACAGCAAATGGATAAACCCAAGGTTTCTGCATGAATTTACATGGCCCCTCAGAAGTGGCAGGCATCCACTCTCTGGCCTTAGATAGACATAAAAGTGATATGCTTCACCTAACAGCAAAATATAGTTCTGGGATATGACGTGACCTGGGCAGATAGGCCCAGGTCAGTGATTTCTCCACTGAAATTTGTACAGGGGAATAATGCCAAAAATCTGCACTGCACACCCAGGATCAGGCCACGTGCAGAAGGAGGCCCAGATCCTGAATCTCCGGGATTGTTTTTGCCATTTTCCCCAATGGAGTTTGATATCCGTTTTTACTGGGGAAAATGGATGCTGCTGGGCTTGTACCACAACCAAGACAGGGACATATGGATAGACGGAGTGTAGCAGCCTGCATGCTGTGTTTGGAAGGATGAGTAGCACCAGTTGTGATGATCCAGAGATGAGGGACCACGTGCATCTCAAAGATTCTCCCGCTAGGTCTTTTGTGTTCAATCTCTCAGCACCCCGCAGAACACCTCTCAAGTGAACTCAAGACATCACCGGTTACAAACTCAGCCCCAAGGTTACGGATTTATTAAAACTAACAAAATGATTCTCATCCCTTTAGTAAGGATTGAATATACAAGAAAGACATCAGACATCCCGTAGCTTAGTATGTCAGAGTCAGACTGAGATCTATCATTGTTACACAAGTCTTTTTAAAACCAAAAAAAAAAAGAACACAGGCATCACCTCCCTGGCCTCAGATATGTGAAGCATATCACTTTTATGTCTAACAGCAAAATATAGTTCTGGGATATTGCCCCATCCCCACCATTACTACGGCTACCAATCCCCTCCACTGGATTCCAGATACCAGGGCCTAGAAGGTTTCATCTTGTTAGCTGACTTCAGATTTAAGGACTCTCTGATTACACATGGAAAGTTTGAAATGAGGCCACATGTCGTTCTGGTTAATGTATTAACCCATCTCTCCCACGCCCCCAGTGCCCACTCTGACAGAACCACAATTCCAAGATCATAAATACATTGTTTAAACTTTATACAATGACCAAAATTATCCTATTAAATCAAGTCACTAATCTAAAAGTTATAGCATTACTTTTAAACAGTACTTTGAAAAGAGGCTTGGCATAACAGTGTCATATCCTAACCACAACCTGAACACTAAACATTATATAAGCAATTCTTATTATGCCTGAATACTCACAGACCATGCCCATTGGAAAACCAGGGTACCAGATCAGTGTCTGAGGCCTAACATTACACACGTTATTAGGGTCATAACAAAATAGTCCATGTAAGAACAAAATAGTCCTCGATTTCAGGGAGGTGACAGTTCAGTCGTGGGCCATACAGAACCTTGCTGGTGGGGTACAGGGAAGTCCCAAAATCAGTCATGACAACATTATATCTTTGTTCAGTGCTACATTTAAATTATATATCACATATTATAATTGTCCAACTACGATTCGTCGTCACGCTCTGTTGCGTAGTGCGTACGACTTAGCGATGAGCGTCGAGGCGAGCCATTAAATTGCAGCACTTTGGCAATGAGCGCCACAGGCGCTCACTGCAGGCGAGCCTCGCATAGCGAGGCGAGCCGTTACGTTAAACCGTAGCACTTAGAAAAAAAAATACGAGATGAAAAAAATTACGAGATAAGCGGCGGAACCAAAACAATAAAAAAAACACTAAAAAATAAAAAAAAGGTCACTTACAGCATGGGGAACCAGGCAGGACGTCTGGGAGTGAGTTGGAACTCCAATTTACATCAATTTAGACGAGTTACAAAGATCGAAAATCGGCTAAGCGAGAAAAAAATGGCCGCCGAAAAAAATGAAAACGAGGCTATACTACTACGAACTGCGTAAAACACAGCCACAGACGTATGTGCTCGAAAAACAATGAGATAAAGCTTAGTAGGGATTAACCGCGCAATGAGTAAAAAGACAGTAGCGAGTACATTTTACGAAACGCAATTACAGATTTACGCATTAACACAGATTTAACGCCTTTGTCTCGCGCAACATCGGATTTCACACCTAAAACAACGCATTTGATGAAATATAAGTTGAAAGTTAAAAAAAAAAAAAGTAAAAAAAAATGTTTATTTATTTTAAGAAAAAAAAAATAAAAAGGGACAAATGTAGCGGAGTCATTTTGTGTGGCAAACAAATTTCACAAAATGTAATTCTTATTGACCGTCATTTTACCGTTTTAACATATTTACTGTTAAACCGTAGTACTTTAGCGGGCTTAGTGATGAGCGCCGCAGGCGATCATCGCCCGGCGAGCCTCGGACAGCAAGGCGAGCCGTTAAACCGTAGTACTTTGGCAATGAGCGCCGCAGAAAAAATGGCGGACGAACAAAACGAAAACGAGGCTACAGCACTATAACCACGGAAAACATGTACCGATAATCCGCTAAGAGGCATACCACACATTATCCGCCATTTTAGGATAATGCGGAAGTACACAGCTACGTTAATGGTTTCGGCTTGCGAAAGCACACTATTACACTGCACACGTTCATCACGCTTACACAGCACCTCCACACCACTAATGCTGCAGCAACATCAACACAGATTGCCAGCTCTTCAACACAATGCATAAAAATACGTATATTCATTTATTAATTTGAATTCTATATTTCAGTAGTACACACAAAACAACATTAGCTACCTTACAATTCCATATGTATATTAATAACTAAACAACTTTTCAAACATAAAAAATGACGGCAATGAGATGTGTGACGGGCAATACGCTAGTTTATATATAATCATTAAACAGTATAAACAATCATTTATAATATGCTGGGCAAAAGAGCGATAGAAGCCCTCCACCGTACAGTAAATAAACAGTACGTTTTTGTGGATTTTCCTTACAAGTGAAGGCTGATAAATTGCAGAGTGCACTAATTGTGCTCATGTGAGAGGGGTGTGGCTTGACTGTTAAACTAGTATAAAGGGTTTGTGAGCTGTTTTGGGTCTGTTTGCAAGTAACCTTACAAGTAAAGGCTTTAAAAAAAATTAGAGTACAATTTTGGGCACCACCTCATAAAAAAGACATTTTTGAGCTGGAAAAAGTACAGAGAAGGGCTACAAAACTAATAAGGGGAATGGAGGGGCTAAGTTATGAAGAAAGACTAGCAAAATTAAGCTTATTTTCGCTAGAAAAAAGGCGTCTAAGAGGAGATATGATTACGTTATATAAATACATCCAGGGTCAATATAAGGCTTTGTCAAGTGAACTTTTTGTAGCAAGAGATTTTCAACTGACAAGAGGACATCCGTTGAGGTTAGAGGAAAAAAAGATTTCACCTTAAACAAAGAAAAGGGTTCTTCACAGTTAGGGTGGTTAAACTGTGGAATTCTCTACCAAAGGAGGTGGTGACAGCGAATTCGATAGACAACTTCAAAAAGGGGTTAGATATATTTCTGAATAAAGAGGGCATTCAAGGCTATCCTAGATAACTAGCAAGGAATATTGATCCAGGGAGAAATTTGATCGCCAGTTTCTGGGGTCAGGAAGGAATTTTGCTTTTTTTTCCCCTTATGAGACAATTGGCAAAGTTTCAATGGTTTTTTTTTTTATGTTTGCCTTCCTCTGGATCAATTAACAATTATTAACAAATTGTCCACATATTAAAAGGATTAGAAGAGATCTAAAAAGGTTGAACTTGATGGACTAACTCTTTATTCATCCTCCAATACTATACTATTAATAATTATTTAATCAATAATTTAATTAATAACTAATCCGCATATTGCAGATCAGAGGAGATCTTAACAGGTTGAACTTGATGGACTGAAAGTCTTTTTTCAACCTTAATTACTATAATTACTATGTAATTGTGTCCAAGTGAGAAGGCAGAAGTTAATATAAACAGGAGAAGGGGCCAACTTGTGAGCTTGCGAACATTTTTTGTGTCAAGTGCAATTCTAGTAAAAGCGTAGGAGTTTAAATAAAAAGGAGGGACTTCAAAGAAAAGGGAGGGCAGATTTATAGTGCAAAGGAGGAAAACTTTTTACAAATATATTATTTTATATTCTTTATTCTTAATTCAGGGTTATCATGGATAATTACAGAGACAGTATTGATCCAGGGAGAAATCCAATCGCCAGTATCTGGGGTCAGGAAGTTAAAAAAAATTCTCCCTTTGAGACGACTGGCTAAGTCTTACTTGGGTTTTTTTCTGTTTGCCTTCCTCTGGATTAATATTTAAAAAAAAAAAAAAATTAAATAATAAATTAACAACTAAGTAATTCATATTTAATCTGCATATTGCAGATCAGAGGAGATCTTAAAAGGTTGACCTTGATGGACCGAAAGTCTTTTTTCAACCTTTATTACTATGTAACTATCTGTGTTCACATTTGAATGTCTAAAACAAGTTAAAAATATATACATAAATAAAAGTATATTATGATCAGCACACACGTTAAGGTTATAATCATAAAGACTTTTAATGAATGTGACAGTGTCATTTTTAATGTAAAGAATACTTTACTATACAGAAATGAGGAAAGTACTTAGAAATTCTACTCAAACATAAAATAAGTGAGTTATGTGAATCAGTCACCTGCAGCGAGCTCTGAACCAATCGTCACCAGCAGAATATCCTTCTCATTCATCTCATCTCCTTCCTCACTAACAGTGTCCACACTATCACTTTGGAGACCTGTTAATACCAATAGAAAATGAAATGGTCATGTGAATTTACTATTATTGATAATCCCAACTGTTAAGAACATGGAAGGACCGACTGGAATTTAGCCCCCACTGTTTTCTATTGCTGAGATAAAACTCACAAGAGATATTTTACCTCTATTTTTAGTTTTTATATCTTGATTTGAGAAAAAACATGATGTTACCTGAGCTTCCGTTTGACGAGATTCCTAAAGTCTCATTATGTCCATCTATATCACACTGGAAAACACAACAGAAGATCAAAAAGCAACACAAATTCTGACAAACCCATGGGATGACCATGTATTTTACCTAATCCCATATTGACATAAAATAAAATTTCAGTCTCCATCTTTGTCCCTCCAAATCTGCTCTAAGGGTTATCAACTTATCTGCTACTGCTAATATTAATTAGCATTTCCTGGGTACTACTGATTTAGGAAGGCTTGGTAAACAGGAGCATGCTCGCTTTGAAGATACAGAAGATTATGGAATTGTAGCTATAGTCCCTGAATCCATGCACACATGTCAAGATAAAGCTTGGTCCACAAAAGGGAGTCACTGTGTCCTGATGTAATGTTGCATTGTCCAGCAGTGTTCACATTTCCAATCACAGGTCTGGATAAGGCTTGGACACTAAAGAGAGTTACTGTGTCCTGGTATCACATATAATAGGTACCGTAATTGTGAGTTGTCGTTAGGCAATATGGAAAAAAGTTACGGGCTTGCGCATGCGCAATGAGCGTTCATTGCATGCCTCGCAATGAGTGCCGAAGGTGCTCATTGCGAGGCACGAAAGTTATGGGTTTGACGGGGGCTGAAATGAGTGCCGACGGGTGCAAGGTAGAAGGGGGGGGGGGAGGCATACGATGAGCGCCAAAAACGAGGCTCCATAGCGAGGCTCGCAAGAGAGGCTCCGGACCACTTTCGAGTTACGGGCTTGAAAACAAAAGACGCCAATTAATTAGAAAATTTACTTAGAACCTCACACACAGCACAGGGGGAGAGGCAGGGAGCCTGTAAGTGAGGTTGCAAGCTAATTTGCTATGTAATTGGTTTCACATCCATATACGGCAAAAGCAGCAAAGGGGAAGGAGAGGGTGGAGAGGGTGGAAAGAGACACGAGGGGGAGTAGAGGGCGGAAGAGACACAGGAGGGAGGGAAAGATACAAATGGCGGAGGGATAGGGGGTGGACGAGACAGGGGGGGGAGAGATAATGGAAGGGAAGGGGGAAGGGAAAAATAATAACACGGCAGCTATGGGCTTGCGCATGCGTGCAGTAATGGCTGGAGGCGCTAATCACAAGGCCCGTAAAAGTAGAAGAGGGGGAAAGAGGCTCACAATGTGCGCCAAAGGCGCTCATCGTGAGGCATGCCACTTGGGGGGGGGGGGCACGCACTGTGTGGCAAACGGCAATACAATTTGAAGCCTGGCAATGCTGTCACTTTTGACGGGCAAGTCACTAGTAAGGTCCTATTGTCCCGCAGTATTCGCCTCTCCAGTCACAGGTCCAGATAGAGCTTGGTCAGTAATGGGAGTCACCGTGTCCTGGTATAATGTTACACTGTCCAGCAGTGCTCACCTCTCCAGTCAGCTGATGAGTGTGGGGGGATTTCTTCTTCACAATGGTGTATTCCTAAAAGGGAGTGAGAGGAACATGTCAGATAAATAAATATAAATTATATATATATATAAATTATATATATATATATATATATATATATATATATATATATATATATATATATATATATTGCTTCAAGTGCAGATCTCTACTGCAAGAAGAACCCACCTTACCATCTTTCTTCAGTAACACCAAATAAAATTATTGTTTAAAATGTCACAGTCTACTTAAATCAAAGCCCAGACCCTGTTCAGCTCATCTAACTCACTTTGATTATCTTGTAGCCATACCATGTAGGCTCAGCCAAAATGGGCAGGTCATGGCAGAGCAGTCAGACAAATAGCGGTCCACTGGAGAAGGAACTGGCAACCCACTCCAGTATCTTTGCTAAGAAAAATGTATGGACAGGCACAACCAGAGACATACCGATATGGCACCAGAAGATGAGCCCCTCAGGTCAGAAGGTTCCTACCACATTACTGAGGAAGAGTAGAGGGCAAGTACAAGTAACACCAGATCTAATGAAGTGGTTGGGTCAAAGCTGAAAGGACACCCAGCTGTGGATGTGTCTGGAGGGGAAAGGAAAGTCCGCTTCTCCAATGATCAATACCTGTAATGTTAGATTTATGAACCAAAGCAAACTAGACGTGGTCAAGAATGAAATGACATGGTTAAACATTGATATCCTAGGAATTGGTGAACTTAAATGGGACACTGCACATCAGACAACCATCAGATCTTCTACTGTGGTGAAGAATACAGCAGAAGAAATGGAGTAGCCATCCTAGTCAATCAAAGAGTGGCAAAAGCAGTGCTAGGTTATAACCCAATAAATGACAGAATGATCTCAATTTGAATTCAAGGCAAGCTATTTAATATCACAGTGATCCAAGTCTATTCTCCAACCACCGATGCTGAAGAGGCTGAGGTTGTCCAGTTCTATGAAGACATTCAACACGTCATAAATATAAAACCAAGAAAATATGTTACTATCATCATAGGAGATTGGAATGTTAAGACAAAAGACACCTGGAATAACTGGCAAATTTGGCCTTGGAGTATAAAATTAAGCAGGACAAATATTAGTAGAATGTTGTCAAGATAATTCTATGGTCGTAGCAAACCTGTCCATGTGATGGATCAGAACACAATAGTCTAAATTGGTGAAGTTAAATGAGAAAAATATATACATAAAACTATTTTTTAGAAATAGAAAACAAAAAATTGGCATGTGCGTATGTATTCACCCCCTTTGTTATGAAGCCCATAAAAAGCTCTGGTGCAACCAATTACCTTCAGAAGTCACATAATTAGTGAAATGATGTCCTCCTGTGTGCAATCTAAGTGTCACATGATCTTTCATTACATATACATACCTTTTTTGAAAGGCCCCAGAGACTGCAACACCAAAGCAAAAGGCACGACTAACCAAACACTGCCATGAAGACCAAGTAACTCTCCAAACAAGTAAGGGACAATGTTGTTGAGAAGTACAAGTCAGGGTTAGGTTATAAAAAAAAATTCAAAATTTTTGATGATCCCCAGGAGCACCATCAAATTTATCATAACCAAATGGAAAGAACATGGCACAACAGCAAACCTGCCAAGAAATGGCCACCCACCAAAACTCACGGACCGGCAAAGGAGGGCATTAATCAGAGAGGCAGCACAGAAACCCAAGGTAACCTTGGAGGAGCTGCAGAGTTCCACAGCAGAGACTGGAGTATCTGTATATAGGACGACAATAAGCCGTACGCTCCACAGAGTTGGGCTGTATGGCAGAGTGGCCAGAAAAAGGCCATTACTTTCAGCAAAAAACAAAATGGCATGTTTTGAGTTTGCGAAAAGGCATGTGGGAGACTCCCAAAATGTATGGAGGAAGATGCTCTGGTCTGATGAGACTAAAATTTTACTTTTCGGCCATCAAAGAAAACACTATGTCTGGTGCAAACCCAACACATCACATCAACCAAAGAACACCATCCCCACAGTGAAACATGGTGGTGGCAGCATCATGCTGTGGGGATGTTTTTCAGCACCTGGGACTGGGAAACTGGTCAAAGTTGAGGGAAAGATGGATGGTGCCAAGTACAGGGATATTCTTGAGAAAAACCTGTACCACTCTATGCGTGATTTGAGACAGAGGTTCACCTTCCAGCAGGACAATGACCCCAAACACACTGCTAAAGCAACACTTGAGTGGTTTAAGGGGAAACATGTAAATGTGTTATAAAGGCCTAGTCGAAGCCCAGACCTCAATCCAATAGAAAATCAGTGGTCATGAGGCTGAAGCTCAAATATTTTGGCCATATCATGAGACGGAAGGATTCCCTAGAAAAAAAGACACTAATGCTGGGAAAGATTGAAGGCACAAGAAGAAGGGGGCGACAGAGGCAGCGATGGATAGATGAGGTCACTGAGGCAATGAACATGAACTTGATGGAGCTCAGATGGATACTGTCATTTGTGATGGGCAAATTACTAGTAATTACATAGTTATATAAGTGACAAAAAACATAACCCACCAAACACAACTTTGTTATATATCCATTGACCAATCTGATCTGATAAAGAGGAAAGGAAGACATTCACAACAATGAATGAGTCAATAGGGGTGTCATCATGACATTTATCAGATCTTACATCTCCAGTCAGCAGGTAGATAATCTCCAGGGCATGAGACAAGATCCTCTCAGACATCTCCTTATCCTGGTTCACCTCAATAACGGTCAGTGAATTAGTCAGACTTTCCAATACTAAGACCTGTGAGATTTAGAGAGAAATGTGAGGCAAGAAGTTTGTGTTACTGCAGGGTAATAAGTGGAGGTAGTAACAGGTAACATTTCCCAGCAGCTCTCACCTTCCCAGTCAGCAGGCTGAGGATTTCCAGGATGTGATGCAAGATCCTCTCAGACATCTTTTTATTCCGATTCATCACTGATGATTTAGTTAGATGGTGAGCTGTGATCTAAATGCATCAAAGAGTCAGAAATAAGAGACAAGAGTGAATAAGGATCTGCTCTGACAAAGAATCCAGGTATGGTTAAAAGACACAAGGATTTTATTCTGCAGAAGAGCAGAGAATGACAGGAAGGAGGCAAGTTTAATGAGGACATTGAGAATGAATAGACAATATATATGTTCCTGTCTTTATCCTACTCGCACCTAATAACCAGTCACAGATAGAATAGATAAACAGATAGATAGACAGACAGATAGCCCCATTCCCATCGCTCTGTATTATGTATGCCATAATATCATTATATCCCGTTATTTGTTCCTGTCTTTATCCCACTCGTAACTGATAACCAGTCATAGACCCAAATAACCCGCTAAATAATTTCCTGATTATTAATGGGAACACTGATCCCTTTATTTACCTGCTGAGAGCTCGAACAAAGATCAACTCCGGGACGCCAACGTGGAAGGAACAGGAAGTGAATGAACCGGAAGTTATATCTTGAAACTACAAGTCCCAGAACCCCTGCAGTGCAAGCAGTAGCCAATCAGTACAATAGGTGGTGGGTCACGTGTTGGGTTTCCATAGTGACTTCGTACATAATTCTCCCCCTCTCACAACTTTTAAAACAGAACTGAATTGTTATTAATACAATTTTCTGCCTAGCAACTATGATGTGAATGATCTTTTAATTATTTCATTGGCCAGGACATATGGATATTATTTTGTTCCCTGCAATGTGTGTCTGGTGTATTATACCCACTCTCTGAGACATCTCTCTGTAGCTGGATAAAACAAACAAGTGATACAAAAAGAGGGGACTGGAGCTGTGAGAGTGTAAATGGAGGAGTCTATCTATCTCTTTGTATCTACGGTATCTATTTTCTAGTTAAATGTCTATCTATCTATAGCTATCTATATTCGATCGGGCGTGGGGAGAAGGTTGTTTATATGTGTATATATATATATATATATATATATATATATATATATCAGTGCACAGATGACATATATGCAACTTTATTCTTTTTAATTACCTCAATTAGTTCTTAGACCTCAATTAAATCTTATTTATTCTGTTAACAATAATCATAAAACATACATAGTGACAAATAAAACCATAAAAGCTTTGCTAGGGTATACTGGCATATCTAATCACTTATTTCTCCAATAAGTCACAGATGAATGTAATTATTACCCACAGTCTGGCAGTAACATAAACTAGTACTTAATAGGTGTTACACTAACAAGGAACCTGAATGTGTCTGCTCCATAAGAAATTGTATTACTATTGTCACCAGGCACTTAAAGTGTTCAATATTTCTATGAGGTCACTCAATAACAAATGCTACCAATTTATTGAAAACAAAATGTTGATCAATAAAATTGGTAATTTGACACCTATAACTGAGATCCATTTGTTGGTGGTTATTGTGTCTATCATGGACTTGTGAGTCACCCATAGTACTAAAGGGATATAACAATAATAATGTGATATGACTATATAGGTGACGTTCTATGTATATTATGTTCATATGGGCTCAGTAAGCAGCAGCTTCTTGGGTGGTCTGACTACAAAACACCCAACTCGCATTTCCCCGTATACATGATTTTTTTCTGATTTTATTTTTACAACTAACTTAACAAGCCGTATAAATGTCATGTTTTAGACCAATTAGGTCACTATTTAAAGTAGTTTATTTTATCTTATTTGTTTGGATAAGCATCCAGAATAAAATTTAAATTCTAATATACTTTATAATTATTTAGTATTATTATTTCATTTTCACTTTATTATTATTTTTTCCTTTTATTAAAGACTAGCGAATTGCCCGTCAAAAAATGACGGCAATAAAATTGTAAGGTAGCTAATGCTGTTTGGTGTATAATAATGAAATAAATAATACATTAATAAATGAATATACTTTACGTATTTTGAAGTAATATATGCAGGAAGCATTCTGTTGAAGAGCTGACAATGTGTTTTGATGTTGCTGAAGCATTAGTGGTGTGGAGCTGCTGTGTAAGCGTGATGAATGTGTGCAGTGTAATAGTGTGCGTGCGCAAACCGTTAGTGTAGTTTTGTACTTCCGCATTGTTCTAAAATGGCGGGTAATGTGTGGTATGCGTCTTAGCGGAATATCCGTAGGTCTTTTGTGGTGTTTTGCGAGTTTCTTGTGGTGTTTTGTGTGTTTAGAGTGCTGTAGCCTCGTTTTTGTTTTGTTCGGTGGCCATTTTTTCTGTCGCTTAGAGAATTTTTTAGTGTCTAAACTCTTTTATTTTGAGTTAAATTAAGGTGTAACTGGCTTTTTTGAAAGCTTTTTATGTATGTGTTGTGTGTATTTATTGTGTTTTTAATTTTTTCATGTTCGTGGGTTGCGGACGATTTTTGTGAGGTCGTAATGTGTGGTAACGTGTCTCGTATGTTTTTTGCGTTACTACGTGAAGTTTGCGAGTGTCGCAGTTGCTGGTAAGGAGCTACGCTTAGCAAGGGCCGCGGGCTTGCTATGCGAGCCCACAACCATTAGCAACAAGTCGTATGCTCACAACTATATATGTGATTCATATTCTACCGGAAGGGAAAGAGGGGTCACTAGAAGCAGATGCAACTGACGTCTGTGCGCCAACTCCCTTGCGCGAGGTGAGAGCCTCTGCTTACAGGGTGCGTTGGTCTGCGCTGCAAGATCCTGCACCCTGTTTGACGCTAAAAGACTGGAGGCACCGGAGAAGGGACCCAAGGCAATCCGCCTTGATAGAGGCAAGCTCTGGAGCCTTTGACTTAGTCCTCCTCCCTAGCGAAGGGAGTATAGCGTTGACAGATTCAACAGGTTGAACAGATATAGAACCTTGGTAACCTGCCTTAGCCCTTTTCCCACACATCTTGACTAAGCACAGTAGATTTACAACGGCAGGCAGCAATAGCAACTGCTGATATAAACCATTGGCTGCACTGACTACGCCGATATCTTCTAATATGCAAGTAGTATTGAAGTTTCTGTGAAAACAAGCTTATACATTTTTTTCATGGAAGGAATAATGACTGACTGCTGCAGTGAATTGAAAAATACATGTTTATGATACACCCTTATGAGAATATAAATTGAGTAGAGAGTAAGATGGTTCAACCCCCCTGAACTGCTAGATTACTGCTAGATGATTGTTATATTGCTTGATAAAAACAGCAACACAGAAGTAGAACCTGGGTGCTCCTCTATCACAGCTCCTAACATACTTGTAGATTATAGTCCAAATTTAAGATTTTTATGGAGGAGAACTGTTGATAATTGCTGTACTGTGAATCTGCATTTTCTTTGATAAACCCAAAGTGTATTAGAACTGCAGTTTATGTTTTGTGCTGTGTTCGAGCTCTGCTATAAGTAGAAAAGTGGAGACTTCTTTACAACTATATAAGCAGAAGATTCGTGGATGTATTTGTAATGAAGGAGTGAATTTGGCAAGGGGTAGAGGAGTGAAGGAAGAAGTGAAGAAAATAAAGGGAAGCCTGGAAGCTTTGGCTCCCTTAGCATTATTGCAAACATTTTAAGCCATCATATGCTTTAGTCACAAAATCAAGAATAAAACTAGTAACTCCTTCTTCTGTCAACTTACTATAATATAAGGTGCAATATTATCTGTCTGCATATGCAGACTAATTTGCACAGCTAGAGAATTAAAGTAAAAAGGTGCTGTATTAATTGTATGTATATATAACTGCTTTTTCTTCCTGGTAAGCTATAGCCGGATGGATCCATTGAACTGATCTTTGCATAGCAAAGGGTTGAAGTGCAATACTAACTATTTGTATATATAATTGACTACTCTCTCTACTCTGGCTATTATAATATAACAGGACAGATTTTCTGAATTGAACTCTGCATGGCAAAATAATTGGAATTTAAGAGGTACAACGCTAGTTATCTGTGCATAGAATTGGCCCAGAGAGGAAATCTGCACAGGACCTAACAGAACAGTTATAATTAGATTTCTTAGTATCCAAGAAAAACAACAAATAATGCAATAATTTAGAAAATTAAGAAGCCTATCATACAAAGGTTCTAACTTGAGTTTAAATATAATGACTATTCCGCAGAAGTAGCCCATAAACTCTGAGAATTCTCAGCCAGTTGTAATCAACTCTTTAAAGAAGGTAGAAAAATTGCACTACTCTATCCAGCTAAATTACGATTAGAAACTGTTAAAGGACCACTGTTTTTTTAAAAAGTTAGTGTAGGTTCCTTGGAGAGGAAGGTAAAGAAGAAAGTTAAGGCAAGTACATTTTCAATATGATAGAATGTGTATTTTCACAAATTTGGTGCTGTAATGGCCAGTCTGTAATTGGACTTGGACAGGGAATGAGTGGGAGGGGTGGAGGCGGGGAGAGAGAGAATATACATATATCTTTTTTTCTCTTTCTTCTTTCCCTTTTCTTTTTTTCTTTTTTCGAGGGGGTGGCTAGGGGAAGGAATAAATGGAAGATGTAGAATGTATAATAGAAAGGGAGAGGAAAGATGAAAGAGCAGAGATGCAAAACAGAAGAAAGATGAATATTGAAATAACACATAACATTAAAATAACATCTTGAAGTGTGGAGGGAATAAACTCACCAATAAAAAGAAAGGCCATTTTAAACCATTTAAAAAAGATAGGATCAGATATTGATTTCCTACAAGAAACACATTTGAAGTTTAAAGAACATAAAAAATTGGCCAGGGAATTGGTGCAAGAAGTTATATTTACAAAATATAAGAAAAGAAATGAGGAGTAGTCATTTTCTTTAAAAAAGGATTAAACTATAAATATAAAATTATTTACCTTGATACAGAAGGAAGATATGTTATAATACAGATATGGCTAGAACAAGAACAATTCTTACTCTGTAACCTATATGCCCAAATAAAGATCAGCATTTTTTTTTCAAGAACTAATGACAAAAATATCCCTAATAAGTGACGAGTCAGTTATTATGGGTGGAGACTTTAATATTGCTCCAGTTGGTGATCAAGACAGAATTAAGATATCTAAAGGTCCTATTCAGGAAAATAATATGACCACTAAGAGAGAAAATAATATTTACGCAGAAATATTAAATAAATTAAATCTAATTGATATTTGGCACATTTTTAATCCACAAAATAGCGAATTCACTTGTTACTCAAAAACACATCAAACTTTATCATGAATCAATTATGTTTTAATTTCACCTAAATTAATAGAAAAAATAGGAAATCCACAAATAGGTAATATTCTTCTATCAGATCACGCTCCAATAATGATTAATATTACATTTTTACATTATGAATATAAAAACAGAAACTAACTATAGATCTAATATACAAGAAAAGTGTAGAATAATTACCAAAACTAATGAAATAAAGGATGTTTTTCTAGAACATTTCTCCAAGGTCTATACTATAGGAAAAATAGATTATGATGAAAAGGAGAGATTACAGAGATACAGGATACCATTAAATCATAAAAAAAAGGAAAAACAACTGGCCCTGATGGGTACACTGGTGAATTGTATTTAATCATGTTAGATCAGATATCATCTATCTTTTTAAAACTGATGAATTAATACTTTTTGGGTAATATTGAGATTTCAAAAGGATTTATTGAAGCCAACATTTCTATCTTTCCAGAAAAAAGGGTAAGAATAAAGAAGAAATAAACAGCTATAGACCAATCTCATTATAAAACTCAGACTATAAAATCTTCATGAAAATACTGGCAAATCAATTACAACTGCTCCTTAAAGATCTTATAGGAGGGGACCAAACTGGATTTACGCAAGGCAGATCAGTAACCACAAATATGAGGAAGGTTATGGGAATAATTCAGGAATATCAATTAAACTCAAATTCAAAAAATCCACCAACATTATTAATGAGTATGGACGCTGAAAATCATTTTATCGTGTTGAATGGGATCACTTAATTACATCCTTAACCAAAATGTGGTTTAAAGGGAGTTTTTGGCAAATAGTTAAAGGAACATATTCCTCTTCTATTGCCTCACTATTGGTAAATGGCTCTAAATCTAAGGAATTTGAATTGCAAAGGGGGACACGACAGGGTTGTTTCCTGTCCCCTTTGCTCTTTAACATTGAAATAGAACCGTTGGCAAACAAATTAAGGAATATCATAAAAGGTATCAGTATTGGAAACAAACAAATGAGGATTGCATTATATGCAGATGATCTTTTGCTATTTATTGAAAACCTAAAGACAATATACCCCAAATTATGAAGATACTGAAAGAATATTCCTCCTTTTCATGATAAAATATTAATACTGCAAAATCTGAAATACTTTTGCTTAATCAGGAACAAGACATTTCAACATTTAAAATTCAAAAACATTCAATGAGATATGTTGGTATACAATTAGCATCAACTATCCAGAAAATTTATTTATATAATTATAAAAACTGTTTTGACAGAATAAAGAGAGATTTTATGCTATGGAAGAATGAACCTTTATCAATCTTGGGAAGAATCTTTGTTATAAAAATGGTAATTTACCCAAGAATCTTATTTTTTTCTCCAGAATCTCCCCTGTTCAATTAAAAAGGAAGATATATAGAAAATACATGGCCTTTTCAAAAAATGTATCTGGAATCACAAGATCACAAATTAGTCTTGAAAATGATGGCATATAAATAGTAGAGGAGGTAGTAACTTACCAAATATAGAATGAGCTAATTGGTCAATTCAATATAAGATGGCTATAGAATAGCTAATTAAAGGAAAGAAAGTCGAGAAACTTTGAATGGGAACACTCATTGAACAGCCATGAGAAAGTTTCATATTTTTACACAACTTGAAGACAGAAATCCATCAGGAGATTAGGGCAGATATATTAACTCACCCCATGTTAAAGAGATGGATAACTTTTCACTCCAAAATTATTGGTATTGATAAAATTACATACTAAATGCCACTTAAAAATAATCCTGAATTTTTACAGGAAGTGAACATAGTTTCCTATAGAAATGATGACAGGGAAATGGACAATATAGAATATTTTCTTGAAAGAGATTCTAGAGCCATTAAGTGTTTTGAAACAAATTGCAGTGAAGTGAATATACAAAAAGAACAATGGTACTTTTTTACACAAGTGGAGAGCTATATAAATAATCTTGGTAAAGAAAACCCATTTTTTGTGAAGGGGATAAAGCCACTAAATTGATTCAGGATTTCTGCAAAGGCAAATATATAAAACTATTCAAGATCATTTTTGGCCAAAACGAGAAGAATAGTTCACAAATGGAATTAATTGTTTCCAGATATTGAAAAAATTAAGGGAATATTCAAAAGCATAGAAAGAGTCAGGGAATATATTCCATCTGCTGATTTTCTTGAACAACAACTTAAAATTATACATCAAAGTTATTACCTTCCAAAAATGTTGTGGAGAATAGGCAAAATTAAAGAGAATTAATCTATAAAATGTAAAATGCGAGATCCAGAATATAAGCATTTATTCTGGCAATGTAATAACATATAAAAAATTCTGGATGAAGGTTCAAGACTGGCTAAAAAAACAGCTAAGTATAGATATTCTATTAAATGCCCAAACAATCTTTTTCGGCAGCATTAATTACAAAATATATAAAGAATGGAGATTTCTGGAAATTATTATTTTTCTGGCTAAAAAACTTATTATAAGAAATTGGATAAATGTGAGAGACACTTCAATCTTAGAATTAAACCCAATTATTTTGAAGCAAATGATCCTTGATCAATATGACAGGATCGGTAACTTAGAAAAAAGGAGGAGGATGAGAGGAAGGAGGAAAATGAGGGGAATGTTATGACCCCAGGAGTGAGGGGGACATGTTCACCTCTTAACCCTTCTGCTTACTTGTATAGGGGCACCCCTGGATGATCTGGGTTCTTACGGTCTCAGCATTTCTGACTTGTTCAGGCCAGGACATCAGTTCAGGACCTCAGGAACACAGGAGGCAAAAAGCAGGCTTGGCAAAATAATAAATGCTTTTATCTCTATCTTTCTCTAAAATTACAGATTTACCTTTTTTATGCATTAACCATCAGGGCAAACTTTAATAACTGACTCACAGCATGACAGTTACAGATGACATCACAACATTCCAAATGCAGTAAACTCCTTATGAACTGGCTACAACTAAAATGTAATATAGAGTCCAAACACACAACATCACACATTGTCTTTGCAACAAAACAAGGTGGTTGGTTTCTGCCACAGGGAAGGAGGGAGGAGGAGGGTAAGGAGGGAGGAGGTGGGAGAAAGATATTATAAGTGACCTTACAAGGTTACATGTAGCTTCTTCACAACTTTGTATGGTAATTTGACAGATTAATGTGATATTGGTGCCCTGGGTTATTTGAAAGTAAATACTAGAACAGAATGGTAGGCTGGTGATTGGGCAGCTGAGTTAGTTTACATTGTGATCTAATCTTATATTATCATCCTACTGTGAAGCAGAATAATGGCTTGCTACTTAGACTGCTGTGGAGTTAAGTCTTGTCAGAAGAGGCAGTAGTGAGAGATTAAGAGGACAATAGGAGTGTGATACAATAGGGGGGAGTTCATTATTAATCCTGTGTTTAATATACTTTGGTACGTAGCATAATTCATAACCTATCTTTAATGTTTATATAAAAATATCATTATAGATCAAAAAAGTCTATTCACTAGGATGTCGCTGCATTGAATTGGTGTAGCTATAGGCTAACCCTAAGTCTTGTTACTAAGTTTAGAGGGACACATACCTAACCAGACTTGGTGTCTCCACCAAGGTGATTACCTCCTAGAGAGCAGTAGTGCATTGATACAAGAACTGGGAAGATTAGCTTAGCCAGCCTGGCTCCTATCTTGCTGTGAGCGATTAGAAAGGGTAACATCACTTGAGTGACAGGTTCTCCACGTTGCTCAGATAAAAAGCCCCGGTGATTGGACCAGGCTATGTTTACCCATGAATGGGGCTTATCTTGATTGGTTGTTGTTATTCATGAATATGTTGTAATATTCCATTTAAACTGTTGCTGTGTTTGATTACACATAAAAAAAACTCTTGATAGTATAAATAATTTCTGGGAATGGATGTTCCCAGAAGTGTAGAGGCGCTGTATCTAGGATGTCGAGTTTGATTTGGTCCTGTTGCTGAGAGATAATATTTCTCCATGTATGAACCAGAGGTCCTATGTCGGATATGCTGTTAATGAGGAAACAATATTGGTAATAGGCTCTTGCTAATCTAGTAAAATGTTTTCTGCTAAGCTCTGCTAGAGGTAGTACCGTCTCCAATAATGGACATTGTTCGCAATAGTGCCCCAAACTGTGAAAGATATAAAACAGGAGAGGGAGAGAGAAGGGCGCAAGGCCCCTAGTGCAGATCACTTGATTATTCCAAACGTGAATCGAACAGTGATTCAGGTCTACACTCAACCTTTACTGAGCCCATGATATGAGGTATATAAATTGCACTCTTCCTGATGATTTGTCTGTGCTTTCTTTTTGTGAGTCTTCTGTGGATCCAGTTGTTTTAGAGTATATGGTCCCTCTGATGCTGATACATGGCTAGGTATCAGTGAGTATATGTATAAATATCTCAAAGTACAGTAAAGTATATACAGTATCTCACAAAAGTGAGTACACCCCTCACATTTTATAAAATACTTTATTATATCTTTTCATGTGACAAAACTGAAGAAATTACACTCTGCTACAATGTACAGTAGTAAGTGTACAGCCTGTATAACAGTGTAAATTTGCTGTCCACTCAAAATAACTCAACGCACACTCATTGTTGTCTAAACTGTTGGCAACAAAAGTGAGTACACTCCTAAGTGAAAATGTCCAAATTGGGCCCAAAGTGTCAATATTTTGAGTGGCCACCATTATTTTCCAGCACTGCCTTAACCCTCATGGGCAGGGAGTTCACCAGAGTTTCACAGGTTGCCACTGGAGTCCTCTTCCACTCCTCCATGATCACATAAGATGGTGGATGTCAGAGACCTTGTACTCCCCCACCTTCCATTTGAGTATACCCCATAGATGCTCAATAGGGTTTAGATCTGGATACATGCTTGGCCAGTCCATCACCTTTATCTTCAGCTTCTTTAGCAAGGCAGTGGTCATCTTGGAGTTGTTTTGGGGGTTGTTATTGTTGGAATACTTCCCTGTGGCCCAGACTCCAAAGGAAGGGGATCATGCTCTGCTTCAGTATGTCACAGTACATCTTGGCATTCATCGTTCCCTCAATGAACTGTAGCTCCCCAGTGCCGGCAGCACTCATAATAAAATATTTACAACAATGTGAGGGGTATACTCACTTTTGTGAAATACTGTGTATATATATATATATATATATATATATATATATATATATACAGGGCCTCATTCTATTATCGGCCGTAGGAGATGCGGGCCGCAAGGACCGCCCGCAAGCTATTTGCCTATTCTATTCCCTTCCGGCCAGGAACTCCGGCAGGCTTGCGGCCGGCGCCTTGTTGTCCCAAATCATCTTTCTCTTCCTCTGTGTGTGTGTATGTATATATATATATATATATATATATATATATATATAAACACAGATGTACTTTTTATTTACTGTACTACTGTACGGTGGAGGGCTTCTATCACTCTTTTGCCCACCATATTATAAATGATTGTTGTGGTGAACTACCTACTCATAATTTCCACAACACAGGCTGAGATCCCGCTCCATGCTGATGATAGCCAGTAAGCTTGAAACAGCTGTACATGGATTGGATACTCAGTCTGTGTTTATTCCAACCTTGGCTTTGCATTAAAGCTGTGTAATACAGCATGCATAAGCTTAAAGGAAGCCATGATTGATAATGGCTAAGGAATGAAGAGTGAGGCATTTGTGGCCATGTTTGTGTGTCCCAGCTCAACTTCCCAGAATGCAGTGTAATAACTGTTTTTCTTGGAACTCTGAGCTGGAAGCAGGTTTTTTAACTTGCTTTAGACATTCAAGTGTGAACACAGATGTACTTTTTATTTACTGTACTACTGTACGGTGGAGGGCTTCTATCACTCTTTTGCCCACCATATTATAAATGATTGTTGTGGTGAACTACCTACTCATAATTTCCACAACACAGGCTGAGATCCCGCTCCATGCTGATGATAGCCAGTAAGCTTGAAACAGCTGTACATGGATTGGATACTCAGCCTGTGTTTATTCCAACCTTGGCTTTGCATTAAAGCTGTGTAATACAGCATGCATAAGCTTAAAGGAAGCCATGATTGATAATGGCTAAGGAATGAAGAGTGAGGCATTTGTGGCCATGTTTGTGTGTCCCAGCTCAACTTCCCAGAATGCAGTGTAATAACTGTTTTTCTTGGAACTCTGAGCTGGAAGCAGGTTTTTTAACTTGCTTTAGACATTCAAGTGTGAACACAGATGTACTTTTTATTTACTGTACTACTGTACGGTGGAGGGCTTCTATCACTCTTTTGCCCACCATATTATAAATGATTGTTGTGGTGAACTACCTACTCATAATTTCCACAACACAGGCTGAGATCCCGCTCCATGCTGATGATAGCCAGTAAGCTTGAAACAGCTGTACATGGATTGGATACTCAGCCTGTGTTTATTCCAACCTTGGCTTTGCATTAAAGCTGTGTAATACAGCATGCATAAGCTTAAAGGAAGCCATGATTGATAATGGCTAAGGAATGAAGAGTGAGGCATTTGTGGCCATGTTTGTGTGTCCCAGCTCAACTTCCCAGAATGCAGTGTAATAACTGTTTTTCTTGGAACTCTGAGCTGGAAGCAGGTTTTTTAACTTGCTTTAGACATTCAAGTGTGAACACAGATGTACTTTTTATTTACTGTACTACTGTACGGTGGAGGGCTTCTATCACTCTTTTGCCCACCATATTATAAATGATTGTTGTGGTGAACTACCTACTCATAATTTCCACAACACAGGCTGAGATCCCGCTCCATGCTGATGATAGCCAGTAAGCTTGAAACAGCTGTACATGGATTGGATACTCAGCCTGTGTTTATTCCAACCTTGGCTTTGCATTAAAGCTGTGTAATACAGCATGCATAAGCTTAAAGGAAGCCATGATTGATAATGGCTAAGGAATGAAGAGTGAGGCATTTGTGGCCATGTTTGTGTGTCCCAGCTCAACTTCCCAGAATGCAGTGTAATAACTGTTTTTCTTGGAACTCTGAGCTGGAAGCAGGTTTTTTAACTTGCTTTAGACATTCAAGTGTGAACACAGATGTACTTTTTATTTACTGTACTACTGTACGGTGGAGGGCTTCTATCACTCTTTTGCCCACCATATTATAAATGATTGTTGTGGTGAACTACCTACTCATAATTTCCACAACACAGGCTGAGATCCCGCTCCATGCTGATGATAGCCAGTAAGCTTGAAACAGCTGTACATGGATTGGATACTCAGCCTGTGTGTATTCCAACCTTGGCTTTGCATTAAAGCTGTGTAATACAGCATGCATAAGCTTAAAGGAAGCCATGATTGATAATGGCTAAGGAATGAAGAGTGAGGCATTTGTGGCCATGTTTGTGTGTCCCAGCTCAACTTCCCAGAATGCAGTGTAATAACTGTTTTTCTTGGAACTCTGAGCTGGAAGCAGGTTTTTTAACTTGCTTTAGACATTCAAGTGTGAACACAGATGTACTTTTTATTTACTGTACTACTGTACGGTGGAGGGCTTCTATCACTCTTTTGCCCACCATATTATAAATGATTGTTGTGGTGAACTACCTACTCATAATTTCCACAACACAGGCTGAGATCCCGCTCCATGCTGATGATAGCCAGTAAGCTTGAAACAGCTGTACATGGATTGGATACTCAGCCTGTGTTTATTCCAACCTTGGCTTTGCATTAAAGCTGTGTAATACAGCATGCATAAGCTTAAAGGAAGCCATGATTGATAATGGCTAAGGAATGAAGAGTGAGGCATTTGTGGCCATGTTTGTGTGTCCCAGCTCAACTTCCCAGAATGCAGTGTAATAACTGTTTTTCTTGGAACTCTGAGCTGGAAGCAGGTTTTTTAACTTGCTTTAGACATTCAAGTGTGAACACAGATGTACTTTTTATTTACTGTACTACTGTACGGTGGAGGGCTTCTATCACTCTTTTGCCCACCATATTATAAATGATTGTTGTGGTGAACTACCTACTCATAATTTCCACAACACAGGCTGAGATCCCGCTCCATGCTGATGATAGCCAGTAAGCTTGAAACAGCTGTACATGGATTGGATACTCAGCCTGTGTTTATTCCAACCTTGGCTTTGCATTAAAGCTGTGTAATACAGCATGCATAAGCTTAAAGGAAGCCATGATTGATAATGGCTAAGGAATGAAGAGTGAGGCATTTGTGGCCATGTTTGTGTGTCCCAGCTCAACTTCCCAGAATGCAGTGTAATAACTGTTTTTCTTGGAACTCTGAGCTGGAAGCAGGTTTTTTAACTTGCTTTAGACATTCAAGTGTGAACACAGATGTACTTTTTATTTACTGTACTACTGTACGGTGGAGGGCTTCTATCACTCTTTTGCCCACCATATTATAAATGATTGTTATGGTGAACTACCTACTCATAATTTCCACAACACAGGCTGAGATCCCGCTCCATGCTGATGATAGCCAGTAAGCTTGAAACAGCTGTACATGGATTGGATACTCAGCCTGTGTGTATTCCAACCTTGGCTTTGCATTAAAGCTGTGTAATACAGCATGCATAAGCTTAAAGGAAGCCATGATTGATAATGGCTAAGGAATGAAGAGTGAGGCATTTGTGGCCATGTTTGTGTGTCCCAGCTCAACTTCCCAGAATGCAGTGTAATAACTGTTTTTCTTGGAACTCTGAGCTGGAAGCAGGTTTTTTAACTTGCTTTAGACATTCAAGTGTGAACACAGATGTACTTTTTATTTACTGTACTACTGTACGGTGGAGGGCTTCTATCACTCTTTTGCCCACCATATTATAAATGATTGTTGTGGTGAACTACCTACTCATAATTTCCACAACACAGGCTGAGATCCCGCTCCATGCTGATGATAGCCAGTAAGCTTGAAACAGCTGTACATGGATTGGATACTCAGCCTGTGTTTATTCCAACCTTGGCTTTGCATTAAAGCTGTGTAATACAGCATGCATAAGCTTAAAGGAAGCCATGATTGATAATGGCTAAGGAATGAAGAGTGAGGCATTTGTGGCCATGTTTGTGTGTCCCAGCTCAACTTCCCAGAATGCAGTGTAATAACTGTTTTTCTTGGAACTCTGAGCTGGAAGCAGGTTTTTTAACTTGCTTTAGACATTCAAGTGTGAACACAGATGTACTTTTTATTTACTGTACTACTGTACGGTGGAGGGCTTCTATCACTCTTTTGCCCACCATATTATAAATGATTGTTGTGGTGAACTACCTACTCATAATTTCCACAACACAGGCTGAGATCCCGCTCCATGCTGATGATAGCCAGTAAGCTTGAAACAGCTGTACATGGATTGGATGCTCAGCCTGTGTTTATTCCAACCTTGGCTTTGCATTAAAGCTGTGTAATACAGCATGCATAAGCTTAAAGGAAGCCATGATTGATAATGGCTAAGGAATGAAGAGTGAGGCATTTGTGGCCATGTTTGTGTGTCCCAGCTCAACTTCCCAGAATGCAGTGTAATAACTGTTTTTCTTGGAACTCTGAGCTGGAAGCAGGTTTTTTAACTTGCTTTAGACATTCAAGTGTGAACACAGATGTACTTTTTATTTACTGTACTACTGTACGGTGGAGGGCTTCTATCACTCTTTTGCCCACCATATTATAAATGATTGTTGTGGTGAACTACCTACTCATAATTTCCACAACACAGGCTGAGATCCCGCTCCATGCTGATGATAGCCAGTAAGCTTGAAACAGCTGTACATGGATTGGATACTCAGCCTGTGTTTATTCCAACCTTGGCTTTGCATTAAAGCTGTGTAATACAGCATGCATAAGCTTAAAGGAAGCCATGATTGATAATGGCTAAGGAATGAAGAGTGAGGCATTTGTGGCCATGTTTGTGTGTCCCAGCTCAACTTCCCAGAATGCAGTGTAATAACTGTTTTTCTTGGAACTCTGAGCTGGAAGCAGGTTTTTTAACTTGCTTTAGACATTCAAGTGTGAACACAGATGTACTTTTTATTTACTGTACTACTGTACGGTGGAGGGCTTCTATCACTCTTTTGCCCACCATATTATAAATGATTGTTGTGGTGAACTACCTACTCATAATTTCCACAACACAGGCTGAGATCCCGCTCCATGCTGATGATAGCCAGTAAGCTTGAAACAGCTGTACATGGATTGGATACTCAGCCTGTGTTTATTCCAACCTTGGCTTTGCATTAAAGCTGTGTAATACAGCATGCATAAGCTTAAAGGAAGCCATGATTGATAATGGCTAAGGAATGAAGAGTGAGGCATTTGTGGCCATGTTTGTGTGTCCCAGCTCAACTTCCCAGAATGCAGTGTAATAACTGTTTTTCTTGGAACTCTGAGCTGGAAGCAGGTTTTTTAACTTGCTTTAGACATTCAAGTGTGAACACAGATGTACTTTTTATTTACTGTACTACTGTACGGTGGAGGGCTTCTATCACTCTTTTGCCCACCATATTATAAATGATTGTTGTGGTGAACTACCTACTCATAATTTCCACAACACAGGCTGAGATCCCGCTCCATGCTGATGATAGCCAGTAAGCTTGAAACAGCTGTACATGGATTGGATACTCAGCCTGTGTTTATTCCAACCTTGGCTTTGCATTAAAGCTGTGTAATACAGCATGCATAAGCTTAAAGGAAGCCATGATTGATAATGGCTAAGGAATGAAGAGTGAGGCATTTGTGGCCATGTTTGTGTGTCCCAGCTCAACTTCCCAGAATGCAGTGTAATAACTGTTTTTCTTGGAACTCTGAGCTGGAAGCAGGTTTTTTAACTTGCTTTAGACATTCAAGTGTGAACACAGATGTACTTTTTATTTACTGTACTACTGTACGGTGGAGGGCTTCTATCACTCTTTTGCCCACCATATTATAAATGATTGTTGTGGTGAACTACCTACTCATAATTTCCACAACACAGGCTGAGATCCCGCTCCATGCTGATGATAGCCAGTAAGCTTGAAACAGCTGTACATGGATTGGATACTCAGCCTGTGTTTATTCCAACCTTGGCTTTGCATTAAAGCTGTGTAATACAGCATGCATAAGCTTAAAGGAAGCCATGATTGATAATGGCTAAGGAATGAAGAGTGAGGCATTTGTGGCCATGTTTGTGTGTCCCAGCTCAACTTCCCAGAATGCAGTGTAATAACTGTTTTTCTTGGAACTCTGAGCTGGAAGCAGGTTTTTTAACTTGCTTTAGACATTCAAGTGTGAACACAGATGTACTTTTTATTTACTGTATATATATATATATATATATATATATACACTAGCGACTTGCCGGTCAATAACATTGTAAGGCTGGTAATGCTGTTTGCCACAGACAGTAAGCGCCTCATTCTATTATCGGCCGTAGGAGATGCGGGGCCGCAAGGACCGGCCGCAAGCTATTTGCCTATTCTATTCCCTTCCGGCCGGGGACTCCGGCAGGCTTGCGGCCGGCGCCTTGTTATCCCTTGCGGCCGCACGCGCCGGAGGAAAGCCTTTGATCTTAAACGGCCGCAAGAAAATCCCGGTTACTGGCACCCCGACTGGGTACCTCCGTTGATGGACGCGTCCTAGTTTGCGTCGAGGCCTACAAGCACTGCACCGGACACCAAAACCACCACAGACTCCAAAGATAGTACATCAGGAACAAGCGTTCAGTAGTTACAGCTCAAGGGAGTATGCAAAAGCATAGCAATCCCCTCAAAGAACGAGATGAGACTACGTTTTGAAGGGTCAAGTAGAACTGCCTTTATTTTAAAAACAACACACATTTTAAAACACTTCACATACACAGTAGGGGCAGTGACTACCTTTGGTCAACCCCTAATTACCTCTGGCCAATCAGACAGGGTCCCTATGGGAACTATGAGACTCCTCCCATGGGCTAACCCCAGGCATGGCTACTATGCTTATTCTCACCAAGAGAGTCACGGTGAACACTTCCTGTTTCACTCCTATGCCCCTGGGGAAACCCCATACACTGGCCCTTTGTTCAAGTCCTGGCGACACCCTGTGTTTACCTAATGGGGGGATGGTCAGAATCTGTAACACATTTCTACACATTTTTCATAACTTCAAAAGTATGCATCACATTCACATAAAACATACATTTTCAGAATCAGCATACTCCAAATACAAACATGTGTCAAAATGATACAAATTGGTCCAGTGGTTCAAAAGATAGATCACAGTCCTTTCTGACCAAATGTATGAGACCAAAGATATTTGACTGCATACCACACAATACAATATTTTTACAGATATAACCACAACATATTATTACCCAGAACATATCTGCAGATAGCTTAGGTCTGAGCACACATTATTACTGAATGGCGCTCAGACCACATACATATAGTAGGATCATATTTTAACCATAATAATAATGAAACAGGGTAAAACAGTGATGGGTTCCGTTACACACCTCCCCCGTGACCATAAGCCGGCATACACGGTCTGATCCCAACGGATCGGCCTGGGGATGTCCGGACAAAAGTATTTGTTGGTCAATTCTCTAGTTTGACAAACCATCAGCATTACTGCAATTCACATTTACTCACATTTCACATATCCCCAGATAGCTGGGATCTGAGCGCAGAAAACTACCGAATAGCGCTCAGATCCTCTTCACACAGTTCAATTGCCATGTAGCTAAAGTCTTTCCCATAGTCTTTCATTATATGAATGGGCTTCATGGCATAGTTATCTGGGGTATCACCGCTCCCACAGGGCAAGTACCGAATGACCCCCCTGTATGTAAAGGGCCAGAATGAGTGACATACACTCTGGTATGGCCGAATACTGTGTTTGAAGGGCAATATGTCCCAGGGCCATAGTCGCAGGGCAGGAGGCTGGCAAACAGTCCTCTCCAAGCCAAAGTGGCGAAGGGCACTTCGTCACACATCTCCCGTTTGGGGGGAAGTCTAACCAGGCACCTGAGCTTCTGCCGGTCCGTGCCTCCGTTAGAGGATCCACCAACCCACAATAAACCAGTGCTAGAGCAGCCCCCCCACAACAACAAAGTGCAAGAGCAGCCCACCCACAACAAGCCGTTACTGCAACTGGATATTTCGCTGTGGTGATGGGGCAACACGCTGAGGGGACTTGAGGGGCAGAGGCCAGCAGCACTCTGCCTTGATGCCAGCTCTTCTGCTGGGGTATTTGGGACATATTCCAGCTCAGTAGCCAGGGAATCGTGGGGGTCAGTGGGGGTTAACATTTCCTCTGTTAACCCTGGGGCCACATTAGAAGTTAGCTGGAGAAGGGAATTTGTACTTACCCCCTCCTCCGGTTGTCCCAGTGAGGGTAGTTGGGGATCTGGACAGGCTGTGGGCACAGAGACCACGGTCCCATCTGCGCCGTCTGGGAGATTGGTGTCTCCCCTTGTCAGGGTAAACTGTCGCTGGGAAGGAAGGATGACACCTTCTGCCCCCTGGGGTTCACACTGCCGCTGGGGGGGAAGGACGACACCTTCTGCCCTCTGTAGGGCCGGTAGAGAGACCTCGGTCCCATCTCTACCTGCCATCTGGAGGTCATCCCAGGACCAGTCAATGAAGTCTGGTTCTGCTTGTCGAGTAGGTTGGGGCTGCCCAAGCTGAGCAGGTGTTGGTAGTCCTGCTCCAGCTCCCACTCTCTTGTTACCAGGTGGGTCATGTCTTTGCTCACCTCGCCTTCGTCATCCCAGACATACATGCCCATCCGGTAGTCGTAGATGTCCCAAAACCTAGACCCCTCCGTGCTGCCAAGATCAATATCGTCCTCTAAGGCATCCCATAATAAACCCGGGCCATCATAATCATCTCCCTCCGGTAAGTCGTGTTCAGACGTCCAGGGGGTAAGTCGAACGGTATGCCACCAGAGGGCCTGGTATGCGTTGTCTAGCCAGAGCTCTCGCCATACCAGGGTCTCTAGTCTTGTCACCCACTCATCCAGGGGCTGCTCTCCCAATAGATACATCCGCATCGCCACACGCTTCTGTAGCCGCTGCTCATCACTGGGGAGACTCTCACCTCGCCGCCATTGGGCATCTTCCAGGGCATCATACCAGAGTTCCTTTCTGTCTGCATCCCTGTAGTCCGCGGCCGCCTCCTCCTCCTCATCATGAAACGCTGTCTGAAAACTAGCCGGTTCCATCCTGCTGTAGCCAGGGGCGCTGTACGCATACTAGCGTTGCCCTCAATTTGTAACTCCAAACGTTACCGGTGTCTCCGTGCTGCTTTTCCTCTTACTAGGACGCCATCCCACCACTGCCAGCCAATGTAACGGATCTACTGGCACCCCGACTGGGTACCTCCGTTGATGGACGCGTCCTAGTTTGCGTCGAGGCCTACAAGCACTGCACCGGACACCAAAACCACCACAGACTCCAAGGATAGTACATCAGGAACAAGCGTTCAGTAGTTACAGCTCAAGGGAGTATGCAAAAGCATAGCAATCCCCAGTATGATATAGCAATCCCCTTCACATACACAGTAGGGGCAGTGACTACCTTTGGTCAACCCCTAATTACCTCTGGCCAATCAGACAGGGTCCCTATGGGAACTATGAGACTCCTCCCATGGGCCAACCCCAGGCATGGCTACTATGCTTATTCTCACCAAGAGAGTCACGGTGAACACTTCCTGTTTCACTCCTATGCCCCTGGGGAAACCCCATACACTGGCCCTTTGTTCAAGTCCTGGCGACACCCTGTGTTTACCTAATGGGGGGATGGTCAGAATCTGTAACACATTTCTACACATTTTTCATAACTTCAAAAGTATGCATCACATTCACATAAAACATACATTTTCAGAATCAGCATACTCCAAATACAAACATGTGTCAAAATGATACAAATTGGTCCAGTGGTTCAAAAGATAGATCACAGTCCTTTCTGACCAAATGTATGAGACCAAAGATATTTGACTGCATACCACACAATACAATATTTTTACAGATATAACCACAACATATTATTACCCAGAACATATCTGCAGATAGCTTAGGTCTGAGCACACATTATTACTGAATGGCGCTCAGACCACAGACATATAGTAGGATCATATTTTAACCATAATAATAATGAAACAGGGTAAAACAGTGATGGGTTCCGTTACACACCTCCCCCGTGACCATAAGCCGGCATACACGGTCTGATCCCAACGGATCGGCCTGGGGATGTCCGGACAAAAGTATTTGTTGGTCAATTCTCTAGTTTGACAAACCATCAGCATTACTGCAATTCACATTTACTCACATTTCACATATCCCCAGATAGCTGGGATCTGAGCGCAGAAAACTACTGAATAGCGCTCAGATCCTCTTCACACAGTTCAATTGCCATGTAGCTAAAGTCTTTCCCATAGTCTTTCATTATATGAATGGGCTTCATGGCATAGTTATCTGGGGTATCACCGCTCCCACAGGGCAAGTACCGAATGACCCCCCTGTATGTAAAGGGCCAGAATGAGTGACATACACTCTGGTATGGCCGAATACTGTGTTTGAAGGGCAATATGTCCCAGGGCCATAGTCGCAGGGCAGGAGGCAGGCAAACAGTCCTCTCCAAGCCAAAGTGGCGAAGGGCACTTCGTCACACTGTGTATATATATATATATATATATATATATATATATATATATATATATACAGGGCCTCATTCTATTATCGGCCGTAGGAGATGCGGGGCCGCAAGGACCGCCCGCAAGCTATTTGCCTATTCTATTCCCTTCCGGCCAGGAACTCCGGCAGGCTTGCGGCCGGCGCCTTGTTGTCCCAAATCATCTTTCTCTTCCTCTGTGTGTGTGTATGAATATATATATATATATATATATATATATATATATAAAATATATATTTATATATTTATATATATATATATATATATATATATATATATATATATATATATATATACACTAGCGACTTGCCCGTCAATAACATTGTAAGGCTGGTAATGCTGTTTGTCACAGACAGTAAGGGCCTCATTCTATTATCGGCCGTAGGAGATGCGGGGCCGCAAGGACCGGCCGCAAGCTATTTGCCTATTCTATTCCCTTCCGGCCGGGGACTCCGGCAGGCTTGCGGCCGGCGCCTTGTTATCCCTTGCGGCCGCACGCGCCGGAGGAAAGCCTTTGATCTTAAACGGCCGCAAGAAAATCCCGGTTGCTATTCAATTGCTCCGGGAACCCTCTCTGCAAGGCTAAAACCCAGCCGCAGCTTACTTGCAGCAAAAAGGTCCCGCAGGCACACAATTAAGCACATAATAAAGCCATCCTGCACTCTGAGGAGACTATAAAGTGATTGTAGGTGTTAGCATTCATAGCACAACATTCCTCTACACTCAAATCCGTAAATAATTTTTATTTTAATTTATGTCAAATATCCGTGGAAAAAGTCCAGAGGGCTTGGAGCACCTCAGACCCGCCCACGGTGCGGCCGTAAAATAAACAGTTAATGAAATCTCGGATTTGGGCTGATGTGCAAGCTTGAGAGGGGGTTGCTATTAATCCTCATGTCCCCCATTATGATCCCTAGCATTTACAGAGCTTTACAGTGCCGTCTTGAATTTATATTTGCTTTTAAAGATTTCTGAGCTTACGGCCGGTTGCAAGATATGCGGCCGGCCGTAAGGGGATATCCTTGCGGCGCCGTCTATTTGAATTGCAAGGCAACGGGAGCCCCGCAAGGAATCGCAGCTTTGCGGCCGATTTACGGCCGATAATAGAATGAGGGCCACAGTATGTATGTGCCTATATATATATATATATATATATATATATATATATAGCCTCTAGGCTATATATGCTTTATAGTTGTGAAGAGAAATCCTCTACCAAGTATTTCTCATTGGTGTCTGGTATTTGCCAGTGATAATAAATCAAGTAAATCGAATGAACTATATATTGAAAGAGATTGTTTATTTGATAGAATAATCAAGGAGATAAATGAAGAACACATAAAGTGCTATATTATGTATAGTGTAGATCGGATGATTAAGACGAGTTCCCCGCTGTTGCTGCGGCTTCTTCAGTTAAGAATAGTCCTATAAAAAAATTAGATAATACAGAACAAAACTTTACGTCAATCCCAAAGCGTAGCCACATGCAATAGTTGTATCTATCTTTGCAGCAGGGAGGTCATACATTTGGAAGGATATAATGTATAAGCTTGTGTATATACAGGGGTGCTTTACAGGATATTAATAGTGATGGATGTACTAGTAAAAAGGCCAGTGTGTTAGTACTGTTAATACTGTACCTCACTGAATAAAATATATTATGTTATATCTGCTATAACAGACACAATTAATTAATTTTATACAATAGCTGATAGTGATGATTAAGAATTAAAAGTTAAAACAGACAGACATTTTAATGCCAGACTCCCATTCAGAGAAAGTAGGTATTTATATCTTACCCTTGATGACATGTTTAATTTTGTATTTACACTTACATGTATATGTATCTTCTTTAATGTTATTCAACAGTCTAGATATATATATATATATATATATATATATATATATATATATATATATATATATATATATATATATATATATATATGTATATTTATCCCCCTGTTCCAATACATTTTAATATCCACCACGTAGGGAATTTGGGGTTAATAATAATAAAAGCATAAATGAAAACAAACACCACTCCCTCCACACTCAGTAATGATAGCTAGATTGGAAGATAGATAGATAGATAGATAGATAGATAGATAGATAGATAGATAGATAGATAGATAGATTCCTCGCAGTATAATCTCACAGCTCAAGTCACAACTTATTGTGTCACTTAGATCCCTCGTTTTTTTTTTTTTGTTGTTTCCAATTCTAGAGAGATGTCTCAGACAGTGGGTATAATACACCAGACACACACAGTGCGAAAATAAAATCCAAATGTCCTAACCAATGAAATAATTAGACAAGCGGTGACATCCCTAGATGCTAGGTAAAGTAATAAACTACTACACATTCAGTCCGAACGTTACAATTGTATTGCGAGGAAGTGAGACAGATTTATAGAGGCAGCGTCACCATAAAAACAAGACTGTATCAATAGACTCGCCCGCTACTGTGACGATAAGCTGCTTTGCGTTCTGGGACTTGTAGTTTTATGTAGTAACTTCCGGATCATTCACTTCCTGTTGTAGTTGGAGTCTGCGGCCTAGAGCGGATCCGGGTTTGTGTCCGAGCTCTCCGCAGGTAAATAAAGTGATTAATGTTCCAATTAGTGATCATGAGATAATTTAGGGGCTTATTTGTGTCTGTGATTGGTTATCAGGTGCGAGTGGGCTAAAGACAGGAACAAATACCGGGATATAATGATATTAACATTTATAGATATTATATTGGACAGAGTGATGGAGTGGGGCTATCTATCTCTTGTATCTATATCTGTCTATATATCTATATATTTGTGTATCTATCTATTTATGACTGGTTATCAGGTGCAAGTGGGATAAAAATAGGAACAAATACCGGAATATAATCATATTACTGTAGGAGGAAGATATAGATCTAAAAATAGTTATAGACAATAGTAATGTAGGATGATTAATCATATTAGTACAGGTGTAAATATATACATTTTTAGACATATATAGATAGTGTGTATTTATATGCCTTTACTGTATGTACACATATTGCGGCACACTTATCTGTAACTGTATAATGCATGCACACCAAAACCCAAATCATCTTTCTCTTCCTCTGTGTGTGTGTATGTATATGTGTGTATATATATATATATATATATATATATATATATAATATATATATATATATATATATATACACTAGCGACTTGCCCGTCAATAAAATTGTAAGGCTGGTAATGCTGTTTGCCACAGACAGATAGGCCCTCATTCAATTGCAATTTGGCCAATTGAATAGAGGTCTAAATAAGCACATAACATTTTTTTTTTAAATAAGTTTTTAGTTCGTAAAAATCTATCCAAAAGCAAGGTTTTCACTAACTAAAAACTTCTTTAAAAAAATATGTTATGTGCTTATTTAGACCCCTATTCAATTGGCCAAATTGCAATTGAATGAGGGCCTAAGTGTTTTGGTGGTTTGAGATCCTTCGGTGCTCAATCGCTTTTGCTGTCATTGTAAGGTCCACGCTGATGTCCTTTTTGCGCTTATTGCAAGCCTGTCCCCTGGTGTAGTTTGTGTCCTATAAGCACCATTGGCACTGCTTGTGAAGGGCTTTGGTGTTTATTGCGATAGTGTTGTTTTTTTGTTTTTTTTGTGTATATGTAGGTTTTCCTGATAATTTATTACTTTATTAATTAATTAATATACTTTAGCTATTTGTAAGTAATATATGCAGCAAACATTGTGCTGAAGAGCTGACAATCTATTTTGATTTCCCTGCAGCATACAATGTTGATTTGCAGTGTTGTTCAGCTGAGGTGTAAGTGTCAGCAATGTTTTGAATGTGTAGTGTAAATAGGCTGCGTGCGCGAGGGGAAACCGTTAGTGTAGCTGTGTACTTCCACATTCTCTAATTGAGTGTTGTAAAATGGAGACAAATGTGTATGTGGTACGCGGGCGTGGATGATTTAGCTTCCTTGCTAATAGTACCTTGTATGGGTTTTTGTAAAAGTCGTTTGTGTTTGGTGGTGTTTTGCGTCTTTAGGGTCCTGTAGCATCGTTTTCGTTTTTTTCTGCGGCCATTTTTTCTCTCGCTTAGGGGATTTTCGAGTGTCCAAACTCGTGAAATTGGACTTAAATTGAGGTGTAACCTCACTTCCAGATGTCCTGGGTGCCCCCCTTGCTGTGGGTAAGCTTTTTATTTTATTTTTGTGTGTTTTTAGTGTGTTTTTACTGTTTTCCGGTGTGCGCGGTTCGGCCGTTAAGGTCGTATTTTTGCAAGTTCGTAATGCTTTTTTTTCTAAGTTCCGCGGCTTGTATGTTTTTGTGTAAGTCCGTATTTAGTCATTGTGTGTTAGAGTGTTTTTTTCAAAGTCCCACTTCTGTGGCTGTTTGTAACCGTTTGTGAGGCGCCGTAGAGCCTCCACCTCAGCAAATGGGGCCCTTTGGCTCATTGCAGCCGACGTGAGAGCCTTCACCTCCGCAAATGCGGCCCCTCACTTCACGAGGGACGCAGTTCACGAGCTTGTAAAGCGTGACAACGTTTCATAGTTTGACAACTATTATATGTGATATATATATATATATACCGTATTTTTCGCCGTATAAGACGCACTTTTTCTTCCCCAAAACTGGGGGAGGAAAGTTGGTGCGTCTTATACGGCGAATATACCTTTTCAAACTGCCTCTGTCCTCTTGATCTCACCCCAGCGCTTCCTACCAGCATCGCGTCGGCCGGTGCGTCCTAGTGACGTCACACACGCAACGCTGCAGTACACGAGGAGTGCTGGTAGGAAGCGCTGGGGTGAGATCAAGATGGCAGAGATCAGAAGAAAGGTGAGGATCAGGGGGGTCAGGGAGGATCAGGACGGTCAGGGAGGATCAGGAGGGTCAGGGAGGGTCAAGGGCTCCCAAATGCTCCCAAATGCTGCTGTATATGGATATGTATGTGTGTATGTGTATGTGTGTGTATGTGTGCATGTATGTGTGTGTATATATGTATGTATGTGTATGTATATTTATGTGTGTATGTATATGTATGTATGTGTATCTATAAAGGTGAGGATCAGGGGGGTCAGGGAGGATCAGGACGATCAGGAGGGTCAGGAGCGTCAGGGAGGGTCAAGGGCTCCCAAATGCTGCAGTATATGGATATGTATGTGTGTATGTATGTATGTGTGTGTGTATGTGTATGTGTGTGTATATATGTATGTATGTGTATGTATATTTATGTGTGTATGTATATGTATGTATGTGTATATATATATATATATATATATATATATATATATATATATATATATATATATTTGTGTGTAATGTAGGTGTGTAAAGTGTATTTGTGTTTGATTCAGATTTTTTTTTTCTTGTTTTCCTCCTCTAAAAACTAGGTGCGTCTTATCTGCCGGTGCGTCTTATAGGGCGAAAAATACGGTATATATAATTGATAAAGAGAAGTCAATTCTCAGAGCTTGTCATAATAAATGAATATGTTTGTCCAATATAAAAGGTATTACCATATACTGCAATACTCTGATTATACAAATAAACCACTATGAGCCAGTTAGGGCTGTGTGCGTTATTCTCTTTGCACTAGTCCTCTTGTCTAAGGGATTCACTATACTGGTGGTACCATATTCAGCTCTGGGTATATTCCCTTTACTGGTGGTACACTGCTCAGTTTTGGGTATATTCATTGTACTGGTGGTGCCATGTTCAGCTCTGGATATATCACTGTACTGGTGGTACCATGTTCAGCTCAGGGTACATTCCTTGTGCTGGTGGCACAATGTTCAGCTCAGGGTACATTCCTTGTGCTGGTGGCACTATGTTCAGTTCTGGGTATATTCATTATACTGGTGGTACCATGTTCAGCTCTGGGTATTTTTCAGTGTACCATGATCTTGCTCTTTATAGGTGCTTTTATTTCTAGACCAATTCTCTTCTGTAGTCAGCTGTTTTGTAAATTATTGATGCCAAATTGATGTGTCATTGTAGAACATGTAGTAGATTATTGTAATAATTCTCAGGTACCTCACAAAGTCAGAACAGATGCGTATTCACTCTTGTCTCTTATTTGTGATTCATTTAGGTCTCAACTCACCGTCTGACTAAATCATCAATGATGAACCAGGATAACAAGATGTCTGAGAGGATCTTACATCACATCCTGGAAATCCTCAGCCTTCTGACTGGGAAGGTGAGAGCTGCTGGGAAACGTTACCTGTTACTACCTGCACTTATTACCCTGTAGTAACACAAACTTATTGCCTCACAATTCTTTCTAAATCTCACAGGTCTCAGTATTGGAACATCTGACTAATTCACTGACCGTGATTGAGTTGAACCAGGATAAGGAGATGTCTGAGATTATCTTGTCTCACACCCTGGAGATTATCTACTTGCTGACTGGAGAGGTGAGAGGTGATGGAAAATGTCATAATGAAACCCTGCCAACAACTTCAATCGCCATGTAACTATTACAGCGAGTTGTTCTGCAGAATTTATCCTGGAAGTGTTATCAGAACTGTACAATGTGCAATGTTTGTGTCATACCATGATGTCAATAGTACATAAGGTGACACAGTAATGAAAAAGAGTTGTTCTTTTTGCAGTAGAGCTCTGCACTTGAAGCAATATATATAGTTAACTCCATTGCAATGACATCTGACAAGTTTGTTTCTCATTCTGTAGGAATACACCATTGTGAAGAAAAATTCTCCTCACATCCACCAGCTGACTAGAGAGGTGAGCGTTGTTGGACAATGTGAAATTATACTCAGACACATGGACTCCCTTTACTGACCAAGGTTTATCTGGACCTGGAGAAATTAGCACTGATGGACAATGTGACGTTATACCAAGACACAGTGACTCCCTTTACTGACCAAGCTCTATCTGGATCCCTAGCTGGAGAGGCATAGGCACATGGCTTCCTAAAGATCAAGACTGAAATTTTCTGTTACATTCATAGGAGATTTGACAAAATACATGGTTATCACATAGGTTTATCATAATCTATATTGCAATTTCATCTTCTGTTTTGTTTTCTAGTTTGATACAGATGGACATAAAGAGACTTTAGGAATCTCATCAAACACAAGCCCAGGTAACAAAATGTTTTATCTCAAATCAAGGTAACAGAGATAAAAATAGAGGTAAAATATCTCCTGTGAGGTTTATCTCAGGAATAGTAAAAATAGTAAATTCACATAAACATTATTTTTTTATTGAAATTAACAGTTCTCCAAAGTGATAATGTAGACACTGTTAGTGAGGAAGGAGAGGATGAGATGGATGAGAAGAATATTCTGCCGGTGACGATCCATTCAGAGCTCTCTGCAGGTGACTGATTCACATAACTCACGTATTTAATATAGAATTTTTAGAATATAGAATTTTTAAATATTTTCCTCAATACTGAATAGTAAAGTATTGAGTTAAATATCTTGGTCCTTACTGTAATAATGACACTGTCACATTTATTACAAGTCTTTATATTATGTATATATTAAAAGTATATATGTCAATAATGTAAGAATAGATAATGTTTAATTAGTTTGTATATATTTATACAGGACATGTGAAGTCTTCAGTTGTCTCACAGTTTGATCAAGAAGCAGAACCAGATGTGAGGAGTCACCAACAGGTTAAGGAAGAGGAAATTCCTGTAAATATCAGTGAAGGTGAGAAATAAAACTAATGACATGTAATAAAAGTATTTTAACAATTCAATGTTATTTAAAAGAATGTTTATTTACAGTACACAAACACTGATATTTAGGCCAATTAATCAACTTTCTGATGCACTTACAACATAGTCTGTTATGTCATTCAAATATGTGATTATTGACGATAATTGTCAGTTAACCCTTGGGATGTGAGTATTGTTTTCAATGTGATCATAAGTGAGAGTTAATTAATCATGAGAGTGTGATGAGTTTTCAGTGTAATATCTGCTTAAATTGCCCAACTTTTAAGCTCAGTTATCTACCATTCAAATATTTTAATAACAACCAACTGTAATTGTAAAGGAAGCCATGTTTGAAAATGGTGATAGATTGAACAGTGAGGCACTTGTGGGCACATTTGCATGTCCGAGCTCAGCTTCCCAGAATGCAATGTAATAACTGTTTTTCTCTGAATTCTGAGCTGGAAGCAGGTTTTTTTTTATTTGCTTTAGACATTCAAATGTGAAAAAAGATGTACTATTTATTTACTATATGTGTGTGTGCACTCTTAATTTCTGCAGTAAGTGTGATTTTTGATATTTTACATTATTGTAACCAGTATCATATTTTATAAATGTAGTTAATGTGATTATTTGATAGACCAAGCTTTATTTTGATAAATATAAACCCATTTAATATTCTATTGTCCACATTAGGTCTTCATATTGGAAACATGGACACAATATCAGTTATTAAGGAAGAGGATGAGAGCGATGATCAGGATATTGTCCAGGTGGAAATCTGTTCAGACACCTGTGCAGGTGAGTAATAGGTGAATGAGTCACAAGGGTGCAAAGACTCGGAGCACTGCAGGTGAGCGGCAAGTGTATGAGTCATATGGGGGCGGAGACTCAGCTGTGTAGGTGAGTGTCAGGTGTATGAGTAACAAGGGGGTGGGGACTGAGACCTGTGCATGTGAGTGACAGGTGTATGAGTCACAAGGGGTCGAGACTTGCTGGTGACGAGTGTATGAATCATTAGAGGGCGGAGACTCACAGCTGTTCAGGTGAGTGACAGGTGTATGAGTAACAAGGGGCGGAGACTCAGATGTGCAGGTGAGTGACAGGTGTATGAGTCACAAGGGGTCGAGACTTGCAGGTGACGAATGTATGAATCATTAGAGGGCGGAGACTCACAGCTGTTCAGGTGAGTGACAGGTGTATGAGTAACAAGGGGCGGAGACTCAGATGTGCAGGTGAGTGACAGGTGTATGAGTGACATGGAGGCAGAGACTCAGCTGTGAAGGTGCATGACAGGTGTATGAGTCATATGTGGCAGTGACAAACCATCATCCCATCAGTAACGTATAGAAATAATACTGCAGAACATAACATTTCTGAGGGTGGATATAATATCAGTTTTATTTATTTGTATGTACCATTACATGAGAGTCCTGCTGGAAAGACAAGTTTGTTATATGAGTTATACAATTATGAAGATGGTTCCACCCCTTCTTCTTAGGCACAATAAGAAGTTGTGGTTAGTCATATAAAACTTGCTTGGTATGGATCTCTTACACCTCAGTGTCTTTATGGATCCATAGATCATTCTGATTGAACGGACTTGTATTTTATAGAAAATGGGCAGAACCATTAAAGAGCTCAGATCATTAAAGATGAACAATTCCAGTCAGTCCTTGTAGTGTCAGCAGAACACGCTCCTGCTATGTTATTAACAGTTGGGATCATAATCAATAGTATCAATAATAGTAAAATCACATGAACATTAATTTTCTATTGGAATTAACAGGTCCCCAAAATGATAATGTAGATACTGTTAGTGAGGAAGGAGAGGATGACATGGATGAGTAGGATATTCTGCCGTTGATTATACATTCAGAGCTCTCTGCGGGTGACTGATTCACATAACTTACTTATTTTATATTTGAATGGAATTTGTAAATATTTTCCTCAATTCTAAATAGTAAAGTAGTGAGTTAAATATTTTCCTCCAAAATAATTTACAGTCCAATGTTGCATTATGACAATTAAATAGATTCTGTCACCCAGAAATTCATATTTAGGGTGTTCTTAAGGAGCATGAAAAACAGACTATGTGAAACATTTGTTTCTACAGTTAATTACCCCTAGGAAATTTAGTGTGGTCAAAGCAATAATCACCAATGTGGTAATTCAGTGATAGCTCCTCCCACACCTTCATCAAGTACTCTGAGTATCAAATGATCATATTGGGTTAATAACAATAATAAATATGATTTATATGGTATACAATGTATAGTTTTTTTAAGCTCTGTAAGATGAAACCGACTTCCTGTTGGGGTGACAGTGTCCCTTTGAAATGGCTTCATCAGGGGTCTGTTATAGGTTGAGCACCAGGACTTAAATATCCTTATTCCCAGCTTGTGATACCATTCCACATCAACCCATTCACCCATGCCATTCAGTTGGTTGTGTGGTTTCCATTGTTACCCTTTTGGCTTATGTGTTGATTGACCTCCTTTGCTACTACCATGGTAATCCATGATGCTCTTGTTAACTTGTGATTGGTGGAATATGGCCATAGTTCTTTCTCTTAGGTACAATACCGCTCTATCTCAATTAAACCTCTTCTCCTTCAAAAGCTGCATTTAATTCAATCTCAAACTGCACTCATTAGACATTCCAGCTCCTCATGTTGTAGCTTTATATTGTATATAATATGCTGTATATTCATAAGGAGATCTATAACTATCTACAAAAAAAACAGGCCATTTATTAGCTGCAGATTGTTTTAGTTGGCTTCATGTATAAATATGTTTTAAACCTTTCCATTTTTTAACTTAATTGTAAAATTCTTTACTCTGGGTGTTTTTCTTTCCAACAGATGTGTCCAAGACTAGTAATGTGTATGAAGAGCACCATATTTCACTTCTTTCTACAGATTCTATAAGGGCCGATTTCAGTGTTTCACCTGGTTACATGGACAGTAACCAAAGTTGTGTGAAACAACAAAGAGGAGAAACATCCTTTGTATATTCCATTTCAAGACTTAAGGGAGTTCATACAGGAAATAATCCATATGGATGTTCAGGCTATGAGAAGTGTTTTAACACACCCACAGACCTTAATTCTCAAGAGAGACCTCACACTGAAGAACAAACATATATATGTTCTGAATGTGGGAAATGTTTCAGTGAAGCATCAAGTCTCAATAGACATAATAAAACTCACAAAGGAACAAGACCATTTCCTTGTTCTGAATGTGGGAAATGTTTTAAAGACAACTCTGCGCTCAATTCCCATAAAAGAACTCACACAGGAGAACGACCCTTTGCATGTTCTGAATGTGGCAAATGTTTCAGTCATGCCACAACTCTCAATGATCATAAGAAAATTCACACAGAAGAAAGACCATTTTCATGTTCTGAATGTGGAAAATGTTTTAAAGCCAACAAAGATCTCAATGTTCATAAGAGAAGTCACACAGAAGAAAGACCATTTTCATGTTCTGAATGTGGAAAATGTTTTAAAACTAACAAAGACCTCAGTGTTCATAAGAGAATTCACACAGGGAAAAGACCATTTTCATGTTCTGAATGTGGAAAATCTTTCACTCAGTCTGCAAATCTCAGTCAACATAAGAGAATTCACACAGGAGAAAGACCATTTTCATGTTCTGAGTGTGGGAAATGTTTTAGAGCCAACAAAGACCTCAATGTTCATAAGAGAACTCACACAGGAGAAAGACCATTTTTATGTTCTGAGTGTGGGAAATGTTTTAGATCCACATCACATCTAAATATGCATAAGAGAACTCATACAGGATATAGACCATTTGTATGATCTGAATGTGGGAAATGTTGCAGTCAGGTCTCACCTTTAAAGTTTCATAAGAATACACACAGGCAAAAGACAATTTGTAACTTCCGATGATTGTAAATGTTTCTGACAGTTTTCAGATTTCACGGTTGATAAGAAAATTCCTACTGGAGGAAGAGCATTTGTACAAATATGAGAAATATCTAATTCTCAAAGCACCTAAATCCTAAAGACCATAAGATGAGAATAAACATTTGGGTGTGGGAAATATTTCCAAGAACATTTATGTTATACTGAACATAATGGGATTTCAAGAGGACTAGGACCATTCCCATGAATCTCATTGAATGTGGGAAATATTATAACATCAGCTCATATACTGTTTGATAGTAGAAAATGTACACGTCTTCATGTTTTGATTATGGGAAATGTTAAAAAAAAAAAGTTTATTGTGTTATATGTCAGCTAAGTCTCTTTTTATGTTCTGATTGTGAGATCTGTTACAGTTACAATAAAACTCAAGCTATACATCAGGTTTCTTACCCAGAAGTGACACTGTTCATTTTTAATTTTAATAGTTAGGACACCATCTTTCTTCGATCCCATTTGAAGATCTAAATCATTCTTTAATTACTCTCTTTTTGTTAGGTTTGAATCAAAGTTAATTTGTCACTTTCTCTTTTAGGGGCATTAATATTTAGCATTTTGATTTCCTGCTAATATGTTGAACTTTAAGTGACCTGTTTGTGACTTTTATTTGATATAACAACATTTGTATTAACTATTTTTGTTTAACAAAAAGGCTGTTCCATAAGAGTTATATATTAACACAAATACACTGCTGCCATAATAGTATGCTAGTTTACTTTTCTCCTAATTTACATTTCTCTTGCACTAATGCCCTTCCTGTTAGAAATCATGTGTTAGATCACATTACAAATTATAACACCCAGCTCTAGGGGTTAGGACAATACCAGGGCCCTTTAATAATCAATGACTATTATAATATTCATGTCTAGAGATTAGGACATTACAGGGTATCTTAATGACCAATTACTAATTTTAATATCCAGCTCTAGATGTTAGGACATTACAGGGTATCTTAATGATCAATTACTAATTTTAATATCCAGCTCTAGAGGTTAGGCCTTTACAGAGTCCCTTAATGATCAATGACTAATTATAATATCCAGCTCTAAAGGTTAAGACATTGGAGGGTATTTTATTGATTAATGAATAATTAGAATATCCAGCTCTGAATAGTAGAACATTACAGGGTCCTTTAATGATCAATTATTAATTATAACATCAAGCTCTAAATGTTGAAAAACTACAGTGGTCCTTTAATGATCAATGACTAATTATAATATCCAGCTCTAGATGTTAGGATATTATATGTTCCTTTAATGATCAATGACTAATTGTAACATCCATTTCTAAATGTTTGGACAATGTTGATAAGTAATTCTGTTGTGACCGACTCTTTGTGACCCTATGGATAACAGAATGCCAGACACAGATTTAATATATCTAGGCACAGCAGGGGGTGATTAGATATATAGTTGCTGTAGACAGAGTGTCTGGGTAAGGGGTCTGCGTCTGCAGGGAACCTAGCGGAAGGTAGTGAGGTTTTAGGATTCCAGGGCAACTGGACTGGGGCAAAGTGATTGAAAAGCTCTTTCCCACCCCCTACTTTCATAAGTGTAACATACTGGGTCTTGTATAAATGAGGGAACAAATAAGTCTTATTAATTCAATAATTCTGGGAGCAGAGTAACACAAGGTAGAGGCAATATAAGGTAATATAATAAGATAGGAAGGTAACCTAATTACTCATTCAATAAAAAAAAAAAAACAAGGGCCACAAAACCCTATAATTCCCTAAATATAAAAAATCTAACTTTTTTTTAATTAATAAAATCAATCCTTAAAAATATACAGCCTTATTAAATTGCGATTCGGCAAATTTAAAAGGGCACTATTTAAGCACATAGCATTTTTTTTTTTTTACAGAAGTTTTTAGTTAGTGAACTTCTATTCAAAAGCAAGGTCTTCACTAACTAAAAACTTTTGTAAAAAAAAATATGCTGTGTGCTTAAATAGAGCCCTTTTAAATTTGCCGAATTGCAATTTAATAAGGCTGTAAATGTCTCAAAATGACAGAGCTCAATATCATTATTCAGTCAATAAAGACCAAAGTTTTTAATATGTTACGTGCAGGTTAACTGATGGCTAATTACATTACTGAAGTCAAGTAAAACCATGAATATTTCTTTTCACAGAGCTTGCAACGACCGCCATCGGCAGATGTTGTTAATCATAGAGCGTCAGAAGTGTGTCTGTAAACAAACCTAAGACTGCACATTTTTAGCTGTTCTTAGTGTAATAAAAAAAAAAAAAGCAATAGATCACGTTAACATAGAACATTGTGCTCTTTCACACCATGAAGAGCACTTATAGTGAGGTTAATGGCCCTCTAAAGCCTTAATAAGATCACAACATCTCCAGTCATTTACCATCTGTATAAAGTATTAGAATTAGTATTATGTTGTTTCCTTGAGATGTTGGATTAGTAAATGGTCTTTCTATTACTACAATGGTCCCATATTCTTATATCCAGTACCATAGACATACTGCCAACATACTGTGTGTCATGATCCCCCTGACCATCGTTTGGGTTTAGTAATTGTTATTTGATATGTTTTTATGTTAAGTTGGTTACACTATGTATGTTAATTACTGTATGTTATGTTGCTACCCTGTTTGTGATTGACTTGTGATGTCTGATTCTGTATGCTGCATGTTTGGTTCATGAAGTGTTAAATAATTTAGAATGTTGTGTTGTCAGCCTGTAACTGTCACAGAGAGTCAGTTGAGATTCAGTTAGATTGAGTGAGATGTAATGGTGTCTGTGAGAACAAGCCAGTCTGAAGGCAGCCTGTGATACTTGTGACAGTAGAGAAGTGAGGTAACCCATCTATAGTGATTCCAAGAAGCTAAATATATATATATATATATATATATATATATATATATATATATTTATATATATATGTGTATATATATATGTCATGGAAAATGGATGCCCTGATCCTGTACAATTAATGAATTGTGTATATGCTCCTAATCAAAGGGGAGGAAACCAATGTGCGTTTAGGCTCCTAATAAATGGGGAGGAAACCTATCTAAAATATATATGCATATGTCAGCATTCTTATAGAAGATAATAATGAAGTGGATGTCATGATACCTTGCAGGTGAAACCTTGTCAATAGTAATTTATACAAAATCCATAAGACAAACTGTTACAGAATGTTATCAGCTCAAGTTTAAATATATATATCTATTGAACCTGTTATGAATTATAACAACAATTAAAGTAGTTCCTGATTTTTATAATGCTGAGCCTGAGTTCATATTATTTTTAAATACTGCATGTGAGTAAGGGCATTTTAATAGACATCAGCTGTCTTGGTGAAGGGATCAAAACAACCTGGCGGATCTGCTGGGTAGGTTTGGCCACAACAGCCTTATGAAGGCTGACTGAAGAAGAGAAGCAGATTGTAACACTGAACACTTATACCGAAGTGTATATGTAATGTTATATGATTCACAAGTTATTAATGTCTCTACTTTATGTCTTCACATGTTACACATGATCTAAATGTCTCATATTTCTTATATTCTTTGGTCAACAAACTTAACATGTCAAGCACTTGAAAATAACCTTTTTCTTATTAAACCAACTATTTTTATTGTCCGTGATCCATTATCCATGGGGCCTCTCTATAAAGGTATCTTAAGATCATCTGCTATAATTACACTCGAAATATTATTTTTTATAAGATTTTCCCAGTTTTCCTAATAATATTTTTTATATTATTCTCTTAATCAGAAAATTATATAGTAAAAGACAAATAAAAAACATACCCTATCTTTTCTTTATATCCCAGTAAATATTTTCTCTTAGTTTTCTCTTTTTTCATTTCACACTATAACATACTGTGTCACTATGCTAAGTCACTTCAGATTTCTCCTACATATTTATAACTTGTTCTATAAACCCTTGTAACTCTGATCAGTTTTGTCTTACTTCATTACACTTGTTAAATGGTTTATTTTTAGGCCGGGGTTGTAATTACAACTGTCTGTTATAATATGTGGTTACATCTACTGATGCCCTACCTACAACCTGGTGCCCATTGATGTGCCTTTCATTTTCATAAAAAAAACTGACAATTATACAAGTAATTATTATCTTAAATAAAATGTATACCATATAATACGCATAATATTTGTTTCTTCTCTTATATTTGTGCTTCTTCCAAACCATATTTAATAGCCTCTAACCTTCTTATGATCAATATTAATATAAAGGAAGTCTACATCACATGACCTTAAAAAAATAATGAATTCCCATTCTATACTTTCCAAAATTTGAATGTATCCATTGTATGGGATTTTACATAAACTATATTCATTTGTAGAAAAAAAATCTATATATTCTAACAGATTTCATGTAACAGAATGTATTCCATAAATATGGGCTCTTCCTGTAGGGATTTTCTCATCCTTATGATCATTGGGGGAAAATAAATAACAGTAGTTTTGGGATATTTAATTCCAAATATTTTGTTTGCTTTAACATTTAAAATCATTAAATTATTTCATTTCTGTAATATATATTTAAACTGGCCCATTATTTAATTATTCAGATTATTGTTCATAATTGGTATGTTTCTTTACCTTGTAACTATCTCTCTATCTATAAATTGTACATCTCATAATGAATAATAATCCCTCCTCCCTTTGATCATGATGTAATTACTATGGAATTACTTTAATTACCTTAATGTCTTCTTTAGTTAAATGATTAAATTGGGGTTTAACTTTGAATTTATCTACCTCTATCATGCCATCCATTTCACATATTTCTATACATCCTATAAAAGGATGTTTATGGTATAAACATGACCTCATGTTACATTGTGTATGTACAAAAATATCTACTTTTGTTCTTAAGACAGTTTAATTGGTTCATTTAAAGAGTATTTTATCAAGTGAGATTCCTAGCCAACCTCTGAATATGTATGTCTGTGTGTGTGTAAGTTTGTGTGTGTGCTTCTGTCAGGGCTTCCCCCAAGTTTGGGGGTAGTGGGGGGGCTTCAAACTCAGGGGTAGCCCTGGGCGGCAAAAACTCTAGCTACACCACTGGTTGGGACGTACTTTTTTAGGTCCTAAATAAGATTTTTGTTATCATCCTTTCAGTCAGATTAAAGGGACATTTACCTCACTATAAGTTCTCTTCATTGTGTGAAAGAGCACAAGATTCTATGTTAAAAACACCTACAAATCTGCAGTCACTCCTGTATGTTCATGATTAACTGCATCTGTTGACAATGGCCATTGCAAGCTCTGGTGAACACAATAATTATGGTTTCTCTCTGCTTTCAGGAATATCATCAGCCATCAGTTAACCCACAAGTGACATATGTAGGAGTTTTTCAGCAGTTAGGAATTTCCCTACACAGATGAATGTCTGCTGTCTGCACACACCTCTTGCTGTCAGTTTGCCTGGAAGCATGCCTAATTCTCATGTAAACAGAACTTATTTTATGATTGTTTCTGTGAAAAAGGTGCCTATTTAAAAAATGAAAAAAGTATTTCAACGTGTTTAGTGGAGTATTTTACAGTGGTGTGCTCCAAGTTGTACTGAATCAACTGGCCCTTTAAGATCACAACAGGTTCTACTATTACATTCTCTCTCTTTTACATTCATGTCTCTCTTCTACCTTGTGGTCCCCCCTTCTCTCTTACTCCTTAGGGAATATGCTCTCTTGTCTTCTGTAAATGTTCTTAGGTACCAAATCGTCTTTTGTACAAAAAAAAACCTCCTGATTTCCTGACTCTTAAATTAATGGTGATAATCACTAATATAGTTGTCGTAAGTGTGTAGAGATCCATGGGAGCGTACATACTTACTTCCTGAGTCCGTACAGCGCTGCACGCATACGCAGCTCTGTACGCATGCGCAGTGCGCACTGTGAGGCGAAGCTGCGATAGCGCGCGCACATAGAGAGGGCAAAGAGACACAGGGAAGGGAGAGGAGGAGAAAAGAGACACAATGGAGGGAGAAGGAAGAGACACAGGGGAGGGAGAGGGGCTATATAGGCTATAAGAAGATTGCCAAGACCCGAAAACTGAGTTGCAGCAGGGTGGGCAAGACCATACAGCGGTTTCACAGGAGAGGTTCCACCCAGAACAAGCCTCATCATGGTCGACCAAAGAAGTTGAGTGCACGTGCTTAGCATCATATCCAGAGGTTGTCTTTGGGAAATAGACGTATGAGTGCTGCCGGTATTGCTGCAGAGGCTGAAGGGGTGGAGGGTCAGCCTGTCAGTGATCAGACCATATGCCGCACACTGCATCAAATTGGTCTGCATGGCTGTCGTCCCAGAAGGAAGCCTCTTCTAAAGATGATGCACAAGAAAGCCTGCAAACAGTTTGCTGGAGACAAGCAGAGTAAGGACATGGATTACTGGAACCATGTCCGGTGGTCCGATGAGACCAAGATAAACTTATTTTGTTTAGATTGTGTCAAGCATGTGTGTGGTGGCAACCAGCTGAGGAGTAAAAAGACAAGGGTGTCTTGCCTACAGCCTGGGGGGCTACAGTTCATTGAGGGAACCATGTATGCCAACATGTACTGTGACATACTGAAGCAGAGCATGAGATTATATATATATCACATATTATAATTGCCAAATTGTGATTTGCAAAGCAAGGTGAATATTGAAGCATCGAAGCATGCGGGACTTAGGCTGCAAGCAGTTGAGGAACGCGGGTATTAGAAAAAAAAATTCCAACCTCGGAAATCTCGGTGGCACAAAAATCCGACCTCGCAAAAATACGAATTTAACGGCCTCATCAAGAAAATCTAAAAAGATGGAAAACACAAATAATAAAAAATAAATTAGAACACACACAGCACAGGGGGAGACCCAGGAAGCCTGGGAGTGAGGTTGCAAGCGATTTTAAACCTTATTTGCCGTGTTTCGTCACTCAAAAATCGGCTAAGCGAGAAAAAAAATGGCAGACGAAAAATTAAAAAAAAAATTGAAACTGGATGAAAACGAGTTTGAGCAAAGCCAGACATGCGGCACTTAGAAAATACACAACGGCAAAGACAGTAACACTTACACGAACAACACCAGGCACTAACAGCAAAGACACTAACATTTACACCAACAAAATCCAACCTCAGAAAAGTACGAATTTAACGGCCGAACCGCGGAAATCAAAAAAACGGAAAAAAAAGAAAAATAATAAAAAAAAAACTGAAAACACACTCACACAAAGCACAGCGGGAGAGCCAAGCAGCATGGGAATGAAGTTGCTAGGGATTTTGCGCCTTATTTTTTCATCACTTGAAAATCGGCTAAGCGAGAGAAAAAATGGCGGACGAAAAACGTAAAAAATCCTGAAACTGGATGAAAATGAGGCTGAGCAAAGCCAGGCACACAGGACTTAGAAAATACACAATGGCAAAGACAGTAACACACACGAACAACGCCAGGCACGTGGGACTTTGAAAATAAAACAAACAGCAGTCAGACCCCCCCACCCAAACAGTCAGCAGAGACACAGAAGAGAAACACACAGGTAAAGCACAGGGGGGAGATGCTGGAAAGAGACACATGGCATTCCCAAGCACTAAACTTGCAGGTTATTGAACCCTGCAATGAGCCCATACAGTAGGCGGGAGGAAAGGTTTGCAATGAGCGCCGAAGGTGCTCATCGCGAGGCTCGCGATGAGCGCCGAAGGTGCTCAGAGAAGCAAAAGCCTCACATTGTGTGTCAAACAGCATTCCCTAGCTTACAATTTTATGCCTGTCATTTTTTGACGGGCAATTCGCTAGTATATATATATATATATATATATATATATATATATAATTATATATTAGATTGTTAATTGATTACATTATTGTACCTTTATCTATATCTATTATACAGTATATATAAATATATATAGATATATAGATATATAAAATATCGATATCTCTCTATCTACCTATATGTATTATAATAGAAATATGTAGATACATAATGTAAATAAGTTAGAAGCCATCTAGAATATAAAATGTAAATAAAAGTTCAGGGGCTCACAGATATACCTATATACACTAAATGTACAGACACATAAACACCCTTCCCTACACTGATATATTCCTCCCAGTATAATCTCACAGCTCCAGTCACTTCTGTTTGTATCACTTGAATCCCAAGGTTTGTACAGGACCCCATAGATGTCTCAGACAGTGACGGTGATACACACATTACAGTGCTACAATTACATGACATCTACCCATACCAATAAAATAAGTGGTGGCATCACTAGGCATATTAATACACACAAAAAAAATGTATGTGCAGAGTGTGAGGTCGCTTTACATACGCAGCATCACCATGGAAACATATTACATGAGAAAATGTCCCATACTGTGGCGTATGGCTTTCGCTTGTGCTGCTGGGACTTGTAGTTTGGTGCCCTGACTTCCGGTACATTCACTTCCTGTTCTTTTTAGGGAGTTCGGCCGACCGCGGATCCGGACGTGTTTCTGAGATCTCAGCAGGTAAATAAAGTGATTCATGTTCCAATTAATGATTAGGAAATGATCTGGGGGTTTATTTGGGTCTGTGACTGGTTATCAGGTGCGAGTGGGATAAAGACAGGAGCAAATACTGGGATATAATGATATTATGCTGATAATAATGATATTATAATTTATGTATTATAGAGTAATGGAGTGGGTATATGTATCTTACTAACTGTTTCTGGTTATCAGGTGTGAGTGGGATAAAGAAATGAACAAATACCGAAATATAATGATATTTATATATATATATATATATATATATATATATATATATATATATATATATATCACATATATAGTTGTGAGCGTACGAGTTGTTGCTAACGCTGCGGGCTCGCGTAGCGAGTCGCGGGCCTCGCGTAGCGAGGGCCGCGGCTCGCGCAGCGAGTCGCGAACCTCGCGTAGCGAGGGCCGCGGCTCGCGCAGCGAGTCGCGGGCCGCGCGTAGCGAGGGCACTGTGCCAGGTTCTCAGTTGCTGGCAGGGAGCGCCGAAGGCGCTCCTTGCCAGCAACTGAGGACCCTCGCGAAGCGAGGGCCTCAGTTGCTGGGATGGAGCGCCGCAGGCGCTCCTTGCCAGCAACTGAGGACCCTCGCGAAGCGAGGGCCTCAGTTGCTGGCATGGAGTGCCGCAGGCGCTCCTTGCCAGCAACTGAGGACCCTCGCGAAGCGAGGGCCTCAGTTGCTGGCTTGGAGCGCCGCAGGCGCTCCATGCCAGCACCTGAGGACCTCGCAAAGGGAGGTCTTCAGTTGCAGCAACTGCGACCCTTGCAAAAAAAAATTTACGTCGCAACACATTACGACACTCGCAAACAACATACGACACACGTTCACACACATTACGACACTCGCAAACAACATACGACACACGTTCACACACATTACGGCCTCGCAACACTCGGACGCAACTCGCGAACATTACAAAATTACAAACACAATACATACACACAGCACATACATAAAAAACTTACCTACACAAACAGGAAGCACCCAGGACCTCAAAAATGCAACTTACAACTTCATTGCACTCAAAATAAAAGAGTTTAGACACTAAATACTTTGTTAAGCGACACAAAAAATGGCCGACGAATAAAACGAAAACGAGGCTACACACGCAAACACCATACGAGACACGTTACTACACATTACGACTTCGCAAACATCGGACGCAACACGCCGACATACAAACATTTAAAACTTAACAAAGACACACAACAAACACATAAAAAGCTTACCTACAGCAAGAGGAACCAGCCAGCACCTCAAAAAAACAAGTTACACCTACATTTAAATCAAAATAAACACTTTAGACACTAATACCATCGCTAAGCGAGAGAAAAAATGGCCGACGAACAAAACGAAAACGAGGCTTCAGACGTAACTACACTACACTTACTCGCAATAATGAAACACATACTATGCGGAACGTATCACAATCATATTAAACACCATTTTGAACAGTAATACGCCTAAAATGGCGGATGGAACGCAAATTGTAAGCTGGAACGCAAATAGCGCATGCGTATTGCGTTCTAACGGTCTCACTTTCCAGAACTTTCTACAAGTTTATAAATACTGCCTATTTCCAACTAAAAAATACATTTCTCCTCAGGTGATCAACGGAGTGACTTCTGCTTTTACTTGAGAAGACAATTCTTTACTAATTTACTACTTTACATTGTGCAAATTACAACTGACAGGTAAGCTATAATATATTACATTTTATTATCAGGTCAGGTCAAACAAATAAAAAAATAAACTAGGATTTATGTAGTCATCATGTATTGCACATTTATGTGTATAGGCTCACAAAAAAAAATAAACTGAGCTTTATGTATAGTGACCTCTGACACGCACATATATGTCTATAATGTATAGTCACATGTGACACGCACATATATGTCTATCATGTATACTGACATCTGACACGCACATTTCTGTGTATTGCCCCTTCATAGTGACATGTGACACGCACGTATATGTGTATAATGTATAGTGACATGTGAGACGCACATATATGTCTATAATGTATAGTGACATCTGACACGCACATTTCTGTGTATTGCCCCTTCATAGTGACATCTGACACCGACATATATGTCTATAATGTATAGTGACATGTGACACGCACATTTATGTGTATTGCCAATGCAACAAAATTAGCTTACAACAAAATCAGTAAACAACTACATTTAAATGACATTATATCTCATGTATACTAATATGTCACACGCACATATATGTGTATCATCTATAGTTACATCTCACACACACACATTTATGTGTGTTAGAAATAAATAAAAAATAAGGTTACTTATTTGAGAAGACAATTCTTTACTAATTTACTACTTTACATTGTGCAAATTACAACTGACAGGTAAGCTATAATATATTACATTTTATTATCAGGTCAGGTCAAACAAATAAAAAAATAAACTAGGATTTATGTAGTCATCATGTATTGCACATTTATGTGTATAGGCTCACAAAAAAAATTAAACTGAGCTTTATGTATAGTGACCTCTGACACGCACATATATGTCTATAATGTATAGTCACATGTGACACGCACATATATGTCTATAATGTATAGTGACATCTGACACGCACATTTCTGTGTATTGCCCGTTCATAGTGACATGTGACACGCACGTATATGTCTATAATGTATAGTGACATCTGACACGCACATTTCTGTGTATTGCCCCTTCATAGTGACATGTGACACGCACGTATATGTGTATAATGTATAGTGACATCTGACACGCACATTTCTGTGTATTGCCCCTTCATAGTGACATGTGACACGCACGTATATGTGTATAATGTATAGTGACATGTGAGACGCACATATATTATGTCTATAATGTATAGTGACATCTGACACGCACATTTCTGTGTATTGCCCCTTCATAGTGACATCTGACACCGACATATATGTCTATAATGTATAGTGACATGTGACACGCACATTTATGTGTATTGCCAATGCAACAAAATTAGCTTACAACAAAATCAGTAAACAACTACATTTAAATGACATTATATCTCATGTATACTGATATGTCACACGCACATATATGTGTATCATCTATAGTTACATCTCACACACACACATTTATGTGTGTTAGAAAAAAATAAAAAATAAGGTTAATTTAACCATTTAAATTTGACTCATGTATACTAATATGTCACACGTACACTTCATGTATGTGACATATGTGTGTAGACACCAACAAAAAATAAGGTTAATTGAATTCATTTACTGCAATTCAATAGATCATATAAAGCTGAATCTTTCTATTTCTTTTAATATTCAAACAGACTCTGCATCAACAGCGTCTCTCAACAATTTGCACCGTGCACTGTGAAGCACAATCCCTTTTAAAGAACACCAACAAATTTGAAGAGGTAAGATACAACAAGACATTACATGCTCAAAAGGCCATGCTTTGCTAGATGAAAAATTATAAATATACAAATAACTATTTCACTTTCTTTTTCAAACAGACACTACAAGAACACCGGCGGATTAAGATTGCCAGGAAGGCACCGTCTGTCATTCAAAACTTCTATCAAGGTAAAGTATTAAGTATAAACAAGAAAGAACCATGAGCCTTATTCAATTGCAACTTTCTCAATTGAATAGAGCTCTATATAAGCACATAATATTTTTTTATACAGAACTTTTTAGTTACTGAACTTCTAACCACAATCAAGGTTTTCAATAACTAAAAAGTTTGCTCAAGAAATATGTTATGTGATTATATAGAGCCCTCTTCAATTGGCAAAATTGCAATTCAATGAGGACCTATATATCTTTAATGGCCAAGGGCCTCACTCAAATGTGATTTGCCCATTTCAATAGGGCTCTATATAAGCACAGAGCATATTTTTTAAAGGAAATTTTTCTTTTGTGAACACGTTCCTTTTGGATACAAGTTCACTAAATACAAAATTCCGTAAAAAATTATGCTCTGTGCTGATATTGAGCTCTATTCCATTGGTCAAAACACAATTGAATGAGGAGCTCACAATATAACAAATGCAGTAACCAAAGGCCCTCATTCAATTGCTATTTTGGACAATTAAATATGCCTATAAATAAGAACTTTTAGGCCCTTACTCTATTTTAACAAATATATGTCATGTGCTTATTTACAACCCTATTCAAATTTATACATTGCAATTCAATTACGGCCTTAGAGTACTATTACATTGTAAAATATGCAATTGAATGAGGGCCAAACTATGCAACATATGGTACACACAAAGGCCCTCATTCAATTGCAATTTGCCCAATTGAATAGGGCTCTAAATAACAACATAACAATTGCTTAAAACTAAGGTTTTACTTAATAAAAAAATATCAAAAATACAGTTTTTCAATGACTACAAAATTATTTTAAATAATATGCTATGTGCTTATTTAGGGCACAATTCAATTAGCCAAATCGCAATTCAATAACACACAAACTGCTACACACAAAACAGATTTTCTTATTAAATGTTTAACAACCTATAAGCCTTACAAAGAAGCCAAAATAAGAATAACAAAAGTGTTGCGCACCTAATAGCATTGTACAAAAAATCCCACAAACACATAGGAAACTACATTAACATTCTTCTTTAATGTTTAACAACCTATAACCTGTACAATCAAGAAGAAATAAGTTTTGCACAAGTGATGCCCACCAAACAGGATTGTCAAAAAGTAACACAAACACATAGCAAACTACATTAATTATATTATTTCATGTTTCACTAACTATAACCATCCCAATAAAGGTTAAATAAGTATACCACAAGTGGTGCGCACAAAACAGGATTGTACAAAAACTAACATAAACACATAGCAAAATAAATTCATATTCTTATTTAATATATCACAACCCACAAGCCTTACTAAGAACCTTAAATAAGAATAACAAAAGTCGTGGGATTGTACAGAAAGTTACAAAAAATATTTTTGAAAAAAATAACCATAAATGATACAATACAGCCTAATTCATACATTTTTAACTTATTTAAAAGACATTTCACTCAAACAACATTTTCTATTTTACATTACAACAGATACTGCGTGAAGACAATCGGACGAGGACTTTTGCCACAGGACCGGACCATCGGACGAGGACTCGGACCAGACCAGCAGACGAGGAATTTCAACACAGGACCAGACCAGCAGACGAGGAATTTCAACACAGGACCAGACCATCGGACGAGGACTTTCACCAACGGACCACAACATCGGACGAGGGATATCGCTACAGGACCACAATATCGGACGGGGGCTATCGCCACAGGACCACACCATCGGGCGAGGACTTCCAACAGAGGACCACACCATTGGACAACGATTTTGAAACGAGGACCAACAAACATTCGGATTTAAATCACACTTCAACCAAGGTAAACTATAATAAGTACTAAAGTATAAAACTAAAGAAACTGCTTTCAGTTGCATCCGTGTCAACAGAAAAATAAAATAATTAATTTACTATCTCCCTTATTTTATTTAAATTGCTACTATGCAATACATAGCTCAATAACCACATCACTTTTTTTTTAAGCAAAGAAGTTTTGCAGTCGTAAATATGTATCCACAAACAAAGTTTTTAATAAATAAAACCATTATTTTAAATAAATATGTTACATGCTTATTTACAGCAGTATTCCATTGCCCAAATTCTGAGCCACTGAAGACAGGAATTATAAATTTAACTAAATATCAATGATACATTCATGATTTGCCTTTTATTTCAACAATTGTGCACAATAATCTTTAACAGGAATTACAAATTTAAATATACACAATTACATTTATTTGTTTCCGTTTACAGATTAATATGGCTGATAACGAGACCAAAGAAGACAAGAAAAGACGTCAAACTAGAGAAAGACAAGAGAGATGGGCCGCCCAGCAGACACCGGAGGAGAAAGAAATTCGAAGAGAAAAAGAACGCAAAAGACTTGCAAATAAAAGAATATCAGCTGCAAAAATGAAAGATAGAACCAAAAAAAATAAAAAAATAATAAAGCATTTACAAACTGTTCCTAAAACATAAGATGACATTTTACAACATACCAGTCAAGACAGACCAAAAAAAACAACTACAAAAAAAAAGCATTTACAAACTCTTACTAAAAACTTACAGGACATTTCAACCGAACAAGTCCAACATATACCAAGAAAAGCTACGAAAAAAACTAAACATTTAGAACCTGTTGTTGAAACATTTCAGGACTTTTCATCTGATGAATATCAAAGTCAACATCCAATATGCGTTGCAAATTGTCCTTTAATGAAGTCTTTAGCAGTAGAGGTTCATAGTTGTGGGGACATGACTACTCAATGTCAATTTTGTGAGGCTTATTATTTTAAACAGGAGAGACCTCGAGATGGACAATTTATTAGTTGTTGTCAAAAAGGAAAGTTCAAACTTCCACAAAGGAAACAATTTCCAACCTATTTACTAAATATTATGACTCAACCTACTTTTCCAAATTACAACAATTTTAAGACAAACATAAGATCCTACAATAGTGCCATATCATTTGCATCTATGGGGGCAACATTGGCTGCTAATGTACCAGGACATGGTCCTTACTGTTTTAAAGTCCAAGGACAAATTTATCATCGGACTTCACATTTACATCCAGAGGAAGGAGAGCAAAGAAAATTCGCTCAACTATATGTCCTAGATACAATGGAAGCTGTTGACCAACGTATGCAGATGGAAGAAAATAAAAAATGCTTACCCAGTGTTTTTATAGAGCTAAATAACATTATGGACAACAATCCCTACAGTAAAGCTTACAAAAAATTGGCAGAAGTAGAAAATGAACAACTACTTCATGCACAAAGACATCAATTACCCATGCCAAAGGTTAATATGGTGCTTAAAAGAGACAGACATACTGATAAACGTCGTTATAACTTGCCAACATCAAATGAGGTTGCAATGGTCTTTCACAATGATGAAGGAGAACCACCATTTCAAAGAGACATTAGAGTATATCCCAGAAATCAGGACCAACCATTTATTAATATTAATATCTTAAGTCCAAATTTAGATCCAATGACATATCCCATCTTTTTCCCACACGGAGAAGCAGGTTGGCAACCAAAATTAACCCTTCCCAGTTACCCAAATGCTAAAGCCAGAATCCGAAATAATGTTTCTATGCTTGAATTTAAAGTTGCTCAAATTGCCATTAGAGATGATTTTAATCCCATTTTATGTGGTGGAAAACTAACACAACAATGGATTATTGATTCATATTTGCAAGTTGAGGCAAATAATTTAAACTTTATAAAATATCAACAAGATAAACTACGTGTAGAACAATATTGTGGACTCATGGACTATGTTGCTGACGTGGCTACAAGCAGAGACATGACAGCTGGCAAAGCCATCATTTTACCATCTTCCTTTCAAGGATCTCCTCGAAATATGAGAGAAAGATACAATGATGCTATGGCTATTGTGACTAAATTTGGAAAACCCGATTTATTTGTGACATTTACATGTAATCCACAATGGCCAGAAATTCATCAAAATCTACTTCTTGGACAAAGTGCTTCAGATCGACCAGATTTAGTAGCCAGAGTTTTTAAGATAAAATTAAATGAATTAATACGTGACTTTACTATAAATCAGTTATTTGGCAAATGTCTTGCTTATGTATATACCATTGAATTTCAAAAAAGAGGCCTTCCACATGCACATCTTCTCATAATACTTCAAGAGAAAGATAAATTAGATACTTCGGCCAAAGTGGATGCAGTCATAGTTGCTGAACTACCGGATCCAGAACTATATGGTAGACTATATGAGATTGTTACTCATCGCATGATTCATGGACCCTGTGGAGACCTTAATCCACAATCACCATGTATGGAAAATAATCAATGTTCAAAAGATTTTCCCAAAGATTATAGAGACAAAACATATGCCAATTGTGATGGATATCCACTTTATAAAAGAAGAGAAGGAGATAGTGCCATTATTCGTGGAAAAAAAGTGGACAATAGATATGTAGTACCCTACAATCCACATTTACTCATGAAGTACAACGCCCACATCAACGTAGAAGCCTGCACTTCCATCAAATCAATTAAATATGTCTACAAATATATTTACAAAGGTTACGATGCAGCTACTGTAGTCGTCAAAAGTGCAGACAACCCTGAAAGTAGTGAGTTAGTACATGATGAACTTGCATCTCATGTAGATGCTCGCTATGTCAGTGCGCCAGAAGCTATGTGGCGGCTTTTAAAATTTGAAATGCATGATAGATCACATGCAGTATATAGGTTAGCAGTACATTTGCCACAACGACATTTAGTCTATTTCCATTCTGGAAATGAAATGAATGCATTGGCCCAAAGTGAAGATCGTCACACTACACTAACTGCATGGTTTGCATTAAATTCCACTGATGCTCAAGCAACACAATACTTATATATTGAAATTCCATATCACTATGTTTTTGTGAATGGATTATGGAGAGCAAGAAAAACCAGAGGCAATAAAATAATTCCACGAATTTACACAGTCAGTCCAAGAGATGTTGAACGATTTTGCTTACGGATATTACTTTTAAATGTTCCAGGAGCACAAAGTTTTGAACAATTAAGAACTGTTAATGACATTGTATATGAATCCTTCCATTTAGCTGCAAGAAATAGAAACTTACTCGCTGATGATACAGAGTGGGAAAGATGTTTAGAAGAAGCAGCACAATGTCAAATGCCACGACAGATGAGAGAACAATTTGCTTTTATTTGTATCTTCTCAAATGCTCCAAATGCATTAGCTTTGTGGGAGACTTTTAAAAGTAATATGGCTGAAGACTTTATGCGACGATACAATGAACCCATTGCACACTTAAAAGCCTTAATGGAAATTCAAGAAGTCTTTTTAACTCATGGATTAAGTTGTGCAAGTTTTAATTTGCCTGATCCAGGTCTAATAGATGACATTAACTTTGAAGACTATGACATTCAACTACAAGCAGAAAGAACACAAGAAAGACTTGCAACTTTAAATACACTACAATTGCAAGCATTTCATGCCATTAAAAATGCTATAGATGATGACATGGTGACAGAGCGTTATTTCTATCTTGATGGACCTGGCGGATCAGGGAAAACATATTTGTACAATTTATTAATGAGTTCAGTACGAGCACAAGGACAAATAGCAATGGCGTTTGCCACTACTGGAATTGCTGCACTTTTATTAGAAGGTGGAAGAACTGTTCATAGTGGATTCAAACTGCCAGTGCCTATTTTGGAAAATTCAGTGTCAGATATTCGCATGACATCCTTACAAGCAAAGAAATTGAAGAAATGTAAATTAATTATAATAGATGAGGCCACAATGATGTCATGCTATGCCCTCCAATGTATTGACCGTTTGCTTCGTGAAGTCATGGATAATATTTTTCCATTTGGTGGAAAGGTAATTTTGTTGGGTGGCGATTTTAGACAAACATTACCTGTCGTTGTACATGGAAATCGAACAGACATTATTGAAACATGTATAAAGTCAAGTACAGTATGGAAACATTTTACCCATCTTCAACTGCAACAAAATATGAGATCAGAAGGCCAAACTGATTTCAATGATTGGCTTATTAAAATTGGAGAAGGAAGAACAGAAAAAATACTACATTTACCTGACGACACTGTAGAGATCCCACCTCATATGATTTGTCAACAAGATATTATATCGGCTATATTTGAAGGGAGCATAAATAACGAAGAATATTCTGAGCTTGCCAACCAAGTCATACTGACGTGTAAAAATAAAGATGCATTAATACTCAATAATGAAATCTTTAAAAAAATTAATGCACCACAAAGAAATTATCACAGTGCTGATTCTGTACTTGCTGATGACAATGAAAGTCAGGCAAACTTTTCAACTGAATTCATTAACTCTTTAACTCCTTCTGGAATGCCACCACATATTTTGCAGCTAAAGAAAGGTGCAATTATCATGTTACTGCGAAATATGAACCCCAAAAAAGGCCTATGCAATGGCACAAGGTTAATTGTTCAACAATTAAAGGACCATTTTATAGATGCTGAAATTTTAACTGGGACCCATAAAGGAGAGAGAGTTTTCATACCAAGAATAGATTTAGCACCAAGTGAAAGTAGTCTCCCTTTTATACTTCAAAGAAGACAATTTCCCATTATTATGGCATTTGCCATGACCATTAATAAATCACAAGGTCAGACTTTTAAATCTGTGGGTATTTACTTGGAAGAACCAGTTTTTGCACATGGTCAATTGTACGTTGCGTTGTCACGGTGCAAAAATCCACAGGCTATTAAAGTTTACATTGAAAACAATGAAAGTCAAGGTGATTTATTAGAAGATGGACGTATTTTTACTAAAAACATTGTCTACTATGAAGTACTATAACTTTGCAGGATACAAACTAAAGCCATGCAAACATTTTGGAAAAACATTCAAAAATACAAAACAATTGGTTGTTTAATTCAGTCATAATTAATGGAAGTCATGTTTATGGATAATTCGCCTCACAAAATACTTGCCTTGCATTTCTATGAAAAATTATGTTAAAATGTTAAGTCACTATGTTAAGGTTTCATTCATGTTTATCGCCAGTTTATGTGCTCAGTAATGAATTACTTTAATTACGTACGGTTTAAGGAGAGTTTTTACTGTATGCCTTCCTCTACATTCAATGTATATTAAACTTAACAATTATTCTGATACAAATTGCATGTTAATACTGATTAATTTAAAGTTAAACTGTTTTTACATTCAAATGTTAATACTTTTAATTCAAAATTATGTTACAAAATGTATTTACTATGTTCCTGTTTATAATGTTCAAAATTACACAAATGTTTTGCAAAAATTCCAAAGTTACATAAAAAATAAAGTTCAATTTTAAAAATATATACTTTCAAGGTTATTCCTTACATATATTTTAAACTTCATGTTAAAATTCGGCACGTTGCAAAAAGTCTTTTTACTTTTTACTTTCCTCTGGATTCTATGTATATTAAAGTGAACAATTCTTCAGATACAAAATTCATTTTTAAAAACCATTACATCAACGTTTTACAAAAATACATCTTCATATCACAATACTTACAAGGGTCAAAAATATATTTAAATAACTAAACAACTTCACAAACATATACATCACATTGCCGTCATTTTTTGACGGGCAAGTCGCTAGTATATATATAATACAGAGTGATGGGAGTGGGACTATCTATCTGAGACTGGTTATCAGGTACCAGTGGGATAGAGACAGGAACAGGTACTGAGATATAATGATATTATGATAATAATGATATTATAAAATATGCATTACTGGCGACTTGTACGTGGTACGCGGCTGTGGCTGATTTTGCGTCCTTTTTGTTGGACCTCGTACGGCTTTTCGGAAAATCTGTATGTGTTTCGTGTTGTTTTGCGTGTTTAGGGTCCTGTAGCCTCGTTTTAGTTTTTTTCAGCAGCCATTTTTTCTCTCGCTTAGGGGATTTTCGGGTGACTAAACTCTTGAATTTCTACTTAAATTTAGGTGTAACTTCACTTTCAGAGGTCCTGGGTGCCCCCCCCCCCTGCTGTGGGCGGGAGGAAAGGTTTGCAATGAGCGCCGAAGGTGCTCATCGCGAGGCTCGCGATGAGCGCCGAAGGTGCTCAGAGAAGCAAAAGCCTCACATTGTGTGTCAAACAGCATTCCCTAGCTTACAATTTTATGCCTGTCATTTTTTGACGGGCAATTCGCTAGTATATATATATATATATATATATATATATATATATATATAATTATATATTAGATTGTTAATTGATTACATTATTGTACCTTTATCTATATCTATTATACAGTATATATAAATATATATAGATATATAGATATATAAAATATCGATATCTCTCTATCTACCTATATGTATTATAATAGAAATATGTAGATACATAATGTAAATAAGTTAGAAGCCATCTAGAATATAAAATGTAAATAAAAGTTCAGGGGCTCACAGATATACCTATATACACTAAATGTACAGACACATAAACACCCTTCCCTACACTGATATATTCCTCCCAGTATAATCTCACAGCTCCAGTCACTTCTGTTTGTATCACTTGAATCCCAAGGTTTGTACAGGACCCCATAGATGTCTCAGACAGTGACGGTGATACACACATTACAGTGCTACAATTACATGACATCTACCCATACCAATAAAATAAGTGGTGGCATCACTAGGCATATTAATACACACAAAAAAAATGTATGTGCAGAGTGTGAGGTCGCTTTACATACGCAGCATCACCATGGAAACATATTACATGAGAAAATGTCCCATACTGTGGCGTATGGCTTTCGCTTGTGCTGCTGGGACTTGTAGTTTGGTGCCCTGACTTCCGGTACATTCACTTCCTGTTCTTTTTAGGGAGTTCGGCCGACCGCGGATCCGGACGTGTTTCTGAGATCTCAGCAGGTAAATAAAGTGATTCATGTTCCAATTAATGATTAGGAAATGATCTGGGGGTTTATTTGGGTCTGTGACTGGTTATCAGGTGCGAGTGGGATAAAGACAGGAGCAAATACTGGGATATAATGATATTATGCTGATAATAATGATATTATAATTAATGTATTATAGAGTAATGGAGTGGGTATATGTATCTTACTAACTGTTTCTGGTTATCAGGTGTGAGTGGGATAAAGACAGGAGCAAATACTGGGATATAATGATATTATGCTGATAATAATGATATTATAATTTATGTATTATAGAGTAATGGAGTGGGTATATGTATCTTACTAACTGTTTCTGGTTATCAGGTGTGAGTGGGATAAAGAAATGAACAAATACCGAAATATAATGATATTTATATATATATATATATATATATATATATATATATATATATATATATATATATATATATATATAATACAGAGTGATGGGAGTGGGACTATCTATCTGAGACTGGTTATCAGGTACCAGTGGGATAGAGACAGGAACAGGTACTGAGATATAATGATATTATGATAATAATGATATTATAAAATATGCATTACTGGCGACTTGTACGTGGTACGCGGCTGTGGCTGATTTTGCGTCCTTTTTGTTGGACCTCGTACGGCTTTTCGGAAAATCTGTATGTGTTTCGTGTTGTTTTGCGTGTTTAGGGTCCTGTAGCCTCGTTTTAGTTTTTTTCAGCAGCCATTTTTTCTCTCGCTTAGGGGATTTTCGGGTGACTAAACTCTTGAATTTCTACTTAAATTTAGGTGTAACTTCACTTTCAGAGGTCCTGGGTGCCCCCCCCCCCCTGCTGTGGGTAAGCTTTGTATGTGTTTGTTGTGTGTATTTATTGTGTTTTTAATGTTTTCATGTGCGTGGGTTTCGGGCGCAAAGGTCGTATTTTTGCGAGGTCGTAATGTTTTTTTTTTTTTCTAAGTCCCGTGGCTCGTATTTGTGGATGCTAAGTCTGTAAATTTTGCGGTCGAGGTGGGAGCCTCCACCTCTGCAAATGCGGCCCTAAAGTCTGCAGTTGCTGGCAAGGAGCGCCCTTTGGCGAGGGCCGCAGTGGCTGCGGGCTTGCTATGCGAGCCCACAGCGTTAGCAACGACCCGCTTGCTCACAACTATATATGTGACTAGCGACTTGCCCGTCAAAAAATGACGTCAAGATCAAGTTTTTTCCCAAACATTTCTCTCTCCCATGTCTCTTTCCCTCCCCCCTCCTGTCTCTCTTTGCCCTCTCTCTCCCTCCCTTGTCTTTCTTTGCCCCCTCTCTCCCTCCCTTGTCCCTCTTTTCCCCCTCTCTCCCTCCCCTGTCTCTCTTTGCCTCCTCTCCCTCCCCGTCTCTATTTGCCTCCTCTCGCTCCCGTCTCTCTTTGCCTCCTCTCCCTCCCCGTCTCTCTTTGCCCCCTCTCTCCCTCCCCTGTCTCTCTTTGCCCCCTCTCTCCCTCCCCTGTCTCTCTTTGCCCCCTCTCTCCCTTCCCTGTCTCTCTTTGCCCCCTCTCTCCCTTCCCTGTCTCTCATTGCCCCCTCTATATCTCCCCTGTCTCTCTTTGCCCCCTCTATCCCTCCCCTGTCACTCTTTGCTTCCTCTATCCCTCCACTGTCACTCTTTGCCCCCTCTATCCATCCCCTGTCTCTCTTTGCCCCCTCTATCCATCCCCTGTCTCTCTTTGCCCCCTCTATCCATCCACTGTCTCTCTTTGCCCCCTCTATCATTCCCTCCTCTCTCCCTCCCCTGTCTCTCATTCCCCTCATCTCCCTCCTTTGTCTCATTCCCCTCTACCTCCCCTGTGTCTCATTCCCCTCTACCTCCCCTGTGTCTCTCCCCCCTCTGTCTCTCTTTGCCCCCTTTTTCCTCCACCGGTGAATCTATGCCCCCTTCCCCCCCCCCCCCTATGTCTTTATGCCCCCTTCCCCCCCCCGTGTCTCACCCCCCTCTCCTGGCTCCCTTCCCCCATTCTGTCCCTCCCTTCCCCCATCTTGTTTCCCTCCTGCTGTGGGCCGCTGGGGAGCATCAGTGCGGCAGGGGGAGCCGTGCAGGCTCCCGGGGTGCTGTGGGCCGCTGGGGAGCATCGGTGCGGCAGGGGGAGCTGTGCAGGCTCCCGGGCCGCAGGCTCGCGTAGGCCCTCGCTATGCGAGGGCCGCGGCCTCGCTGTGCAAGCCGCGGCCCTCACTACGCGAGCACGCAAGCGTGAGCAATGGCCCGTACGCTCACAACTATATATGTGATAGAGTAATTGAGTGGGTCTATCTATCTATGTATCTAACTAACTATCTATGTCTATCTGTCTGTGACTGGTTATCAGATGTGAGTGGGATAAAGAAATGAATAAGTCCCGAAATATAATGATATTTTAATATATAATACAGATTGCGCCTATCTATCTATATATCTGTCTATCTGTATATCTATCTATCTGTGGCAGAGAGAGAGAGAACACACAGAGAGAGGGGACAAAGAGGGGGGAGAGGGGACACAGAGATAGAGAGGGGACACACAGAGGGGACAGAGAGAGAAAGAGGGGACACAGAGAGAGATAGAGGGGACAGAGAGAGGGGACACACAGAGAGAGAGGGGACTGAGAGAGAGAGGGCACAGACAGATAGAGGATTCAGAGAGGGAGAGTGGGCACTGACAGAGAGAGGGGACACAGAGAGGGGACAGAGACAGAGAAAGGAGGGTACAGAGAGAGGGTGCAGAGAGGGAGAGTGGGCACTGACAGAGAGTTAGGGCAGAAACGGAGAGAGAGAGCACAGACAGAGAGAGTGCGCGCAGAGAGAGAGAGGTTTCCCCTTGATAACTCTGAAGAGGGCAAAAAACTATCCAGGGTCTGGTGTTTTATGTTTAGGATCAGATAACTTCTCTGCTTAGGGCTGGGGTGGTGAGTTTTAGTAATCCTTGTTAAGACACCTGGGAGTTTATACAGTCCTGGGGCAATAAACGGTGAAGATGGCACCTGACTAGGCACCATGGCTGCCCAATTAGGGGGTATGTTTGTGTGTGTATATATATATATATATATATATATATATATATATATATATATATATATATATATATATATATATAAATAGCTTTGTAGTTGTAGTTGTACAGTGGTTCAGTAGTCTCCATGTCTCCGTCATTTTATGGTCTGCAGCACTCTAGTCACATCTATCATTGTTTCTCTCTCTTTGCTGACCTCTCTGCTATGACCTGCCCATCTTGGGTGACTCTATATGGTATAGCTCACATCTTCATTAAAGTACACAAGTCTCTTCACCATGACTAGGTAGTGGTCCAGAAGGAGGTATGCACATAGGAATAAATTATAAAACAGAATTATTGTTGCTTTCTATCTCTTCCCCAGCAGCATTGCTCCCCCTTCACTTCCCGCCTGATTAAACTGCAGAATACCAGTGGCTCTCAGTGAGAAGATAACTGCAGGATGCTATTGGTTCTCTCTGATGGTGCTTTAATACTAGACCAATTATCTTCTTTGGTCAGTTCTGTTCTGTAAATTATTGATTTCAGATGGATGTGTCATTGCAGAAAATGTAGTAAGTAATTGTAATAAAAGCAGAATAAAAAAAAAAAAAATGTCTTTTATCCATAACTGGGCTCTTTGTCCGGTATCTCACAAGATCAGAACAGAATCCTTATTCATGTTTTTTATCTCCAAGTCTTTTTCATTTGTTTGGATATCGACTCACCATCTAACTAAATCATCCATGATGGACCAGGATAAGAAGATGTCTGAGAGGATCTTAAATCACATACTTGAAATCCTCAGCCTGCTGACTGGGAAGGTGAGAGCTGCTGGGAAACGTCACCTGTTACTACCTGCACTTATTACTCTGCAGTAACACAAACTTTTTCCCTCACATTTATCTCTACATTTCTCAGGTTTCTGTATTGGAACATCTGACTAATTCACTGACAGTGACTGAGATGAACCAGGATAAGGAGATGTCTGAGATTATCTTGTCTCACGTCCTGGAGATTATCTACTTGCTGACTGGAGAGGTAAGAGCTGATGGACAATGTCATGATGACACCACCGCTTTTTAATAGATTGTAAGGACTATTTTTGTTTCTGCTACATCAGTTTGTCTACATAAATCAGTTACTATATCAAGAAGTTGTACTTGATGAGTAATATATGTTTTAAACGTCAATAACTATGTGAATATTCTAGTGTTTCTACGGCAGAATTTGCAATGTTTGTCTCAGACCATTTACTGTAAATAGTATAGAAGGTGAATAATGAAAGTGAGTCAGATGCACTGAGCAGGGTCAGTATGGAGTCTGGGCTTTCAGCTAAGTAGGCAGTGATATTTTAGACAATATTGTTATTGGTGTTGCTGAAGAGAGCTGGTAAGGAGAGACTGTTCTTCCCACAGTAGAGATCTGCACTCAAAGCAATATATATATATATATATATATATATATATATATATATAAATAACTTCAATACGCTGACATCTGACATGTTCCTCTCTCATCCTGTAGGAATACACCATTGTGAAGAAGAATCCCCCCGACATTCACCAGCTGACTGGAGAGGTGAGCACTGCTGAACAATGTGATATTATACCAGGACACAGTGACTCCCTTTACTGACCAAGCTTTATCTGGACCTGTGACTGGAGAGGTGAGTACTGCTGAACAATGTGACATTATACCAGGACACAGTGACTCCCTTTACTGTCCAAGCTTTATCTGGACCTCTGACTGGAGAAGTGAGCACTGCTGGGCAATGTGATATTATACCAGGACACAGTGACTCCCTTTACTGACCAAGCTTTATCTGGACCTGTGACTGGAGAAGTGAGCACTGCTGAACAATGTGACAGTATACCAGGACACAGTGACTCCCTTTACTGACCAAGCTTTATCTGGACCTGTGACTGGAGAAGTGAGCACTGCTGAACAATGTGACATTATACCAGGACACAGTGACTCCCTTTACTGACCAAGCTTTATCTGGACCTCTGACTGGAGAGGTGAGCACTGCTGAACAATGTGATATTATACCAGGACACAGTGACTCCCTTTACTGACCAAGCTTTATCTGGACCTGTGACTGGAGAAGTGAGCACTGCTGAACAATGTGATATTATACCAGGACACAGTGACTCCCTTTACTGACCAAGCTTTATCTGGACCTGTGACTGGAGAGGTGAGCACTGCTGAACAATGTGACAGTATACCAGGACACAGTGACTCCCTTTACTGACCAAGTTTTATCTGGACCTGTGACTGGAGAGGTGAGCACTGCTAAGCAATGTGACATTATACCAGGACACAGTGACTCCCTTTACTGACCAAGCTTTATCTGGACCTGTGACTGGAGAGGTGAGTACTGCTGGACAATGTGACATTATACCAGGACACAGTGACTCCATTTAGTGACAAAGCTTTATCTGGACCTGTGACTGGAGAGGTGAGCACTGCTGTACAATGTGACATTATACCAGGACACAGTGACTCCCTTTACTGACCAAGCTTTATCTGGACCTGTGACTGGAGAGGTGAGCACTGCTGAACAATGTGACATTATACCAGGACACCATAACTCCATTTAGTGACAAAGCTTTATCTGGACCTGTGACTGGAGAGGTGAGCACTGCTGGGCAATGTGACATTATACCAGGACACAGTGACTCCCTTTACTGACCAAGCTTTATCTGGACCTGTGACTGGAGAGGTGAATACTGCTGGACAATGTGACATTATACCAGGCCACAGTGACTACCTTTACTGACCAAGCAACATCTGGACATGATGACATGGATAAGGGGCTATAGCTACAATTTCATAACCAGCTGTATTCAAAGTGATCCTGCTCCATGATACCAAGCATGCTTAATCAATGTTGAATACCCTTAGAGAGGATTGATAGGGACAAATGTGTAAATGGACTCCAAGGATGTTTGCAATAGTCATATGTCTTACTAAAAATTAGGCCTGTTTTATAGGTATATTTGACATTGGGTAAAATACATGGTCATCCTAAAGGTCTGTAAGCATCTATATTGCATTTTCATCTTCTGTTTTTTCTAGTGTGATACACATGGACATAAAGAGACATTAGGAATCTCATCAAACAGGAGCTCAGGTAACAAAAGGTTTTCTCTGAAATCAATATATCAAAACTAAAAATAGAGGAAAATATCTCTTGTGAGGTTTATCTCAGGACACAGTGGGGTCTAAATTCCAGTCAGTCCTTGTAGTGTCACCAGAACACATTCCTTCCATATTATTAACAGTTGAGATAATTATCAATAGTAGTAAATTCACATGAACATTCATTTTCTATTGTAATTAACAGGTCTCCAAAGTGATAATGTAGACACTGTTCGTGAGGAAGGAGAGGATGAGGTGGATGAGAAAGATATTCTGCCGGTGACGATCCATTCAGAGCTCTCTGCAGGTGACTGATTCACATAACTCACTTATTTGATGTTTGTATAGAATTTGTAAATATTTTCCACATCTCTGAATAGTAAAGAATTGAGTTAAATCTCTTAGTCCTCACTGTAATAATGACACTGTAACATTTATTACAAGTCTTTATGATTTAACCTTAAAGTGTGTGCTGATCATAATATACTTTTTTTTATGTATCACTGAACAAAGTTAAAGTATATATGTCATATTTATATTAAAGGTATATATCTCAATAATGTATGAAGATATAATGTGTAATTAGTTTGTGTATATTTATACAGGACATGTGAAGTCTTCAGTTGTCTCACAGTTTGATCAAGAAGCAGAACCAGATGTGAGGAGTCACCAACAGGTTAAGGAAGAGGAGATCCCTGTAAACATCAGTGAAGGTGAGAAATTAAACTAATTAAAGACATCTAGGAAATATTAGTTATGTATAATTTACAATTATACGTAATATAAATATTTTTTAAATTCAATGTTATTTAAAAATACATTTTCTTAAAGTACATAAACACAAAAGTTTATATTTTTCCAGCCAAGCAACCTTTCTTACCCACCATCAGCATAATCTGTTATCTTATTCAAATGGATTATTCACAGTAATTGCCAATTATCCCTTGGAATCTGGATGTGTTTATTGTCTAAATGACCATTTGTGAGAGAAAATTAATCATGTGAGTTTGATGAGTGCTTCATGTAACATATGATTCAAATGCACAATTGTCAAGCTCAATTACCTACTGTTTAAATTTTAGATCTTTATAGTGGAAACATGGACACAATATTAGTTAAGAAAGATGAGGATGAGAGAGATGATCAGGATATTCATCAGGTGGAAATCTGTTCAGACCCCTGCCCAGGTGAGTGACAGTTGTTTGAGTCACAAAGGGTTGGGGACACAGAGCTGTGTAGGTGAGTGACAGGTGTATGAGTCAGAAAGGGAGAGGAGACTAAGATTTGCACATGAGTCACAAGGGGGCGGAGACTCAGAGCTGCACAGGTGAGTGACAGGTTTATGAGTCACAAGGGGGTGGAGACTCAGCTGTGCATGTTAGTGAAAGGTGTATGAGTCACAAGTGGCACAGATTCAGCTGTGCAGGTGAGTGACAGGTGTATGAATCACAAGGGGCGAAGACTCAGAGCTTTGCAAGGTAGTGACAGGTGTATGAGTCACAAGGGGGCTTTTCTGGAACTATCTTGCTTTTGCTATTATACAGCAGACTTTGGCAATTTGATCTCTTGTGCCTCTTCCACTGTTGAACCCGACTTGTGCATCTGTGAGTTACAGGTCCATATATTGTTGGAGCCAAGCTTGTAGGATCTTAGGTATCACCTTGTTGGCATGTGAAATGAGTGCAGTTATTCAATAATTGGAGCTCTCTTTGGCACTGCTGTTTTTTGGGGATTGGAATGTAGACATTTTCACAGCATCATCTTGTAGGATTGTGAATACTTCAGCTGAGATTCAATGACACAAATCTCTTGACTTTTCCATTCATTTATCTTCTTTTGTCTCTTTACATCGCTCAATGTAGAATCTTTACTTGTCGCGTCTTGCTATCCTCTAGAATTCTTTATTCCGTTGGACAAATCTTTTCTTATCTCCATTTCCTTTCACTTTCCTTCTTTCTTTTGCTACTTTCAAACCATCATCAGAAAACCAATTTGCCTTCTTAGCTTTATTTCTTTTGGGTATAATCTTTGTTGCTGTTTTGTGGACAATATCGCTAATCTCTGTCCAAAGTTGTTCAGACATTCTATCTTCCATGTCTAGTCATTTAAATCAATTATTTACCTCCACTTCATATTCATTAACAAGGGATAATATTTATTTCATATCTGTTTGGTCTGATGGTTTCCTCTTTTCCTTCTTTTAATTCTGAACTAAGCACTAAGAAGCCCATGATATGAGCCGCATTCAGCTTCAGGTCTTGTTTTGCTGATAGAACTCTTATATACTGTATACATATACAGTGGGGGGAAAAACGTATTTCATCCCCTGATGATTTTGAACACTTGTCCATCGACAAAGAAATGATCAGTTTAAATTTTAATGGTAGGTGTATTTTAACAGAGAGAGACAAAATAACAACAAAAAGAAAAAAAAAAACAAGAAAAACGCATGTAAAAAAAGTTATAAATTGATTTGCAGGTCAGCGAGGGAAATAAGTATTTAATACCCTAGCAAGATTTCTGGCTCCCGGGTGTCTTTTATACAGGTAACGAGATGCGATTAGGAGCACTCTCTTAAAGGGAGTGCTCCTAATCTCAGCTCGTTACCTGTGTAAATGACACCTGTCCACAAAACCAATCAATCAGATTCCAAATTCTCCATGACCAAAGAGCTGTCCAAAGATGTCAGGGACAAGATTGTAGACCTACACAAGGCTGGAATGGGCTACAAGACCATCGCCAAGCAGCTTGGTGAGAAGATGACAACTGTTGGTGCTATTATTTGCAAATGGAAGGAACACAAAATAACTGCCAGTCTCCCTGGATCTAATGATCCATGCAAGATCTCACCTTGTGGAGTTTCAGTGATCATGAGATTGGTGAGGAATCAGCCCAGAACTAAACGGGAGGATCTTGTTAATGATCTCAAGGCAGCTTGGACCATAGTCACCAAGAAAACAATTGATAACACACTACGTCGTGAAGTCCTGCAGCGCCCGCAAGGTCCCCTTGCTCAAGAAAGCACATGTACAGGCCGATCTGAAGTTTGCCAATGAACATGTGAATGATTCAGAGGAGAACTGGGCGAAAGTGTTGTGGTCAGATAAGACCAAAATCGAGCTCTTTGGCATCAACTCAACTCACCGTGTTTGGAGGAGGATGAATGCTGCCTATAACCCCAAAAACACAATCCCCACTGTCAAACATGGAGGTGGACACATTATGCTTTGGGGGGTTTTTTCTGCTAAGGGGACAGAACAACAAATCATCAAATCTTGGGTGAGAACCTCCTTCCAGCATGACAATGACCCAAAACACACAGCCAAGGCAACAAAGGAGTGGCTCAAGAAGAAGCACATTAAGGTCCTGTAGTGTCCTAGCTAGTCTCCCAACCTTAATCCCATAGAAAATCTGTGGAGGGAGCTGAAGGTTCGAGTTGCCAAACATCAGCTTCAAAACCTTAATAACTTGGAGAGGATCTGCAAAGAGGAGTGGGACAAAATCCCTCCTGAGATGTGTGCAAACCCGGTGGCCAACTACAGTGGAACGTCTGACCTCTGTGATTGCCAACTGGGGTTTTGCCACCAAGTAATAAGACAAAGGGGTCAAATATTTATTTCCCTCATTGACTTGCAAATCAATTTATAACTTTTTTGACATTATTCTTCATATCACTATTAAAATACACCTACCATTAAAATTATAGGCTGATCAATTCTTTGTCAGTGGACAAACGTTTAAAATCAGCAGGGGATCAAATAATGTTTAATCCTGTCATTTCATGTTTGGCCACTTCTAGTTATCATAGTTCTTACATTCCAGGTTCCTATGCTGAATTGTTCTTTGCTGCAGCAGACTTTCGTTTACCCTCCAGATACATCAGCAGCTCAACGTCCTCTTAACTTTGGTCCAACCATTTCATTAGATCTTTTGCTACTCATACTGGCAACTCTGGTATTCATCAGTAATGTGGAATATATCGGAGGAGCTCATCTTCCAGTGCCATATCGTTGTTTCTCTGGTTATACATACAGTTTTGTAGAGTGGGTTGCCAGTTCCTTCTCCAGTGGACCGCAATTTATCTGACCTCACTGCTATGACTTACACATCTTGGGTGACCCTACACGGTATAGCTCAAAACTTCATTTAAGTATAGTTCTGAGTCTCCACCCCTTCACCATGTTTTTTACTTCCAAAAACTTCATCAAAACTTGAATCATTCCAAGTACCATATATACTCAAGTATAAGCCGAGGCACCTATTTTACCACAAAATACTGGGTAAAATGAGTGACTCGAGTATAAGCCGAGGGTGGGAAATGTGCTGCCCCCGTGTCCCTTTTGTGCCTTCTGTTTCCCCCTCTCTCTCCCGTGTCTCTTCTCCCATCCTCAACCCCCCCCCTCCTCAACCTCAACCCCCTCCTCAACCTCAACCCCCTCCTCAACCTCAACCCCCTCCTCAACCTCCCTCCTCATCCTCAACCTCCCTCCTCACCCTCAACCCCCTCCTCAACCTCAACCCCCCATCCTCAACCTCCCTCCTCAACCTCAAACCCCCCATCCTCAACCCCCTCCTCATCCTCAACCCTCTCCTCATCCTCATCCCCCCTCCTCATCCTCAACCCCCCTCCTCATGCTCCATCCTCAACCTCCGTCCTCAACCCCCCTCCTCATCCTCAGCCCCCCTCCTCATCCTCAACCCCCTTCTCAACCTCAACACCCCCATCCTCAACCTCCCTACTCAACCTCAACCCCCCTATCCTCAACCGCCTCCTCAACCTCCCTCCTCATTCTAACCCCCCCTCCTCATTCTAAACCCCCCCTCCTCATTCTAAACCCCCCCCCCCCCTCATTCTACCCCCCCCCCCCCCTCACTTACCTGCTCCAGCCTCTGCTCCTTCCGGGTCTTGATGTGGCGAGCATGTGACGTCACATGCGCGCCACGTCATTAGCATATACCGGGTGCTGGCACCCGTTATATGCTAATGACGTGGCGCGCTCGTGACCTCACGGCATTAGCATAGACCGGGTGCCGGCACCCGATATATGCTAATGACATGGCGCGCATTTGACGTCACATGCTCGCCACATCAAGACCCGGGAGGAGCAGAGGCTGGAGCAGGTAAGTGAGGGGGGGGGGGGGGGGCTGTTTAGAGGGGTAGAATGAGGGGGGGGGGTGAGGATGAGGAGGGGGGAGGGAAAGAGACACGGGGGGGTTAGAGAGACACGGCTGGGGTTAGGGAGACACGGGTCGGTTAGAGAGACACGGGGGGGTAGAGAGACACAAGGGGGGGTTAGAGAGACACGGGGGGGAGAGAGAAACACAAGGGGGGTTAGAGAGACACGGGGGGAGAGAGAGACACGGGGAGTGAGTGACTCGAGTATAAGCCGAGGGGGCCCTTTTTAGCCTTAAAAAAAGGGCTGAAAAACTCGGCTTATACTCAAGTATATACGGTATCTTACATTCTTTTTTTTTTTTTTTTTTTTTTGAGTAAATCTACTGTATCATTTTACTATAAACTAGAGTGTACAAATGTTGGAGCCAGATTTACCAATGTTAGAATCCCATATACTTACAGTGTAGTAACTTAATTTTTTTCACTGCCAGCTAATAAATATTTTTCCAAAGTCTAATGCCTCTCTGTGAAGTTCTTCCTTCCAGGCTTAATTATCCTTAATTATGTTATACTAGTAAATTGCCCTTCAAAAATTACGGGAATGATATTGAAAGGCTGGGAATGCTGGTTGGCATACAATGTGAGGCTTTTGGTCCTCGTTGGTTTTATTTTCAAAGTCCTATGTGCCTGGTGTTGTTAGTGTAAGTGTTACTGTTTTCACCGTTGTGTATTTTCTAAGTTCTGCGGCCTGGCCTTGCAGAGCCTCGTTTTCATCCTGTTTCAGAATTTTTACATTTTTTGTCAGCCATTTTTTCCTTCGCTTTGACGATTTTCGAGCTGCGGAAAATGGCAAATATGGCTCCAATTTGTTTGCAACTTCACTCCTAGGCTTCCTGGCTTTCCCCCTGTGCTGTGTGTGAGTGTTACTATTTTTTTAATAATTATTTTGCTTGTCTTTGGCTTTTTTGTAGTTACGCGTTTGAATGAACTGCATGCTTCAACTTCTCACCTCGCTTTGCGAGGCTCGCAGTGCAATCAGCACCTTTGGCAAACATCTCCAACACTGATAACTAATATAGTGATGTTTCAGAAAAATATGCCAGTGTAAAATGCAAATATAAATAGTGTGAAATACCAATGTAATTATCCTATATATATCTGTACAGACAGTGAAAGAATGAAATCAAAGGTTGGCCAAAAAGTAGAGACAGATATGAGGAGTCACCATCAAATTGAGGAGGACATTCCTGTTACTATCAGTGAAGGTGAGTGATCCTCTATTACTGTGCTAAATATCAGATGTATAACACAATTACATAGTGTAGGATACAAGTTAAATAAAAGTTGCTGATGGCAGTATTTTCCTAAATTAATTTACTTTTTTTTTTACTATTAAATCTATTACATCTATTACAATCACATTTTTAAAATGTCCTGTTTGTATTGTACTGATTTTCTGTAGTATTGATTGATTGGATCCTATTGCAGCCCAAGTGACATCAAGCAGTTTTCTCCAGTATCACAATAAAAATGGCACATTTTTATCAGCCTTCTTTATGGGCCAACTCACACATCTGTATACTACTATACTACTGGGAATACCACAGTTCTGACTATGCAGACCTTTGTTGATAGTGTAATGGCTTTACTTTTTTAATAGCTTGTCCAGACTTGCCATAGCTTTCAGTTAATTCAGAGTAATATCATCCACATATGTGAAGCTGTTGATATTGCTCCTGATTCCAGCTTTTGATTCGTCCAGCCTGGCCATATATATATATATAAAAAAACGTATATGTTGAATAAATAATGTGACAATATCGCGCTCACTCTCCTTTCCCGATCTTGAATAATTTAGTTTTTCCATGTTCACTTCTGATTGTGGTTTCTTGGTCCACATACAGATTCCTCAGGAGACTATTGAGATAGTCTGACATCCCATCTCTTTAAGAACTTGCCACATAGTATTGTGATCCAGAAAGCTAAAGGCTTTAGTTTATGAAGCAGAGATAAATGGTATTTCTGGAAATCTCTTGTTTTCTCTATTATCCAGCGAACGCTGGCAATTTGATCGTTTGTGCCTCTAAGATACCTGGATTGCACATGTGGTTGTTCCCGGTCCATATATTGTTGGAGCTGAACTTCCAGGATCCTATGCATTACTTTTCTGGAATGTGAAATAAGTGTAATTGTTTGATAATTGGACAATTCTTTGGTACAGCTTTTTTGTTTTGATTGGGTTGTAGACTGACCGTTTTCCAGTCTACTGGCCACTGTTTTCCAAATGTGTTGGCATAATGCAAGCAGCACTTTCACAGCCTCTTCTTGTAAAATGTTATTCACTTGGTATTCCATCCACTCCTGCAGCCTTGCTATCAGCAAAGATTTCTAGGACCCATTGCATTTCACTCTCCAAAATGTCTGGGTCCAGCTCATTGGATCAACTATAGTTATTACTGCTGTTAAAATCTTTCCTGTGTTCCTGCCACCTCTTCTATACCTTATTTCCTTCTGTTAAATCCCTACAATTTTTGTTTTTGATCACGCACTCTTTGGCATGACATTTTTTTTGAGATCCCCAATTTCTTTGGAGAGACCTCTTGATTGACCCATTCTGTTATCTTCTTCTATCTCTTTACATTGCTCATTATAGAATGTCTCCTTGTCTCTTTTTGCTATTCTGTGGTATTCTTCATTCAATTGGACAAATATTTTCCTGTCTCCACTATCTCTCACTTTCCCTCTTTCCTGGGCTACTATCAAAGCCTCACCAGACAGTCAGTTTGTCTTCTTAGATTTCTTTCTTTTAGGGATATTATTTGTTGCTATTTTCTCAACAGCATTACAAATTATGTCCAAAGTTATTCAGGCCTTCTCTTTATTAGGCTGTTGTTCTTCAGTCTTGTCCGACTCTCTGTGACTATATTGGTACAGCATGCCAGTCATATTTATCTGTCTGTGTTTCTGGTGTTGCTCATCCATATAGTTTTCTTGTCAAATATACTGTAGTGAGTTGCCAGTTCCTTCTCCAGTGGACTGTGATTTGTCTGACCTGCCCATCTTGGGTGACCCTACATGGTATATCGCAGCTTTATTGTGATATACAAGCCCCTTCACCACGACAAGGTAGCGATCCAGAAGGAGGGTCTATTAGGTACAATCCATTAAATCTATTCTTTACCTGGACAAGTTGCAGAAAATAATATCTGATTAAAAAAAATGTCCCTCTAAATAAAACACACCATCCATATCCATATGTGTCCCAAGCAGAGCATCAACTTTATTTTTCCAATCACATATTTATACAGTGAAATCACCAATCGCAACAAGCCCTTTCCTTCTGCAAACATACATTTTACACCTTATGACACCTTTGAACTACCTCAAGTGGCTCAGGGCTGGCTCCATAGACTCCCCCCCCCCCCCATAGAAACCCCATGGGGTAGACAAAGGATCCTTAGGGGCCTCCATTGAGGCTAATTAGGGGACATGGGGGTCAATACTGACCCCCATAGTTGTTAGTTATAGGACCTTGGTATTTGTGTGTCTTCCATTGAAAACCCAATGAGGCTAAGGAGTAGACAGGGTGGGGGAGGTGGCCCACCATAGCTCACACAGGCTATGAGAGGCTATGGTGAACTTAGCTAAGTAGGACTATTTAGAGGTTATTGATTATGTTTTCTCCTACTCTTTTGTTCTCATTCTGTATTAATGGGTGGGACGTTCCAAGTACCGTTTGGATACTTTGTTCAATTGCTCTCCTAATATGACTCAGAAAACATAGTGTTTTTTTTATTAATATTATTATTATTATTATTGTTTCATCTCCATGCTCTCAACATCTGTGAGTAAGGTAATAAAGTAAATGGATACAAATATTTTACATGTAAAAAAGTATTTTTAGCAGCATACTTACTGTACAATGTTGTCTTTATTATACCCCTGGGTGCAGAAGGGTTAATTTAATAGAATACACAATATTATTCTCCAAATTAAAAGTACCGTACATACTCGTGTATTAGCTGACCGGAGTATAAGCCAATGCACCTATTTTACCACAAAATACTGGGAAATCTTAGTGACTTGAGTATAAGCCGAGGGTGGGGAATGTGCTGCCCCCTGTGTCCCTTTTGTGCCCCCTGTGTCCCCCTGTTATGTGCCCTCTGTGCCCCTTTCTTGTGTCCCCCCTCTCTCTCCCCTGTGTCTCTTCCCCCTCTCCCTCCCCTGTGTCTCTCTCCTCCTCTCCCTCCCCTGTGTCTCTTCCCCTCCCGTGTGTCTCTTTCCCCACTCTCCCTTGTGTGTTTTTCCCTCCCTTATCACCCTCCTCAACAGCCCTCCTCATCCTCTCTCCTCAACCCCCCTCCTCATCCTCCCTCCTCATCCTCAAACCCCTCCTCATCCTCCCTCCTCAACCCCTTCCTCATCCTCAACCCCCCTCCTCATTCTCCCTCCTCATCCTCAACCCCCCTCCTCATCCTCCCTCCTCATCCTCCCTCAATACCCCTCCTCAACCCCCCTCCTCAGGGGGAGGTAATTATAGAGGGGTAAAGTGAAATGGGGGGTTGAGGATGAGGAGGGAGGTTGAGGATGAGGAGGTGGGTTGAAGATGAGGAGGGGAGTTGAGGATGAGGAGGGGGATTGAGGAAGGAGGATGAGGAGGATGATAAGGGAGGGGGAGGGAAAGAGACACAGGAGAGGGAGAGGGGGGAAGAGACACGGGGTGGAGAGACAGGGGTGTGACTCGAGTATAAGCCGAGGGCTGAAAAACTCAGCTTATACTCGAGTATATCCGGTAATTATTTTCCAATATTGTTCGCAAAAGAGTAATGCAAAATGTATTTGTGGTCCAACATAGACACTACTCAGTAATCCATTTACACTCAAAATACCCTCTAACTGGAGAATATCAGTATATAGACTCTGTACATTCATAGTTGCACATTTTACATTTTCTTTAATACATCCAACAGTCTTTAACCAAAAACTAAACTCAAGATTTATTTTGATAAAAACATTTTGTACACATTTTCATGAAATAGTTTGAGCTTACTTGCTTCATATTCATATTGCCTCCCAGCAGGAAAGCAAGACTTTATTATGTTTCATGGGTTATTACATTTCTGCATTTTTTTAGGTAAAAAGCATCCTTTCTATATGCAGCACATTTCATAAAACATGTTACTTTTATTAATATCTAAAAATCCCTGTGTCTACACAAGCCCCTGATCCTCACCCACTCAGCATACAGCATTAGGGGACCCATTTTAACTCATTATTTACCTGCCGTGTCTTCCTCGCCCGGCTGCTACCTGCGTCTTCTGTGTGCTGGGCCCTGCCCCCCACCAGCACTGCACAGACAGAGCTGCTGCAGTGTATGTGAGACTTACAGCTGTTACCAGAGATAGCGAGAGGGAAAAAAAAACATACAGCAGTAGCAGGGACTAGACAATCAGCAGGGTGGTAATAAAGTGTGAATGTGCTGCACAGAGAGACTCATATAAAATACATAGTACCTTCTAGCATGGATAACATTGATATTACTACATATCCCAGGCTCCTTTGCAGCACAAACAGGAACCCAAGTTCGAGATACATTTTTCAACAAACCTCTGCTTGCTCCTGATTGGTCAAAATTATTTATGAATTTTATGCTAATTTAGCCAGGGTTTGGATGGGGTGTTTACCCTAATTGTCAACTGTCAGAAATTGCAAGACATTTTGCTAACTTCAAGGTAAGTGTTTAAATGTTTATTTTGGTACGTTTTCATGCACATTTTTTTTTCCATAAACTATTAATTCTCCTCTATCAGATGCACTCATTGTCCAGGAAACCTTGATATGCCTTTAAACAAATAACATGCAATACATATTATTGTACAGCAGACAAAACCAATCCACTGATAAAAAAATAAATTGTATTTACACAATTCAAATAAAACTAAAATCATATTTAGTTAAACAAAAGATCATACTTGGTAATAATTGATAATGCATGCAATCATTCTACCCTCTTTATTCATTCAACCAAAATATCCTTTTATTAATTGTAAATTGGTCTCAGACTTAGACTAATCATTTTCATTTAGAAACATGTTAAACCTCTCAGATTTTAAAATAACTTACTCCTTGTTTTTTTTATTCCCAACAGATGGATTAGAAGTTTGGAATACTCTTGAAGAGGACCACATTTCTCCTAGTTCACCAGATTGTGTTTTGGAAGATTTCAGTATATCACATGGTTATCTGGAAGCAACGCCAATAACTTACACAGGGCAAAAAACATTTGAATGTTCTGAATGTAGGAAATGTTTCAGTCGGGCTACAAATCTCAATCAGCACATGAGAACTCACACAGGTGAAAAACCATTTGCATGTTCTGAATGTGGGAAATGTTTTAGTCGGGCCCGAAATCTTAAACATCATATGAGAACTCACACAGGTGAAAAACCTTTTACATGTTCTGAATGTGGGAAATGTTTCAGTCAGGCCATAAGTCTCCATCAACATATGAGAACTCACACAGGAGAAAAGCCATTTGTATGTTCTGAATGTGGGAAAGATTTCTGTCAGGCCTCAAATCTTGAGGTGCATAAGAGAACTCACACAGGGGAAAAACCATTTGTATGTGCTGAATGTGGGAAATGTTTCAGTATTTCCACAAATCTCAAAGTACATATGAGAACTCACACTGGAGAAAAAAGATTTGCATGTTCTGAATGTGGGAAAAATTTTAGCCGGGCCATACATCTCAAAGAGCATAAGAGAATTCACACAGGTGAAAAACCGTTTGCATGTTCTGAATGTGGGAAACATTTCAGTGTTGTGAAAAGTCTTAATCTACATATGAGAACGCACACAGGAGAAAAACCATTTGCATGTGCTGAATGTGGGAAAAGTTTCAGTTTTGCCACAAATCTCACAGTTCATATGAGAACTCACACAGGATAAAAAGCATTTGCGTGTTCTGAATGTGAGAAATGTTTCAGTCAGGCCTCACATCTTAAAACACATAAGAAACCTCACACAGAGGAAACATAATGTACATACCCTGAATTTGGAAATCTCAGAGCATGATGTATATAAGAATAATAATACAGGAAAAAAATCACTTGCATGTGGGTCAACTATTACATATTTATATGACACAAAATGCAATTCTGTTTAGATCATATAAAAGTAATTAATCAAAAATATTTGGCAAGCTCATAAAAAATCTATTCAGACTTACAAGTTCAAAATTATCCAACATGTTTTTTCCTCCTAAAATCATACAGTCACTAGTATTTTGTCAACATTTATAAATCTAAAAAATATATATAGGACATGGTAATTCTATTCAATTCTAGTCTTAAACATAAACTTGCTTATGTACAAGTAACTTAATGATTGTCTATCATATTTAATTGACCTATGATATTTGAAGGTTTGCACCCTTGGCAAAATAACATACCTAGACCTTATTGTGTGGCTCCATATTAACAGGGATTAAATACTGCCTAGGGTGTATATAATCTATAGAATGCATCTACAGTGTTCTCCATTCAAAACATTTAGTCCCTCTTTATAATGAGCTACTATGACCTCTTCCGTTGAATTTTGGTATATCTGACTACCTGCATCTATATTTACATACATAGCTAGGCTCTTCTCATTGAGTCTATATTATATTATGTTATGAAGGAATAAACACATGTGATATTGTTAATACATTCTGATAGCTATAACAGTATCCAATATAAGATTCACTGATAGGTTGTATTGTTTAGTATAATATTCACTGATAGGTTGTCTAACAACACAGATAAATTGGATTAGTTAAGTGGCAAAATGACAATAACAACTTAAAGGGCCACTAAATTCAACATAATTCGGAGCATATCACTGTAAAGTTCTCCTAAAACCAAGTTGAAATCATTTTTGAAATATGTGCATTTTTCACTAAGAATTCAATAAAGTAAAACCAGTGTTTACATGAGTCACTAACATGCACACTCCCAGAAATGTGTATTGAACAAATGAAAAACTGAGTTAACTCTCAACAAATCAATCTGTGCAGATCATGCAATGTTGTAATCACCTAAACAGGTCAGTGGTGGGATAACATTTGAGTGCATTCCAGAGTTTAGGGAAATACTGCTATCAATCACTGTCCTCGCCACACCTGTCTGTTATTAATCATGAAACATTCAGTAGGCAGGACAGACTGTGTTTGTAAACAGACTTAAAAGTTTAGATGTTTTAGCTGTTATTAGTGTAATAAAAAAATTGATAATTTTATCATACAATCTTGTGATCTTTCACACCATAAACACACAGTGACATAAATGGGCTTTTAACCATTGAATTAAAATTGTGGATTTTTCCACTGTACAAAAATCATACACTGCTAAATCAAAATCTAAAAGCTTTGTGTAAGTCTGAACCAAAAAGTATATTTCACTATGTATGTGTGTATATTATTACAGTATAACAATGAGTGGATTAATGTGTGTACTTATATATGTTATAAATAAACATATTCTTCCAACATCACATTTATGTATTCACGTTACCCATCTATCTCCTGTCCCCTAATCTATACATAGTTACATAGTAAGTAAGGTTGAAAAAAGACTTTCAGTGCACCAAGTTCAACCTTTTAAGATCTGCAATATGCGGATTAGTTATTAATTAATTAGTTGTTAATTGGTAATTATTAATTGGCAATTATTAATTACCAACATTTATTTATTTTTAAAATTATTAATTAATCCAGAGGAAGGCAAACAGAAAAAAAAACAAGTGAAACTTAGCCAATCGTCTCAAAGGAAAAAAAAAAATCCTTCCTGACTCCAAATGCTGGTGATCGGATTTCTCCCTGGATCAATACTCTCTCTCTAATTATCCAGGATAACCCTGAATTCCCTTTTTAATTAGAAATAAATCCAGTCTCCTTTTAAAGTTATCTATCGAATCTGCTGTCACCACCTCCTCTGGTAGAGAATTCCACAGATTAACCACCCTTACTGTGAAGAACCCTTTTCTTTCTTTAAGGTGGAATATTTTTAATTCTAACCTCAAAGGTTTTGTTGCCCTCCTCTGTACCTAATTGTGCATTAGGGAGCATCATGCGCAATATAAATATTTCGCAAATTCTTTATACCTTGGGATCCAGAACTTCAGGGTTGCACCAAGATCCTGACCATCTCCGTCTCCTGCTTCCCACCCATTAGGGTGTTACATTGGCTTTTGTGAGTGTTAATTTGATTTTTAAGCAGTCAAGGGAAGCAAGCCAGGGTTCCCAAGTCTAAAGGAACAGAAAGAATGTATCATGGAGGATATGAGTCAATCTTTCATTGATTAGTATGTAATTAATCTTATTAACAACTTCCCTAAAATGAAGAGAGGGGGGTTTCCAATTTCTAGCAAAAATATTTTTGGTTGCTAAAATAATTGTTTGGAATAATTTGTTTTGAGAGCTGTTGGTTGTTTGGATGGAGTGAAGTGTGATTATTATAAGATTTTAATTGAGGTCTCTAAGAGACTATAGGTCACAGAGCCTTATGAGAGATTAGAGCATGCCTCAGTCCATTTGTTGGGCTCCCACACTTGGCCTAGGCCTTCCTCCCATTTAAGCATGAATTAAGGTTTTTGTTCCCTAGTTGGTGTATTTAAAATTCCTTAAAGAGACCACATAATTCCTTTGGATAAGGGAAGGTTTAAGTAGATTCCAAATGTAGGGTTTGATAATAAAGAGTCATTTGAATTCCATGAGTAGGGTAAGGACAAGATGGGGCTTATTCTAAGATCTATATGGACATGATCTGACCAAGCACATGGAGTTATTCGGGCTCTAGAAAAGTTGTCAAAAAGTGATGAGCTTTTTAGGATTGTGTCTATGCAGGAATATGTGCCATTGGTCAGGGAGTAGTACAAGTATTCTCTTTCATCTGGGTGGTAGTCTGTGTATCTGGCTAAGCTTGTTTGAGAACAATTATTTATTGACTTTCTGGATCTGTCTAGTCAAGTTAAAATCACCACCCATAACTACAGTCCCTAGATCCCGGCCTTCGATAACTCTTAGTATCTTTATTAATGTATTGTTGGGGGCAGTAGTGGGAGAGTAAATTGATATCAGTGAGAGGTTGGATCCCAAGATTGTCCCAGATAGTATAACATAATTGCCTTCTTTGTCTATCTTTTGGGATTCAAGCTTAAACGGGAAGTTTTTGTATAGAAGAATTGCTGTTCCGTTTTTTTAGAAGGGTGGCTAGTAGAACAATAAGTAGGGTATTCCTTATGCAGGAATTTAGGTATTTTGTTATGGGAAAGGTGCGTTTCTTGGAGAAACAGTACTGAGGGTTTATAGGCTTTATAGTAAGTAAATGCTTTCCTCCTTTTAAATTGTGAGTTGAACCCCTTGACGTTGTGAGTTATGAATGTAAAAGCAGTATCTGTCATTGCAAGTTGTAAGTGAGTGATATGGTGCAGGCTGCTGTCTTACCTCCATCCAAGGTTGGTGGGAAGAGGAGACGGATCCGGAGTCGAGACCTTCTGAGAGAGTGCACCGAAATGAGTGAAGTCAGGGACCCAAGTGAACTTGCGTTAGAAACGAGGGGGGATAATAATGGGAAGAGGTTTAACATTGCATATAACCAAGATAACATGGCAATTTGAGTATAACAAATCCTCCAAAACCAAGTCTTAGCACCGGTAGGGTCAGGTAGGGTAGCCATCTCCAGCAAGTCCCCTGCTAGGAGGGGTATACTAAAAACAGAAAAAGAAAAGAAACAAAAAAATCTGTGTTGGGATTTGGAGAAGGTGGGCATTCTTAGCTAATAACCAGCTTAGTTTAAACTAGATACTAATGCTTTTTGGCTATTCTAGTGATATACTACTACACACTAAGCCGGAGTTAAGAACTGGCATGTGTAAACAGTTATCTATATAATACAGGATGAGATACCCTTATGGATCCTGCAATACTGGATAGCTTTAAGATACATTACAGAATTCAGTCATTTTTTCTCCATTTGTTAGGCTATTCTAAATTGCTAAAACAGTTGGCTAAGTGTATTGCCAGAATCCTGATTATAGGCCAGTGTAAGTCAAAGTGAGTATATAAATCAGCAAAAACAGCTCTTAAGAAAAGAAACAATTAAACAACTTTAAAGTCCAGATGTGTCAGCCACCAGGCTTACAGGACCTTTCAGTATTTAAGCATGTCCTTGGTAGAGATAGTTTATGTGGTAGAGTCCTGAGGTATAGTAGGAGTGGATTCAGAGGAGCGTGTATGTGGATCTTTGGACCGTATAGGGAGTTGTGATTTCCTGCTCTTTGAAACTACTGTCCTTTGTCTGCTCAAGGAGCTGTTGTTTAAGGGACTCTGTTGTTCAGCTCTAGTATCTTCAGGCATTCGTCGATCGAGCTCAAGGAGTATTACATTCCTTTAAATTGAAAGGACAAAGCAAATGGGAAATTCCATTTCTATTTGATGCTGTGATTGATGAAAATTGCTAAAGCAGGTTTCATGGATCTCCGTTTAGCAAGAGTGCTTGAAGATAAGGCTGCATAGATTTAAAGAGGAGTTTTGTCTGGGCTAGAAATTGTCGGCATCTTTCTTGTGGTTGTTAAAACCAAGTCTCTGGTCTGTTGTCTTTGAAAACGGACTATGATGTCCTTAGGGAGGTCCTGATTTTTTGTTCCGCTCAGGGCTCTATGAGCACGTTCAATTTCCCAGGTATGATCTAAGTGGGGGGATATGTAGGTTATAGTTTCCTTCAGATACTGAGACAGGTTAGTCACTGCTTTAGGAATGCCTCTGTTCCTGATATTGACCTCCTAGAGCGATTTTCGAGATCCTACAGAGATCCTACAGCTTATCTTTGTTATCTCAGCTCAGTCCCTTTTCTGAGCTTCAAATACTTGAACAGAGGTCACTTCTAGGAGGTTGATGCACTGTTCTGGATCAGAAATGTCCTTTCGCAGGGCAGTGACAGCTTTTGCAAGTTGGGCCTGAAGCAGAGCATCAAATAATCAGTCAGGTCCACATTCTGATGCCTGTATGCCCTCCGTGTCGGAGAAGTCTGATTAGCCTGAGTCGGGTTCCTGAGGTGGAGCAGGTTTAGATGTAGATTGTTTGAGGTAGTCAGAGATGTGCTTTGACCCTGTATTCCTCTTTGATTTGCTCATCTTGAAGGGTTCCAATTTGATAGTCTACTTGTTGCTATCAATGAGAGCAAAAATCGTTTAGGTGAGCACTCAGTCTGAAACATTGCAGAGTATAGGTGAGTGTAGGTTTTTGACAAAAAGGAAAGAGTAAACAAGTTAAAGGTAAGCCATCTTGCTTAGCTTGGCCCACCGGAGAGGTTTCACATAGTGTGGTTCAGATCAAAAGTTGTACCGAAGGAGGAGTAGAGATATTCTTATTCTTTAATACCAGTGTACATGGGGTAGAGGGGAGATATTTTTAGGTGTCACATAGTTTAAAAGCGTAGAACTTTTGGATTATCCTGATTATCCTCTAGTTAGAGAGGGATGCTGTCGCAGCTGTACTTAGTTGTTTTGTTCTTCAAGATATGAGTATAGTCAGTTAGGGCAATTTATAGACCAGTTCAAGAAGATGTTGTAAATACGCAGAGTTATGAAAGTGGGCTTGCTGTATTAGCCTCCAGTTACTGGTGGATGCTGCTGTCTTTAGTATAGGTGTAATTTTTAAAATTAGCAACTAGGTGGTGGTGGTGCATTTCAGGAGTTGTTTATAGTAAATATACTGCTTTCTGAAAAATGACCTAAATTGTAATTTCCATCAACCTGGGGTGTTTGGTTAATTTGTTTAATAAACCTCATAAATTAAGTAAGAGAAAAATGAAAACCTTTGTGGTTGTCATTTTGCAATCACCACAACTAATTTGAATAAAACTTAAATAAACTTTATCTCCAATTTTTTTAATTTCCTTAGTTAAAATATGCAATCGCTTAACATCCGAGCTTCTTACTGCTCAGTACCAGGATGTAACTTTATGTAAGGCTTCTATATATATAAACTTAATTATTTATTTGTCAGCTTTTTCTTAATACTTTATTTTCTCTCCTGTGGTATTTTTTAAAATTATTTCCATTTTCTTTGTGATATCCTTTTTTTCATAATTTTCTGATAAACTATTGTTATTACATTAGTTGTTGCCATGTATTGCTGTTTCATACTACTATTTTATCTTGTTCTTGACTTAGATACATTTCAGTTATCACATATTATAATTGTCCAACTACGATTCGTCGTCACGCTGTGTTGCGTGCTGCGTACGACTTAGCGCAGGCGCTCATCGCATTAAACCGTAGCACTTAGGCAATGAGCGCCTGCGGCGCTCATTGCCGTTAACTCATAGCACTTAGGCAATGAGGCAATGAGCGCTGCAGGCGCTCATTGCTGGCGAGCCTTGCGTAGCGAGGCAAGCCATTAAACACGTCACACGCACGACTTCGAATTTTTTTTTTACCTCGGAACCAACCTTAACGTAACAAACACCAACAAGCACTAAGAATCCGACTATAACGTAACAAACACCCACACTCACTAAGAATCCGACTATAACGGCCGACACGCACGCAACTAAAAACAGTGAAAACACACCAAATACTCACACAAACTAAATAAAAAGCTTACCCATAGCAAGGTGGGGGGCACCCAGGACCTTTAAAAAGTGAAGTTACACCTCCATTTAAGTCCAAATTCCCGAGTTCAGACACACGAATATCCGCTAAGCGAGAGAAAAAATGGCCGCTGAAAAAAAAGAAAACGAGGCTCACAGTCCAGCCACGTTCAAATTAGCCAAGAAGGGATCAGAGAGAAGCTCGGAAACCCGCATTAACACCAGGGGATCCGAGATAAGCTCGGAGCCCTGCATTAACCCCACATTAACCATCGCAGTGGGGGTCCAGATTGCACGCAATCGGGGTCCCCCGCTGCAATCAAAATTCAAAATTTGCGCGTTACAGGTCCTTAAAGGACCGTAAAGGTCCTTAAAGGACCCGTTGTAAAAGAAATAAAATATACACTGTCACCCTGTCAATCATGGGGGTCAATACAGACCCCCATAAAACCCTCATTAACCCTGTCACTCATGGGGGTCAATATAGACCCCCATAAGCCCTTCATTAACCCTGTCACTCATGGGGGTCAATACAGACCCCCCATAAACCCATCATTAACCCTGTCACTCATGGGGGTCAATAGAGACCCCCATAAGCCCTTCATTAAGCCTATCACTCATGGGGGTCAATACAGACCCCCATAAGCCCTTCATTAACCCTGTCACTCATGGGAATCAATACAGATCCCCATAAGCCTCTATTTAACCCCATCAGTCCCATAAGGGTATATTAACACCATTATGGGCCTGTTATAACACTACATTAACCACATAAGTGCCATGATGGTCCTCAAGGACCATCATGACACTAAGTATAAACACTATACTGCACTATACCACTCCCAATAAAACATTAAATATCAACTAAACACCCTCTACACTAACCTATTAACATCTACACTACCTACCCCCTATTAACCCCCACCACTCTAATTACAGAAAATAAAAAGTCCTAAAGTCACACAAAAAAAACTACATTACATGAAATAAAAAACCTAAATCACAAAAAAAAATAAACTACATCACAAAAAATAAAAAAAGGAACATTACAGAAAAAAAAAACATTACAACCCCCCCTCACTACAGAAAAAGGAAAATACGTATAATACAAATACATACAATTACAATACAATTACATACAATTACAATACAATACACCACTATCTAATATACATCACACAATCTATCTAAATAAATAAATAAATAGCATAATCTAATATACATCCTATCTATATAATAATACATTCCCAATCTATCTAAATAAATACCATAATCTAATATACATCCTATCTATATAATAATACATACCCAATCTATCTAAATAAATAGCATAATCTAATATACATCCTATCTATACAGTGGATATAAAAAGTCTACACACTCCTGTTAAAATGTCAGGTTTCTGTGCTGTAAAAAAATGAGACAAAGATAAATCATTTCAGAACTTTTTCCACCTTTAATATGACCTATAAACTGTACAACTCAATTGAAAAACAAACTGAAATATTTTAGGTGGAGGGAAGAAAAAAAAAAAAGAAAAAGAATGTGGTTGCATAAGTCTGCACACCCTCTTATAACTGGGGATGTAGCTGTGTTCAGAATTAAGCAATCACATTCCAAATCGTGTTAAAAAGGAGTCAGCATACACCTGCCATCATTTAAAGTGCCTCTGATTAACCCCAAATAAAGTTCAGCTGGTCTAGTTGGTCTTTCCTGAAATTTTCTTAGTCGCATCCCACAGCAAAAGCCATGGTCCACAGAGAGATCCCAAAGCATCAGAGGGATCTCATTGTTAAAAGGTATCAGTCAGGAGAAGGGTACAAAAGAATTTCCAAGGCATTAGATATACCATGGAACACAGTGAAGACAGTCATCATCACGTGGAGAAAATATGGCACTACAGTGACCTTACCAAGAACTGGAGCGCCCTCCAAAATTGATGAAAAGACGAGAAGAAAACTGGTCTTGGAGGCTACCAAGAGGCCTACAGCAACATTAAAGGAGCTGCAGGAATATCTGGCAAGTACTGGCTGTGTGGTACATGTGACAACAATCTCCTGTATTCTTCACATGTCTGGGCTATGGTGTAGAGTGGCAAGACGAAAGCCTTTTCTTACGAATAAAAACATCCAATCCAGGCTACATTTTGCAAAAACACATCTGAAGTCTCCCAAAAGCATTTGGGAAAAGGTGTTATGGTCTGATGAAACCAAGGTTGTCCATAATTCCAAAAGATATGTTTGGCGCAAAAACAACACTGCACATCACCAAAAGAACACCATACTCACAGTGAAGCATGGTTGTGGCAGCATCATGCTTTGGGGCTGTTTTTCTTCAGCTGGAACTGGGGCCTTAGTTAAGATAGAGGGAATTATAACCAGTTCCAAATACCAGTCAATATTGTCACAAAACCTTCAGGCTTCTGCTAGAAAGCTGAATATGAAGAGGAACTTCATCTTTCAGCATGACAACGACCCAAAGCATACATCCAAATCAACAAAGGAATGGCTTCACCAGAAGAAGATTAAAGTTTTAGAATGGCCCAGCCGGAGCCCAGACCTGAATCCGATTGAAAATCTGTGGGGTGATCTGAAGAGGGCTGTGCACAGGAGATGCCCTCGCAATATGACAGATTTGGAGTGTTTTTGCAAAGAAGAGTGGGCAAATCTTGCCAAGTCAAAATGTGCCATGCTGATAGATTCATACCCAAAAAGACTGAGTGCTGTAAGAAAATCAAAAGGTGCTTCAACAAAGTATTAGTTTAAGGGTGTGCATACTTATGCAACCATATTATTTAATTTTTATATTTTTTCTTCCCTCTACCTAAAAGATTTCAGTTTGTTTTTCAATTGAGTTGTACAGTTTATAGGTCACATTAAAGGTGGAAAAAGTTCTGAAATGATTTATCTTTGTCTCATTGTTTTACAGCACATAAACCTGACATTTTAACAGGGGTGTGTAGACTTTTTATATCCACTGTATAATAATACATTCCCAATCTATCTAAATAAATAACACAATTTAATATACAATACATCCTATGCTATCTATATAAACCCCCTAGCTAACATACAATAAATGCTATCTATATATTAACTAATCTAAGTCTAAGCTAAAATAAAAAAATTAAGACCACTTACCTTTGCCGATGTCCATTGGGATCAGCCACCTACGGAAAAAAAAAAAAAAAAAATAGTGCAACACGTTTACAGTTATAAAATAAACATTCTATACATTCTATACATTCTAAATATTCTAATCACCTTTCCGGCATGTCCCGCCCGGCATTCTTTAAATCCTTCTCCGGCGCGGCACCTGTTAAAAAAAACAAAACATTAATAGACATACATAAAAAAATAAATAAACATAATCTACATTATATTTACCTCCCCGCGATGTCTCTGGCCTCCTCCGGATCCTCTTCTGCCACGCCCTGTAAAAAAATAATAAAAAAATATACTTACATCCGCCCTCCCGGACATCCCCAACGCTAATGAGGCTCCAGGAGACTTTTCAGGAAGAAAATAAGCAATGGCGCCTTCTGATTGGTTGGAAACGCTGTCTATCAAATTCACCCAATCAGGAGGCGCCAATGTGTAAGTCAATCAGAAAGGGATACACCCTAAAATCCCACTCTGATTGGATAATGCACCTGGCAATCTTTATTTAAACCAATCACAAGGCGCAAATGCCTTCAGCTAATCACAATGGAATACACCCCCACAGGGTGATTGGTTGGAGCCTCTGCGCATTCTGATTGGTTACACTGACAATAGCCAATCACAGTGGAATACACCCTCACGTACTGATTGGTGAAGGATTTGCGCATTCTCATTGGCTACTGTTAATATCAATCAATATTACAGCCAATGGGAAGGCGCATATGTCTTCACCAATCAGTACGTGGGGGTATATTCCATTGTGATTGGCTGATGGCAATAAAGCCTTCGGATTCGTTCAAATAAAGATAGACAGGTGTGTTATCCAGTCACCGTTGTATTTTGGGGTGTATACTTTTTTCATTGGTTCACAAATGGGGTCTTCTCATTGGCGGAATTTGATAGACGGCCTTTTCAGCCAATCAGAAGCCGCCATTGCCAATTTTATTCTGGAAAACTCCATAGGAAGGTCATTAGCGTCAGAGACAGGGCGGATGTGTGTAGTTTTTTTTTTTTTTTAAAGGCGCGGATGCTTCCGGAGAAGACGAGGAGGCCGGAGACATCGCGGAAAGGTAAGTATAATGTAGATTGTGTTTATTTAACTTTGCTTTATGTTTACTAATGTAATGTTTTTTTTTACAGGAGTACCGCCGGACAAGACGCAAAGATGGACGACGGAACATGGACGACGGAACATGGAGGACGTGACGTGCTGGGACGTGACATGCTGGAAAGGTGAGTATAATATTTAGAATATTTAGAATATTTAGAATGTTTAGGTATTTCATGTAAACGTGTTGTATTAATTTTTTTAAACTTTTTTATCGTAGGTTGTTGATCTGAAGAAACATCTCAAAGGTAAGTGGTCTTAATTATTTTATTGTAGCTTACAATTAGGGTAGCTATATATATAGATAGCATGTACTGTATATTAGATAGATAGATAGGGGGATGTATTATTAGATAGTATTGTATATTAGATAGTGGGATGTATATTAGATAGTGGCATGTATATTACATAGTGGCATGTATATTAGATAGGGGTGTATTGTATTTTATTTTATTTAATTGTATTGTATTCTATTTTATTTAATTGTATTGTATTTTTTTTATTGTATTGTATTGTATTTAATTGTATTGTATTGTATTTTATTTAATTGTATTGTATTGTATTCTATTTTATTTAATTGTGTTTTATTGTATTATATGTATGTATTATATGTATTTCATTTTCAGGTGTGTAATTTTTTAAAAAAAAATTGTAGTGAGGGGGGGTTGTAATGTATTTTGTTATTTTCTGTAATGTTCCTTTTTTTGTGACTTAGGGGTTTTTTTTTTTGTTCTGTAATGTACATTTTTTATTTTTGGTGATTTTAGTTTTTCTTATTTTATGTAATGTAGATTTCTGCTTTTTGAGGAATTTAGTTACTTGAGGCACACAGTACACTCACATTGTGTGACAAACAGCATTTCAACACTTTCTTTTATTGACCGTCATTTTTTGACGGGCAAGTCGCTAGTATTCATATAACATTTTTATCATTTGTTTTTCCATTCAGCTATCACTTAGGAGTTATGAGTGACATGATAATATTGTTCCTTTCTCTTGTATTGGAGAGGTTTGACCCTCTTATTGTGCCTTAGTGAATTAATAACATATAATGTGATTACCTGCATGAGTGCTGCTGGCACTGGGAGCTTCCTTGAGGGAACCATGAATGCCAACATGTACTGTGACATACTGAAGCAGAGCATGATCACCTCCCTTCGGAGACTGGGCAGCAGGGCAGTATTCCAACATGATAACAAACCCAAACACACCTTCAAGACGACCATTGCCTTGCTAAAGAAGCTGAAGGTAAAGGTGATGGACTGGCCAAGCATGTCACCAGACCTAAACCCTATTGAGCATCTGTGGGGTATCCACAAATGGAAGGTGGGGGAGTGTAAGGTCTCTAACATCCAACCAGCTCTGTGATGTCATCGTGGTGGAGTGGAAGAGGACTCCAGTGGCAACCTGTGAAGCTCTGGTGAACTCCATGCCCATGAGGGTTAAGGAAGTGCTGGGAAATTAGGGTGGCCGCACAAAATATTGACACTTTGGGCCCCACTTTTTTTGACAACAGTTTAGACATTAATGGCTGTGTGTTGAGTTATTTTGAGGGACAACAAATTTACATCATTATACAGGCTGTACACTTACTACTTTACATTGTAGCAGAATGTAATTTCTTCAGTGTTGTCACATGAAAATAAATAATAAAATATTTACAAAAATATGAGGGGTGTACTCAATTTTGTGAGACACTGTATACCATTGTTTGGAGGGGATGATAAAACCTCCACTACTTAAAACATCTGCCTATGATGATCTGGATTTTACCAATAATTCTGATTTACCTCATGATAGTCCTCTAAAACTTACTATTGAATTAATAATACCTAATTAATACCTGAATAGAGATATTAGCCGGTGTTCTAACTACGACAGCTACTAGGAAAGCTGGCTTGACGTCTTTCTGTGATGTCACTGGACACACCCTATGCAACGTTTCACGTGACCTGTTAGGTCTCACTCATCAGGGGTCCCTAAACAAAAATGTCCTGTTCAACATTAAACATCTCTTGAGAATCTCTCCTCCACTGCCCTTTGCTCACTCTTTGTGTGGTGCCCCTTTCAAATGAGTGTGTTTAGACTGTCAGTCCTTTTTTGATATAGCTTTAAGTGTTGGGGCTAGTTAAAGGGTGGGAGTGCACTGAGGCAATTTTGTTTGGGTAAACCCCCAAATTTTTAGGGGAGGCTTTTGCTGTTTGGCCTCAGTGATGCTGCCCCTAGTGTTTAGGAACTTGTCAGGCCACGCTGGGGTTAATTATGCTCTCCCCACCTGTATTTATGCTCCTCAGGGTAGGTAAAATTATATAGCTAGGTCTCCCTACGGAGGGTATCAGAAAGACCACCTTATAGTTTCGATGGTAGGTAGGTGCCTATCGGGGGATCATGGCTGGTCTTGATGCATGGTTCAGGGCGTTCCAGCAGCCTCCAGCTCTTTCGGTCCTGCAGCCAGTCGGGTGCTGTCTGAGGAGCTCCGGCCTGTGTCGCACCTTTTAGGGTCTCGTGCGGTTCGTTTGACTGCCCCCACTTCGGTTCTCATTCACCACTCCTCCACCTCCAGTGCAGGATCTCCCGGCGTCACTGCCTCTCACTGGCCAGGTGCGCAGGAGAGCTCCAGGAGAGTGCGAAGGGCACTTTGAGTAGCTTTAAAGATGATTTTAATCACTTTTTAGTGGAATTAAGTGTTTGCAGGCCCGGAGCACCGTTTGAGTGCGTCTTCTTAAGTCTGCTGCAGGTCAACGTTTTAAATAATTTTAAAAACGTGTTTTGAATTATTTCTATGTCTGGATATTATATTCCTGGTTTAAATATAAATAATAAAATAAGGAACATGTATCTTTACAAACAACAATGCTCTTTTAGGATAGAAAAACACTTGTCAAGGAAACAAAACCCCAATATGTGTACATTGCCCCTGAGATTTACTAATAATAGTCAGATTTTTTTTTTTTATAATACTGATACTAAACAGACTTAGCACCAGCCAGTAAAAGTAGACTATATAACAAAGCATATATGAATCTATATAAAGTATTAAAAGACAAATATCTAAACAATGAAACTATATTAAAACATTGAATTAATGATTCCAGATATCATTATGACAGATCAATGCTAAAACATACCTTTGGGTGAATAATGGACCACCTTTTGCACAAATACAACATGGCTAATGATATCAAATCACAAATATCACTGCTTAATTGTGCTTTGTATAAAACAACTCTGCAGTAGTTACGATAAATATGATACCATATAAAGATAGTGAAGTGGGTATCTACTGAGGAGAGATGAACCAACAAGTATATATATATATATATATATAGATAAATAATCACTCATGACATTACAAGTAAGGCCATACACTCTACTACTGTCAAATTTGCAACGCAAGTTTGACTGTAATCAGTAAGAAGGAATACCTCATTTCAATAGATGGAAATAAGTTCCTGCAGCAGAGGAGAAACACAACTCTATAAATAAATGGATCTACCCCTCAATTATTGAGAAGGGAGTACACTTTAGCTTTTTACTTTCCAAGGTGCCTCAATTAATGTGCAGTGAAAACAAGAGTTTAAATTACATTTTTGTTGAGAGGCCATTTTCTTGTCCCCAATACTATCCTAACAGATTCACTTTGAGATTCAGTTGAGGTTATTGTACGCACAAACACACATTATATTGTTTTATACATTTGAAATGTTTCCTCTCCCATCACATCACAAGTTAGACCTTATACTCTTCAACACTGTACCATCATATAAAAAGTTAGGCGTATACTCTTCATTACTGTCCTATTACATTACAAAGTCGTACGTGCCTGGCGGTTAAATTTCCTTGTTTTAATTATTTTTCGGCCGCCATTTTTTTTTTTTGCTTAGCCAATTTTCAAGTGGTGAAACTCCTTAAATGCCACTTTAATGTGCGTGCAACCTCACCCCCAGACGTCCTGGCTGTCCCCCCCATGCTGTGTATGATGTTTTTTTTTATGTTTTTTTTTTATTTTTCTATGGTTTTGGTGTGTTTTGATGTACGCATTTTGGGCTTTAACTTTGTATTTTTTGGACCTCGGGTCGTAATTTTTTTGGTCTAAGTCTGTATTTCCTCATTCCGCGCTATTGTTTTTTTTTTCTAATTCCCGAGGGTCATATATATTGTTTTTCTAAGTCCCATGGCATGGTTTTTGTTTTCAAAGTCCCGCTTTTCTGGGTTGTTTTGTATCGCGAGTGAGGCGCCGTAGAACCTCCACCTCCACAAATACGGCACCTCGCCTTTGGTTCATTGCAGCCGATGTTGGAGCCTCCACCTCTGTAAATGCTTTGCAAGGGACGCAGTTCTTGCGAGCTCGCTTTTGCTTTATCATCTATTGTATTATATAGATAACAATATCACAAAAATATACTGAGTGGGACAGCTGTTCATTGATTTATTTAGTTTTAACCGCTCGTATTTTATACCAACTCTTGAATATTTTAATCCATGATTTAATAAAGGTTATATTTTATTTAACAATGTATTTGGTCCTCTGGTTCATTTATAACTATGGATGCTGTACCATTGAGATATCCAATTGGGATCTAAAGGTGTACTTTTTCAGGCAATCTCCCCTGCCTCTTTTTGTCTCATATATTTTTTACACTGCCCTACTGGACTGCCTACTATCATTATTCTATTCATAGAATAAATCTATCAAAAATGACGGGGCAATACAATTTTAAGCCATGGCAATGCTGTTTGCCACACAATGTAAGGCTTTTGCTCCTCTGTGGACCTTCAGCGCTCATTGTGAGCAATGAGAAAGTGTCAGCAATGTGGCAAGTGTGCAGTATAAATAGGCTGCGTGCGCGAGGCCAAACTGTTTGTTTTGGATGGTAAAGCAGCATTTTAGAATGCTAATGTTATGAGTTGTAAGTGTTGTAAAATGGCGTCTTTTTTTCTATGTGTTACTTGGCTTGCGAGTATTTTATGTCCGCTGTAATGGAATATTTTCTATGTGCTACGTTCCTGGCTAACTCGTGCGGGGATTTTCGTGGCTCTGTGTCCTTTAGTCTCGTTTTAACTTTTTTCGACCGCCATTTTTCTTCTCGCTTTTTTCAAGTAGCAAAACTTCTTAAATGCGACTTACATTTGTGTGCAAGCTCACTTCCAGACGTCCTGGCTGTCCCCCCGTGCTGTGTGTGATGTTTGTTTTATGAGAGGGGGGAAAAGAGATACCCGGGGGAGAGTGGGAGAAGAGACATGGGGAGCGGGGGGAAAGAGACAGGGGGGAGAGGGGGGAAAGAGACACAGGGGGAAGAGACACAGGGGAGGTGGAACGAGACACAGGGATGGAGTGGTGCGGAAGAGACACAGGATGGAAAGAGACACAGGGGAGGGAGAGGAGGGGGAAAGAGACACAGTGGGGGGAAGAGACACAGGGGGGAGAGGGGAGAATGACACAGTGGAGGTGGAATGAGACACAAGGGAGGGAGAGGAGGGGGAAGAGACACAGGAGTGAGAGGAGGGGAAAGAGACACAGTGGAGGGAGAGGAGGGGGGAGATACACATAGGAGGGAAATGGGAAGAGACACGAGGGAGGGGGGAAGAGAAACAGGGGGAGGGGGGACAGGGGGAAAAAGACACAGGGGAGTGGGGACAGACACAGGGAAGGGAGAGGAGGGGAAAGAGACACAGGGGAGGGGGAAAGAGACACGGGAGGAAGAAAGAGATGGATCGGAGGGAGAGGGGGTAAAAACACAGAGGTGAGGAGACATAAGGAAAGCAGAGGAGGGGGAAAGGAGACACAAGGAAGGGAGATGAGGGGGGAAATGAGACCCAAGGGAGGAAGTAGACAGGTGGAGAGACTCGCAATGAGCTCCAAAGGACCTCATTGCAAGGCCTGTGATGAGCGCCAAAGGCGCTCATCGTGGGGCCAGTAAAGTAGAGGGGGAGATGCTCCCATTGTGTGGCAAACAGCATTGACAGGCTTCTCTTTTTATTGACGTCATTTTTGACGGGCACGTTGCTAGCTATATTATATTTATTATCATTATATTATCATCATTGTGCATATATTATATTACCATAATAGTGATTATATTATATTTATTATCATTATATTATCATCATAGAGTTTATATTATATTTTATCATCATTATATTATTATCAACGTGCTTATATTATATTTTATTATCATCATATTTATTGTCATTATGTTATCATCATATTGCTTATATTATATTTACTATCACTATATTGCTTGTATTATATTATATTATCATCATAGTGGTTATATTATATTTATTATCATTATATTATCATTATATTGATTAAATTACATTATACTGTCACTATATGGGAATGCTGTTTGACACATAATGTAAACCGTTTTGGACTGTGAGGACCTTTGGCGCTCATTGCGAGCCTCTCCTGTTGTGTACTTTTGGTCCTCTGACAGAGATATATATTTCTATGTGTATGTAGTTAAGTAATAATGAATGGTTTCTTCAATTAATTAATATACTTAAATTATTTATAATTCATATATGCAGCGAGCAATAGGCTGAAGAGCTAACAATCTGTTTGTATTTTCCGTCTGCATAGAATATGCATTCTGAGTGTTGGTGCCCTGCTTATAAAGTGTAACGATTGCTTCAAGGGGGCGATCCAACATTTATAAAGTGTTTTTCGCCTAAGTCCCGCTCTTTGTAGTGGTTTAACGCCTCGCTATGCGAGGCTCGCAGGCGAAGAGCGCCAAAGTGCTACGTGTTAATGGCTCATCTCGCTTTGCAAGGCTCGCAGCGATAAGTGCCTACGGCGCTCATCGGCTAAGTCCTAAGCGTTAACGGCTCACCTAGCTTTGCAAGGCTGGCAAATCGTACACACCTCGCAAAGCGCAAAGCAGTCTCGTAGTTTGACAACTATTATATGTCATTATATTATCATCATATTGCTTATATTATATTTATTATTATATTATCATAATATTGTCATAATGCTTATATTATATTTATTATAATTCTTATTGTGTATATATTTATTGTCATATTATCATCATATTGCTTATATTATATTTATCATTATATTGCTCAAATTATATTATCATTATATATATTATATTATCATATTATCATTATATTGCTTTTATTACATTTTGTTGTAATTATATTATCATTATATTATCATCATAGTGCTTATATGATATTTATAGTTATATCATCATTAAATTGTTATATTTCTTATATTACGTTTTATTGTCATTATATTATCCATGTAGTTCAACCATGTGACCAGAAAGCACCAATCAGTTGATCAGGAGCCACCATCAGTTAGAAAACATTTCTAGAATTCACTTCAAATTTAACAGCATGTGACCAGGGGAACCAATCGCATGCAAGGTCCAGGACATTTTATACAAAGCATATAATGGAGGATTGTGTGTTAGTTATTGCAGCTGACTGGCTGTATTTTACTTTATACAAACTATATTATTAGCTAGAGAAGTGTACAAAATTCGGTCCTTTCCCTCTTTGGGTGCACCAGTGCTGTGCGCCCCCAGCACGATCGGGCGCACTGCAGCACTATCTACCTCCTGCAATGATTAAAATAGATTGCTCTAGGGGAGTAATCTATTTTAAAATGGATTGATGTAGGGAGGAGGGTTAGGAAAGAGGTTAGGTTTAGGCATAGGGTTATGATTAGGCATTGGGGTTAGAGGTTAGGGTTAGGCATAGGGGTTAGGGTTAGACATAGGATTAGGATTAGCCTACAGTTAGTGTCCTGTTTTTTATTTTTACATTTGCACATTGCAATACACCACAGCATTCAGGCACAATGTTCAGGTGCGCTCACTGTGTTGCAGGAGATATGGTGCAGCCAAAGAGGGATAGATCACAAAATTCCTTCATCCTCTAATAAGAACTCTTATTCATCACAGGAGGTTTTATATGGAAAGAGAAGGAAATTCCTGTCAGAAATCAAAGTTAAAGTAACATAAGGTGTATGCTCCTGTATGCTAATGTGTGACTCAGTATGCTAATGTGTGATTTAGTATGCTAATGTGTGGCTCCTGTATGCTAATTCCTGATGAGTATCTTTTGGTTTGCTTTTTTTGAAATCAACAAAAAAATGTAACTTGTATTTCATGTAATATTTTATCAAATTAGGGGTCCATTTCTGTAGTTAGTGCAAGTGAACTCCCCATTTGTCTATCTAATATGAAAAAACACAATTTTAGACACATAGTTAACTTCTTACTAAAATAAAAAATAGAAATCTATTTAATGGGCAATAAAAATATGGTGTAATATAGTGCATTTTCTGAACATATTTACAACATAAAATTGCATTATATAGACACATAAACGTGTAGACAGAACCAACACATCAGGCAGGTGCATTTATTTTAAAATAATTTTATTTACAGATTGGTTTATCGTTGACTTTATCACATATAATAGTTGTCGTAATTGCGAGTTTCTCGGTAAAGGCAAAGACTTTGAAAAAATTATGGATTTAACGGCCTCCTTTTTTTTTTTCAAGCCTGTAACTCGGAAGACGTTTGGAGGCCCCCAAAAGACGCCAATTGATTAAAAAAATTAACTGACCTCACACACAACACAGGGGGAGAGGCAGGGAGCAGGTAAGTGAGGTTGAAAGCTAGTTTGTTCCTCAACTGGCGTTTTTTTGGAGGTCTAAAAACAGCTAAGCGCGGAAAAAAATGGATGCACGCAAGTTAGAGGGGGGAGAGCCTTGCATTGTGTGGCAAACATCATTGCCAGGCTTAACATTTTATTGCCGTCATTTTTGCTAGATACACATAGCCTATTAAACAGGTTCTATAATCTTTACTGTCATATAATACATCTTCTCTCATGCATGTTTCCCTGGACCCTGCTGACCACCCTAAAATGTACAAATGGTTTCTATCTTGTATGAGTTCTCTGATGTTTAATAAGGATTGAACTTGTGGTAAAACATTTCCCACACTGACGACACGCATATGGCTTCTCCCCTGTGTGAATTCTCTGATGTGAATAAAGACCTGATTTCAGTCTAAAACTTTTCCCACACTCAGAACATGTAAATTGTTTCTCTCCTGTGTGAATGCTTTGATGTTTTACTAGATCTGAGTTGTTACTAAAACCTTTTCCACATTCCAAACACACAAATGGTCTCTCTCCTGTATGAATTCTCTGATGACTAAAGAGATTACACTGTTCACTAAAACATTTATCACACTCAGTACATTTATATGGTTTCTCTCCTGTGTGAATTTTTAAATGTCTTATTAGGTATGCTTTCCTGTTAAAGCTTTTCTCACACTCAGAACATACAAATGTTTTTTCTTCCGAATGACATAGTTTATGGTAAAGAAGAACTGATTGAGATATGTAAGTTTTTCCACAATCTGCACATGTATAAGGTTTCTCTCCTGTATGTATACGATTGTGTTCGATAAGGTGAGATTTCCTAGTAAATCTTTTCTCACATTCTGAACATGCAAATGGTTTTTCGCCTGCATGTAGATTCCTATGTCGGATAAGATAAGATTTCTGAGTAAATCTTTTCTCACATTCAGAACATGCAAATGGTTTCTCCCCTGTATGAGCTCTCTGGTGTATGAGAAGAGAAGACTTGCTAACAAAATATTTCCCACATTCAGAACATTCTTCCTTTCTTTTTTGAGGCTTCTGCTGAGTGTGGCTCTGTGATTTTAGTACATTGTTGTTATACTGAACAGAAATTGTTTGGTGAAGTGCTGTGGTGGTTCCAGTCCTACTTTTCTTTGTGTAAATCACTGTGTTGTAATGTTGTCCAGAAGTATACTGTCTCATGGATCCATCTGTTCAAGGAAATATAATGAAAATAAAGACATTTATTGAAGGACCACTTGAGGGTAAAATGTAAAATACACATAAAAAAAAAAAAATTTAATTATAGTAGGCAATATATTTTTATAACATTTAAAATAAATAAGTGTAATCTTTACATTTTAAATATTCAATTTTACTGTCATGACAGAAGACATTTGTTTTGTTTTTTTCATAACAGGATTAGACAACTTGGAGGACTGAGAAGAATTGTGGATACCGATAAGATCCCTATTCAGTTGTGTTAAAAGACTGCCACTGTACAGAGTCACTTTATAATAGACCTAAGTAAAAGAGTATTGATAACCTGCCCAATCAAAAATGTATGTGAAACTTTTTTCAAACTACAGTGGTCCTTTAATATAGCACAATCTTTTTCAGCAACTATATATACCCAAAATAAGCACCAAATAGTACATTTTAAAAAGAATGACCCCCCCCCCAATGATGTACAGTTGGAGGTAGTTACTTCTTAAAACATAGAAAGTTAGATTTGATGTCTGGTTCTGAGCACACCAAGCACATGTCAGCCACTGAACTGCTGGGATCCAAGGGAGTCTAATACATTTCTTTTTCCCCCACGCCACAATTGAAAGGCATCAATTTTACAGTGCTCAGCCTTCTTTATGGACAGGTTCTCAAACCTGTATTTTACAACTGGGAATACCTTTGTTTTCACTATGTGGACATTTGTTGATAGGGTAATATCTTTACATTTTCTAATAGCTTGTCCAGACTTGGCATAACTTTCCTCCCCAGAAGAAAACACCTTTTAATTTCCTAGTAACAATCATCATATGAAGAGAAAAAAAAACATCTGTCACTGCTTCCACTTCTTCCTAATCTATTTGCCAGGATTTGAGATTGTGGTTTCCAAGAATCTTTGTCTTTTTAACATTGAGCAGCAGGTCAGCTTTTGCACTCTCTTCTGCCACCCTCATCAATAGGACCTTTTGTTCCTTGTCCCTTTCAGCCATTCTAATTGATTCATCTACATATATGAGGTTGTTAATATTTTTCCAGCAATATTATTTCCTGCTTTGGATTAAATCAGCCCGGCTTTTTTCATGATGTGTTCCACGCATAAGTTGAATAAATAAAGTAACAATATGTAACCTTCTCACACTCCTTTTCTGATTGTGACCAATTTGGTTATCCCGTGTTCAGACTGTGGCTTCTTGGTCCACATACATATTCCTCAGCAGGCAGATGAGATGGTCTTGTACCCCATCTCTTTAGGAATTTGAAACATTTTGTTGTTATCCACAAAGTCAAAGGCTTTAGAAACATCTATGAAGCAGAGTAAATGTTTCCTGTAACTCTCTTGCTTTCTCTATTATCCAGCAGACATTGGCAATTTGACGTTTTGTGCCTCAGAGAAACCTGGCTTGCACATCCTTGTCCATATATTGTTGGAACTGAGATTTTTGGATCTTAAGCATTACCTTGCAATTGTTAACAACTGATTATTGGAGCACTCTTTGGTACTGCCTTTCTGGGATTGGTATGTTGTCGGACATTTTCCAGTCTACTGGCCATTGTTTAATTTTCCAAATTTGTTGACATAAGGCAAGCAATACTTTAACAGTAACATCTTCTAGGATTTTGAACACTTCACCTATGATTCCATCAACTCCTGGAGGCTTGTTATTAGCAAGGCTTCATAGGCCCCATCTCACATCACTCTCCAAGATGTCTGGCTCATGTCTAGCTCATTGAACAAACTACTTAGGTTAGCAATGTTGTCAAGATCCTTCCTTTATAGAACTTATCTGCTTTTGTTAAATTCCTACAATTTGTCTTTAATCGCACTGACTTTGGCATGAAAGGTTCCATTGAGATCCCACATTTTCTGGGAGAGATCTCTTGACTTTCCCATTGTGTTATCTTCTATCCATCTGCATCACTCATTATAGAAGGTATCCTTGTCTCTTCTTGATTCCCTCTGGAATTCTGCATTCATAGAATAGCCGAGAATAACAGTATCTAGACTCAAGATAACACAATTATACCAAATGTTATTATCATTCAGGCGTCTAACACAGATGTTGTACCCAGCTCTTGAAATGTCACATGATAGTACAGATTTGACCTTCACCTTGGTTTGGTAGGAGAAGTGGACTTTTAGAAATATGGCCATTCTTTCACAGCTCTGTAATGCTAACTGCATAGGGGACAACCAAGGCCATTCAGATAGACCCTTCTCCATTTATTATAGAATGTATACTGATAAGTGGATAGCAAGTAAATACATTTTTATTATGGCCTACTGAGCTGACCTATCAGACTTCATGCCCTCTGTAATTATTTATTTTTTTACACACTTTGCATAGTATTCTCGCCTGGTTACAAATACTGTATCATTGTTAGAAAAGGAAATGTAGAGTATTCCCCAGCCTTCATACCAATGGACATCAGTATGCTAGAGAATACTCCACTCATCTACTCTAACTTAATTTCATCCAAACCTTATTTACACATCCCTTCTCCAGTATGTGTTTTTTGAGCTTGTGATGAAAGTACATGTAATGCAGCAACAAAACGTTCACTCCCTGCAGCCTTGCAGCAACCATAGGTTACAACTATTTCCCATATTTTAAACTGGCCAATTAAAAAAATATTCACCATTTTGCATCCCATGGAAAAGACAAGGTAGGCCTGGACCGAATATGAGACTCTTGTTCCCTCAGTGACACCTGTCACTTAGGGGAGGGATTTGCCAATGTAACACTCAAGCCACTTCCAAATACTGAAGAAGTGACACTTGCAGGTTCACATGAGTATTTATTAAAATTAGAAGAACAGCATACTACAGAAAGGAGGTTCTCTTTAATATAACAGTAAAGGACTTTATTACGTCAAATTAGTTTTATCCATATATAGTAAATACTACTAAGGAGAGTGAAAACTAAATACACAACATACAAAAAAAGACACTTAAAGATCCCCAAAGTACCTCTTCTAGGATGTAAATTATAACATCATGGCAAAATTGCAGAGACACAGCATGTAATTAAAATAAAAAAAATATTGAATACAATTAAACGACAATAAAAATAAAAATGAATCACAGATCACACACTTGATATAATCAAGTGCTAGTGCAAAACTAATATCTAAATATCCCAAATTCTAATCCCTGGTGAAAAAGTATCTCTAAATGAAATAAGCTGTAAATAATATAGTTCAATATGTCTCATTCTATACACTAAATATGTTGTGCTGTATCTATTAATGAATATATAACAGGTAGCTGGATCATATCTAAAGAGAAATCTCCAAGTATACACTTATCTTAATAGACATTCAGACTTCTCCTGTGTGTACAGCACGCCGCTGATGTCATCAGTGTTGCACCTGGACTGGTCGACGCACACGTTTCGCAGGAAACGGTTCTTCCAGGACTTACATTACTGTGTCTCCGTCTCCCTTTTAAAGCGTACTTACTAATTGGTTCAAATATTTAACTGTTTGTTGACTGAATATGCACAACTTAATAGTAAGTAACCCAATACACCCATCTCCTTTCAAAACAACAGTATGCCTAGACCCCTCGTGGCTCAGTGCACAAATGCTGCAGACACAAATGTTCAGGGCCACCGGTTCAAGCCCAGTGCCCGGCAACAAATTCCAGGTGTCATTTCCACAGACAACATCAACATTAAAAAATAAATTTCAATAGAGTCTGTTTTTCTTGATTTAATCCTCACATTGAGACATTTCATCTAACAGACTATTAAATATCAATTTTCCTTGGTGAAACAGTCTGGAATATTTGATTATAATTCATCAGTGTGTGATCAGTAGTTGTTTAATTTTATTCAATAAACTTTGTTTTTTAATTACATGCTGTGTCTCTGCAATTTTGCCATGATGTTATAATTTACATCCTAAAAGAGGTACTTTGGGGATCTTTAAGTGTTTTTTTTTGTATATTGTGTCACATGAGTATTTCTAAACACTCAAGGTGCTGAAGGAAGGACAATAAACCCAGAGACAATTGAGGACTTCCCTGCCCAGTGATATCAAGTATATAAGGCACTCTGTGTAACAATAAAGTTTGTGTTGACATGGATATAAGTCTAGTGCTATACTTCTTAATACTCCTGCAAGCTGTCCAAACTTTTGTAAGAGCCCATGTCATACATGTTATACAGTGTACGCTACCAATTCTCGGTCTCTTCTTTATGCCGGTGAAGTTGTCAACAAGATCCTCATCATGAGACTATCACAACCCGCTTTTTGGTACTAGGGTGGGACTCACCTGACTCCCACATCCAAAGGCCTTCCTTAGGGCCCCAAATAGTATTTAAAAATCATGAGTCTTCTTCAACCACAGATTATTTGCGCTTCACAGTCTTTCTAACAATCCTCTAAGCTGTCCTAAAAGTGTAAAATCTCTGGTTCCGATTCCCCTGGATGAAGTGTTTAACAATTGGACTTGTAATAAAACCAACCCAAGGGTCTCTAGAACACCATAAAGGCTAATATCCTAAGTGGCTAGCCCACTGGAGCCAAATTCCTTGTTTCCCTTCTAATATGTATAATATGTTTTGAGGTGTGTTTAATAAATAGGCTTGTTAGACTTCAGTTGGACTGTCTGTGGAACTGATTTAGAGCAGGGACAGTGGCCCAGTGCTTTTGAAAGTTCAGGATGTATGTTTCTGCATCATCCTTACTTGTCATTTCCAATAGGAAGAGGTTAGGCCCCCAGGAGGCAAGAGGTCATTGGGGAAAAAGCACAGGATAAGGCAATACATTGTTGGGAGAAGAGTAGAGAAGGAGGCAAGAGGTAATTGGGAGAAAAGCAGAGTAGGAGGCAAAAGATTGTTGGGAGAATAGCAGAGGAAGAGCTGGGGAGTGGTGGGATGGAGGGGAAAGTTTGTTCAAAAGAAAACAATGATGTAATAAATAGATTTAGCAGCAAAAACATTGTTTAACCAAATATAGTCTACCTTTGTCTATTTAATTGTTATATGTATCATAGTAAAAGAGGGTTACCTCACCTCCACTGATATGTACATGAATTTTCCCCTCCTTAATCTTCTGGTGACTCCTCACATTTGTCTCTTCTTCATGATGAAGCTTTGACAAAATTGATGATTTCCCTCTTTCACTGCCTGTACATTATATATATATATATATATATATATATATATATACATATATATATATATATATATATATAAATTATATCAGTATGTTTTAATTATTTATGACCAGCATAGACCAAAGACAAAGCTACACTGCAAGCTTCAGACGTTTTCCTGAATAAAATTTATATCACATAACTAAGGACGTCATTATAGGTCTTGCCTATCTCATTTAAAAAACTAAAGAACAACAGAATTAAATGTTGAATGGCAGCTCTCTGACCCCTAAAATATTGAGAAGTAAATGGACACTAGATATGCAGCAATATTTGTGCAAAGCTCCATATCATTTTATATATATATATATATATATATATATATATATATATATATATATATATATATACATTTTAACAGGTAATGCTGACTGGGTGTGTTTAATTGAATGAATGGGTTCTTATGTTAGGACTATTTTACAGCAACTTAATTTACAAGTCATTAGATTCTATTGCTATAGTTGTTCCTATTACGGGGCTAGGGACAAGATGGATGATGGGAGCACAAAGGAGGAGTCACTTACAGTTGATTCATTTCCCAAAATAAGCAGCGAGGTAAGTAGGGTGAATGAGTCCATAGAGTGCATCATTGGATGTTGGTATTATTATTATTATTATTATTATCTTTATTTATATCGCGCCAACATATTCCGTAGCGCTGTACAGGGGGTTAGTACATGGCAAAAAACAAACTTAACACCTTAAAGAATGGAGGGCCCTGTTTTTGAGCATATAATCAAATTTACATAGTGCTTGTTTCCAAGACACGGACACACAATTGAAAACTCGCAAACTTACAATCTAAGGGTTTAGGTGTGATACAAGAGGGTGACAAATTCAAAATGGCAACGTGAATGCAATTTGTTTAGTCAATTGGAGGGGTCTGTGAGCTGTACTGTAGATTGTGGGTGGGAGTGTTATTATGCTGTGGAGCGTGCAGTTGTAATTATAGAGGATGAAGGTGATATGATTTTTTAAATAGGTGTGTTTTTAGTAATTTCTTAAAGGTTTTAAGGCAGGAAGGTAATCTAATGGAGCGAGGCAAGGAGTTCCAAATAGTAGGGGCTGCACGAGAAAAGTCCTGAAGACGGGAGTGAGAGGAGGTGATGAGAGAGGAGGAAAGAAGAAGGTCGTTAGCAGAACGAAGGGGGCGGTTGGGAGAGTATGTTGAAACAAGAGCAGAGATATACGGGGGTGCACTGTTGTTGAGGGCTTTATGCGTTAAGGTCATGATTTTAAATGTGATTCGGGAAGCTATGGGAAGCCAGTGGAGTGATTGACAGAGAGGAGCTGCAGACACTGATCGTTTGGTATTGAAGATGAGTCTAGCGGAGGCGTTCATTATGGATTGGAGGGGAGACAGATGAGAGATGGGGAGGCCAGCAAGAAGGGAATTGCAGTAGTCGAGTCGAGATATGATGAGAGAGTGTATTAGAATTTTAGCTGTGTCTTGTGTAAGATAATGACGAATTTTGGAGATGTTTTTTAGGTGAAACTGACAAGATTTAGTTATAGATTGGATGTGAGGAATAAAAAGAGAGGGCTGGATCCAGTAGAACCCCAAGACAACGGGCCTGGGAGGTGGGCGTGATGATGGTGTTGTCAACAGTGAGAGATATTTGAGGAGTGGAAGCTGTAGTAGAGGGTGGAAAGATTAGGAGTTCAGTCTTAGACATGTTGAGTTTGAGTTGACGGGTAGACATCCAGGAGGATATGCTAGAGAGGCAGTTGGAAACTTGAGCTAAAAGAGAGGGGGATAGATCAGGTGCAGAGAGGTAGATTTGAGTATCATCTGCATAGAGATGATACTGAAATCCAAAGGATTTTATGAGGGTGCCATGGGAGGAGGTGTAGATGGAGAAGAGGAGGGGGCCTAGGACAGAACCTTGGGGAACGCCAACAGACAGAGGGAGAGGTGAAGAAGAGGTGCCAGAGAAGGAGACGCTAAATGTACGATCTTTTAGATAGGATGTGAACCATAAAAGAGCTGTGCCCTGGATGCCAAATGAACGGAGAGTTTGGATTAGAAGAGGGTGGTCAACTGTGTCGAAGGCATCAGAGAGGTCCAGGAGAATTGGAATGGAGAAGTTACCCTTTCATTTGGCAGTTAGCAAGTCATTGGTGACTTTTGTGAGGGCTGTTTCTGTTGAGTGTTGGGCACGGAAACCAGATTGGAAGGGGTCAAGAAGGGAATTGGAAGAAATAAATTGAGTGAGGCGATTGTAAACAAGCCGCTCAAGCAGTTTAGAAGCCAGGGGAAGTAGTGAGATAGGGCGGTAGTTGGAGGCAGAAGCTGGGTCAGATGAGGGCTTCTTGAGAATGGGTGTAATTATGGCATGTTTTAAGGAGGATGGAAACCTGACAGTGTTTAGGGAGAGGTTGAATAGATGTGTGAGAGCTGGTATAAGTGCGGTGGATAGGGGAGGAATTAGCTGTGAAGGAATAGGATCATGTGGACATGTGGTAAGGTGAGAGGTTGATAGTAAAGTAGATACTTCCTCGGTAACAGGGTCAAAGGAATCCATAGTGGAGGAGGCACACAAGAGGCTGTCACTTCCAGTTGATGTATTCACCAATAAAGAGAGTGAGGTAAGAGGGTTGAATGTATGTGTAGAGTCCATAGAGTGTATCATTGGATGATGGGAGCACACAGGAGGCCGTCACTTACAGTTGATGTATTTACCAATATAGGGGAATTTAAGTGGGTGAATGTATGTGTAGAGTCCATAGAGTGCATCATTGGATGATAGAACACAGTTGATGTATCACATATAATAGTTGTGGTAATTGAGAGTTTGTCAGAAACGCTTTGTTAAAAACCGACAAACTCGCAATTACTCTGCGGGTTGAACATGCGCGGTGTACGCTGTGCATGCACATTGCACTGCAGGTTGCGAATGCGCAATGCTCTTTGGGTTGCGCATGTGCAATGTGCCGTGCTGTGCGCTGTAGGTTGCGCATGGCGCAGCTGTGACGACCGGGCCTGTTTCCATGACTGGCAGTGAGGGAGGAAAGACACAGCCCAGCCTGGAGCAGGGAAGCCGGGTCTGCACACTCCACCTTCTCCCGGTGTCGTCTTCACCGACTGGAGGACAGGCCGCCCAGTGAGTGCATCTGCCCAGGACCAGAGGGGGAAAGGAGGCACAGGAGAGAGAGAGGGGGAAAGGGAAAGGAGACACAGTGGAGGGAGAGGGAGAGAGAGAAACAGGGGAAGGGAGAGGGGTGAAAAGAGACACAGGGGAGGGAGACAAGGGGGGGGACACACAGGGGAGGGAGACGGGGGAAAGAGACAAAGGGGAGGGACAAGAGACAAAGGGGAGGGACAAGAGACAAAGGGGAGGGACAAGAGACAAAGGGGAGGGACAAGAGACGGAGGGAGAGGGGGAAAGAAACAGGAGAGGGAGGGGGGTGGAAGAGGCACAGGGAAAGGAGGGGGGTGGAAGAGACATAGGGAAAGGAGGGGGGAAGAGACATAGGGAAAGGAGGGGGGAAGAGACATAGGGAAAGGAGGGGGGAAGAGACATAGGGAAAGGAGGGGGGAAGAGACATAGGGAAAGGAGGGGGGAAGAGACAAAGGGAAAGGAGGGGGGAAGAGACATAGGGGGAGGGAGGGGGAAAGAGACATAGGGGGAGGGAGGGGGAAAGGAGGCACAGGAGAGGGGGAAAGGAGGCACAGGAGAGGGGGAAAGAAGGCACAGGAGAGGGGGAAAGGAGGCACAGGAGAGGGGGAAAGGAGGCACAGGAGAGGGGGAAAGGAGGCACAGGAGAGGGGGAAATGCGACACATGGGAGGGAGAGGGGGGAAGGAGACACTGGGGAGGGAGGAGGGAAAAGACACCGAGGAGGCAAAAGACACAGAGGAGGGAGAGGGAAGGGGGAGGAGTCCATGTGTAGAGTCCATAGAGTGCATCTGTGTACAAGTGATACTGAGCTTACAGCTTAAGAGCAATTAATAAGAAAAAAAGCCTTGCACTGGGAGCTTAGTGTGATATTTATACAGATTTGTATGACACATTACTCAAAATTAGTAACAGAAAATTCCTTAATCACTAACAGAAGTGAATACAGATTATCTGCGTCCCTCATTCCTAGCTGGGTTCTAATCTTTTTATAAACAAGACAAAATGTCATCACTAAAACATCACTAAAATGTCATCACTAAAACAACAGATAAGAAACAAAGGCTAGAATAATTTATTTTAAATTGTGTACCAACATTTGCACATTATTAAGTTCTTCAGGATAAAACATTATAAATATGACACTGCAGTGCACCTTCAAGTAAGTGGGTATGTAAAAGTCCCTGGCTGTGCACTTCGATTTCTACTTCTTATCACTACACCCATCTACAAGAAGATCAAGAAACTCAATAAGAAGCAGCTCATAGATGGAAAATACACAGGATTATTTTGGAGGACTATAAGGAAGCAGCGGAGTGAAAAGCTGGAATTAACATTTATCCTGGGCATTTATCATGTACATATACTGCATGGACTGTTGTTAAGTAAAGAGCCTGTTATACACTTGTGAAAAATCAGCAATGATTAGCAAGTAATAAAGCCTAGAACCCCCCACCCCACCCTTACCAAACACTCTGAGCCATACATTACTATACCAGAGCGACACAAACAATGATGTATATCACAGGAAATATTGCTCTTGCGAAAAACATTGTAACATTTAACATTATAACATTTGTAATGCTCTTTTAGGTGAAATACATTTGTTCTTGAGTGACAGTGTACCTTTAAAGAATCTATTATTAATTTTCTTATTTTGTATTAATTACTCACCTTCCGTCATATTTACAGGACTCTCCTCCTCCTTTACCTGCTGCTGATCTCTTATAATTTGCTCTTCTTGTTCAACCTTGGAGACAACTGGAGGCTTCACATCTAAAGGTCCTACACAGATATAGATAAACAGGTTATAGACGTCAACCATTGTAATGATTCAATATCAACCTACTGTTTGTGTCTTAAAATCTATTTATATCTTTTAGTTAAAAGATGCATAAAGACAAAAAACACCAAATGTTATTACTTTGTATGGACAGAAGATCATATATTGTATCATTGTGTATAAAATAATCTTTATCATGAGCTGCAGGGGAGGGGGGAACATTTCATAAATGCCCTTCAATCAAGCCTGAAGTAAGTGATAATTGTCCATAAGATATTACTCACCTTTACTAATATTTACAGGAATTTCCTCCTCTTTAATCTGCCGGGGACTCCTCATATTTGTCTCTTCTTCTTGATCAAGCGCTGAGAGAACTGATGGTGTCACTTTGTCACTGTCTGTACAAAAAAAAAACATGAGACAGTCACAGACTGGGATTTGTTACACGTCTCTATGGTCTGTACAAATAAACCTGAGACGGTCACACGCTGGGATTTGTTACATGTCTTTATGGTCAGTACAGGTAAGCATGAGACAGTCACACAATGGGATTTGTTACATGTCTATGGTTGTACAAGAAAACATGAGACGGTCACACTGGAATTTCTTACATGTCTGTGTGGTGAGTACAAATAAACATGAGACGGTCACACGCTGAGATTTGTTACATGTCTCTATGCTCTGTACAAAACAAGGATAAGAAATTGTGTGACCTTCAGAACGGACGACAAATCACATATTATCATACAAAAAACAGAGACTGCAAAAGAACACTCTCCTCTCACTATATATATATATATATATATATATATATATATATATATATATATATATATATATATCCTCCTCAATATATATATACTAGCGACTTGCCCGTCAAAAATGACGGCAATAAAAACTGAAGCCTGGCAATGCTGTTTGCCACACAATGTAAGCCTCTCCCCCTCTACTTTACTGGCCTTGTGATGAGCGCCTTTGGCGCTCATCACAGGCCTTGCAATGAGCCCCTTTGGAGCTCATTGCGAGTCTCTCCCTCTGTCTACTTCCTCCCTCGTGTCTTATTTCCCCCCTCCTCTCCCTCCCTTGTGTCTCCTTCCACCTCGTCTACCTCCTTTGTATCTCCTGCCCCCCTGTGTTTTTACCTCCCTCTCCCTCCCGTGTCTCTAAACCCCTCCCCTGTGTCTCTTTCCCCCTTCTCCCTCTCATGCATCTCTTCCCCCCCCTGTGTCTCCCCCAACCCTCCCCTGTGTCTGTTCCCCCCTGGCCTGTGTCTCTTTCCCCCTCCCCCTGTGTCTGTTCCGGCCTTCCTCGTGTCTCCATTTCCCTCCCTTGTGTAACTTCCCCCTGCACTCTCTCCCCTGTGTCTCTTCCCCCTCCTCTCACTCCCCTGTGTCTCTTCCCCCTCCTCTTTCTGTGCCTCTTCCTCCCTGTCTCTTCTCCCTCACCCTCTGTGTCTCTCCCCACTCTATGTCTTCCACCCTCTCCCTCTGTGCCTCTTCCCCCGCCTCTCTCTGTGTGTCTCGCCACTGTGTCTCTTCACCCCTTCCTCTGTCCACCCCCCCTCTGTGCCTCTTTCCCCCTCTCTCTGTACCTCTTCCCCCCCTTTCCCTCTGTGTCTCTTCCTCCCTCACCCTCTGTATCTCTCCCCCCTGTGTCTCTTCCCCCCTCTCCCTCTGTGCCTGTTCCCCCCTGGCCTGTGTCTCTTTCCCCCTTCCCCCTGTGTCTGTTCCCCTCTTCCCCCCCCCCATTTCCCTCCCATGTGTATCTTCCCCCTGTTCTCCCTCCCGTGTGTCTTTTCCCCCTCCTCTACCTCCCCTGTGTCTCTTTCCCACCTATCCCTCTGTGTCTCTCCCCCCTCCCTCTGTGTCTCTTCCCCACTCTCCCTCTGTGCCTCTTCCCCACTCTCCCTCTGTGCCGTGCCTCTCCCCCCCTCTTCCCCACTCTCCCTCTTCCCCACTCTCCCTCTGTGCCTCTCCCCCCCTCTTCCCCACTCTCCCTCTGTGCCTCTCCCCCCCTCTTCCCCACTCTTCCCCACTCTCCCTCTGTGCCTCTACCCCCCCTCTTCCCACTCTTCCCCACTCTTTCATCTGCTCTCGTCTCGGGCCGCGCTCCGCGCATGCGCGGCTCGCCCCGCGCTCCGCGCATGTGCGGCTCGCCCCGCGCATGCGCGGCTCGCCGCGCGCTCCGCGCATGCGCACCTCGCTCTGCACATGCGCGGCTCGCGCTCTGCGCAATGCGCAGCAGTTTATCATTGTCAAACTGCGATTCGTCTGAAGCGTGACGACGAATCGCAGTTAGACAATTATAATATGTGATTTATTTTTATTACTATCCTTTATTTGCAACAAGCCAACATATTCCGTAGCGCTATACAGGGGTTAAGTACAAGTCAAGAACAAATTCAAACAGTGCAAAGGATAGAGGTCCCTGTTATTAAGCTTTCAATCAGACATACACAGTGCTTGCCCTAAAGTGAGATTGAGAGCTCACAAACTTACATTCTAAAGGATGTGGGTGATGTACAGGAGAGTGATAGATTAATAGAGCATGTAAAGGCTAAAGATGATAGGCTTCTTTGAATAGATGCATTTTTAGAGAGATTTTAAAAGATTTGAGAAATGAGGATAGTCTAGTGGAGCAAGGAAAGGAGTTCAAAATTATAGGGCATGTGAAAAGTCCTATATATAAATATATAGATATATATATATATATATATATATATATATATATATATATACAGTGGATATAAAAAGTCTACACACCCGTTAAAATGTCAGGTTTCTGTGCTGTAAAAAATTTAGATAAATCATTTCAGAACTTTTTCCACCTTTAATGTGACCTATAAACTGTACAACTTAATTGAAAAACAAACTGAAATCTTTTAGGTGAAGGAAAAAAAAAAAAAAGAAAGAAAAATAATGTGGTTGCATAAGTCTGCACACCCTCTTATAACTGGGGATGTAGCTGTATTCAGAATTAAGCAATCACATTCCAAATCGTGTTAAATAGGAGTCAGCATACACCTGCCATTATTTAAAGTGCCTCTGATTAACCCCAAATAAAGTTCAGCTGCTCTAGTTGGTCTTTCCTGAAATTTTCTTAGTCGCATCCCACAGCAAAAGCCATGGTCCACAGAGAGCTTCCAAAGCATCAGAGGGATCTCATTGTTAAAAGGTATCAGTCAGGAGAAGGGTACAAAATAATTTCCAAGGCATTAGATATACCATGGAACACAGTGAAGACAGTCATCATCAAGTGGAGAAAATATGGCACAACAGTGACATTACCAAGAACTGGAGCTTCCTCCAAAATTGATGAAAAGACGAGAAGAAAACTGGTCTGGGAGGCTACCAAGAGGCCTACAGCAACATTAAAGGAGCTGCAGGAATATCTGGCTGTGTGGTACATGTGACAACAATCTCCCGTATTCTTCATATGTCTGGACAATGGGGTAGAGTGGCAAGACGAAAGCCTTTTCTTACGAAGAAAAACATCCAAGCCAGGCTACATTTTGCAAAAACATACCTGAAGTCTCCCAAAAGCATGTGGGAAAAGGTGTTATGGTCTGATGAAACCAAGGTTGAACTTTTTGGCCATAATTCCAAAAGATATGTTTGGCGCAAAAACAACACTGCACATCACCAAAAGAACACCATACCCCCAGTGAAGCATGGTGGTGGCAGCATCATGCTTTGGGGCTGTTTTTCTTCAGCTGGAACTGGGGCCTTAGTTAACATAGAGGGAATTATGAACAGTTCCAATTACCAGTCAATATTGGCACAAAACCTTCTGCTAGAAAGCTGAACATGAAGAGGAACTTCATCTTTCAGCATGACAACGACCCAAAGCATACATCCAAATCAACAAAGGAATGGCTTCACCAGAAGAAGATTAAAGTTTTGGAATGGCCCAGCCAGAGCCCAAACCTGAATCCGATTGAAAATCTGTGGGGTGATCTGAAGAGGGCTGTGCACAGGAGATGCCCTCGCAATCTGACAGATTTGGAGTGTTTTTGCAAAGAAGAGTGGGCAAATCTTGCCAAGTCAAAAAGTGCCATGCTGATAGACACCCAAAAAGACTGAGTGCTGTAATAAAATCAAAAGGTGCTTCAACAAAGTATTAGTTTAAGGCTGTGCATACTTATGCAACCATATTATTTAATTTTTATGTTTTTTCTTCCCTCTACCTAAAAGAGTGTGAGTTGCACAGTTTATAGGTTACATTAAAGGTGGAAAAAGTTCTGAAATTATTTATCTTTGTCTCATTCTTTTACAGCACAGAAACCTGACATTTTACCAGGGATGTGTAGACTTTTGATATCCACTGTGTGTGTGTGTGTGTATATATATATATATATATATATATATATATATATAGTTATATATATATATATATATATATATATCACATATAATAGTTGTCAAACTGTGATTCGTCGTCAGCCGCACAGGCGCACTGCGCCGCATCAGCTGCACTGTGCCGCGTCAGCTGCACAGGCGCACTGCGCCTCGTCAGACGCACAGGCGCACTGGAAAAGAGACACAGGGGAGAAGGAATGATACACGGGAGGGGGGAAGAGACACAGGGGAGGGGGAAAGAGACACAGGGGAGGGGGAAAGAGACACAGGGGAGGGGGGAAAGAGACACAGGGGAGGGGGGAAAGAGACACAGGGGAGGGGGGAAAGAGACACAGGGGAGGGGGGAACAGACACAGGTGAGGGGGGAACAGACACAGGTGAGGGGGGAACAGACACAGGGGAGGGGGAACAGACAGAGGGGAGGGTGGGAACAAACTCAGGAGAGGGAGGGTGGGAACAAACTCAGGAGAGGGAGAGGTGGGGGGAAAGAGAACCAGGGGAGAGAGAGGTGGGAAGAGACACAGTGGAGGAGGGAATAGACACAGGGGAGGGAGGGGGGGAGAGACACAGGGGAGGGGGAAAGAGATACAGGGAAGGGGGAAAGAGATACAGGGAAGGGGGAAAGAGACACAGGGAAGGGGGAAAGAGACACAGGGAAGCGAGAGGTGGGGAAGAGATACGGGGAGGGGGAAAGAGACACAGGGGAGGGAGAGGGGAGAAGAGACACAGAGGAGGAGGGAACAGACACAAGGGTAGGGAGAGGTGAGGAAGAGACACAGGGGTGGAAGAGACACAGGGGAGGGGGAAAGAGACACAGGGGAGGGAGAGGGGGAAAGAGACACAGGGGAGGGAGAGGGGGAAAGAGACACAGGGGAGGTAGAGGGGGGACAGACACAGGTGAGGGAGGGGAACAGAAACAGGGGAGGGAAAGGGGGAACAGACACAGGGGAAGGAGAGGTGGGGACGAGACGCAGGGGAGGGGGAAAGAGACACAGGGGAGGGAGAGGGGAAACAGACACAGGGGAGGGAGAGGGGGAACAGACACAGGTGAGGGGGGGACATAAAACAGGGGAGGGAAAGGGGGAACAGACACAGGTGAGGGGGGAACAGACACAGGGGAGGGAGAGGTGGGGAAGAGACACGAGGAAAAGAGACACGGGGAAGAGACACAGGGGAGGGAGAGGAGGGGGGGAGATACACAGGGGAGGGAAATGGGGGGAAACAAGGGAGACACGAGGGGGGATGGGAAGAGACAGAGGGGGGACTGAAAGAGACAGAGGGGGGACGGGGGAAAGAGACACAAGTGAGGTGGATAAAGCACAGGGGGGGAAGGAGGAAAGAGACACAGGTTAGGGGGGAAAGAAACACAAAGGAGGGAGGGGGTTAAAAACACAGGGGGGAAGGAGACACAAGGGAGGGAGAGGAGGGGGGAAATGAGGCACAAGGGAGGAAGTAGACAGGGGGAGAGACTCGCAATAAGCACCAAAGGCGCTCATTGCGAGGCCCGTGATGAGCACCAAAGGCGCTCATCGTGAAGCCAATAAAGTAGAGGGTGGGAGCGGTAGCGGGGGGCCTCACAATGAGCGCCAAAGGCGCTCATTGTGAGGCCCGTGATAATCGCCAAAGAGAGAGTGAGTGTCTGTCTACATACATTCACATATATATATATATATATATGTATATATGTATATATATATATATATATATATATATATATATATATATATATATATATATATACACACTCCCTCCTCATATATATATATATATATATATATATATATATATATATTTATATATATATATATACATATATACTATCATAACTACTTCATAACTGTATAACATGGAAGTTTCCTATTATCATATTCCGGTATTTGTTGCTGTTTTTAGTCGCACCTAATCACTAATCAGAGATCCAGATAACCGCCAATAATTAGTGCCTGATATCATTAATTGGAACAAAGATCACTTTATTTACCTGCTGAGAACTGGATCACAGAATGACCAGGTTCGGACGCCATCTTGAAACAAGAACAGGAAATGGATATCCGGAAATTGCAGGATCACACTACAAGTCCCAGCACAGCATGCCATGGGAGAAACAGCCAATCAGCACAATAGAGGGCAGATTCCACGATATTATTCGGATTCCATGGTGATGACATGTGTGTCTCGTTGCAGATACCGCTGAAACAACAGGACTGATCTGCTATTAATGTAGAACACTGCCTAGCAACAAGTGAATTCTCCACCGATCTGATTATTTCATTGGACAGGACACTTTGGATGTTATTTCTGCCCAGTGATCTGTGTTTGCTGTATTATATCCACTGTCTGAGAATTCTCTGTGGATTTACCTAAAACAACCATAAGTTCCAAGTGACACGATTTCTAAGCAAAAAAGAGATTGGAGCTGTGAGGTTACTTGGGAGGAATCTCTCTCTCTCTCTCTCTCTCTCTCTCTCTCTCTCTCTCTCTCTCTCTCTCTCTCTCTCTCTCTCTCTCTCTATATATATATATATATATATATATATGTGTGTGTGTGTGACTGGTTATCAGGTGTGAATGGGATGAAGACATGAACAAATAGCCGAAAATAATGATATTATAATATATATAGTAATACAGAGAGATGGGACTGGGTCTATCTATCTATCTATCTATCTATCTATCTATCTATCACTGTCTATCTATCACTGTCTATCTATACCCACGCAGTCTTACTCAGGCTCAGTATTTATAACTATTTTACTGCACAGCATGTATTGATAAATACCTTTTACTATGTTATAATGTCATAAATTCATATTTCGCATGATCACACATAACAGCTATAACATGTATTCTTATTTAATGATGTGAATTCGTTTTTTCTATCCAAACACAGTTTCACGTAGTATCAGAATAGGATATATTTACCCAACCTTACCTATGAGTACTCTAGACGTATCGCTGCTGAAGGTGTGCCAATTAATTTATAATCCAATATTGTATCACCAGTCAATTATTAAGGGGAACAAAACTCATACACAGGCTGCTTCAAAACTCCTATAATATTGTCCATACAAAAAGATGAGGGTTAAAATACCGATATCTTTAAGTCCCAAAGACAGTTTGAAATGTAGATCCTATATAAGGTAATGGTGTGTGTGTGCGGGGTCTGCAGCTTCTTCAGAGTAGCGTCCATGTTGTACTCAAATGTCGTAGATAATAGAAAAGAAACACAAAAGGAAGAGGGGAGGAGCACACCACCTCCTAGTGCAGGTCACCAATGCATAGTAATACAAGGAAAAAAACTAAATATGTCAGAACACTCACCTGTATAAACCTCAAGGTACGAGGTATTACATCCACATCTCGGGAACTTCTTTCAATCTGCTTGAGTATCCCTGATCCACATGTAGTGCTGGTTAATAAATACCTGTTGTTTCAGGTCCGGGACATTTCTATCTGTTTCTCTTCCTCTTTTGTAGTCTTGAGTCAGGATCAAAAGTAGTGGCAAATTGTTCAGTGTAACTGAATATAGGCAGAATATAATATTGTCTCTGAGATTTTTTCCCAATGTTAAGGAGCTATTGTTTAGTCAGTTATATATATATATTTATTCTTTTTCTTTTTTTATTCATTTATATATATTGTTTTTGATATGCTGTTTATATCAATGGGTATTTTAGAAGAATCATTACAAATAAATGATGGGCTACTAACTGGTACCTGTCCAGTGGTGGTGTTTTTTGGTCATATAAAAAATAGTCCCTTAATATTGGGGGGAAAACCCCAGAGACATGCATAAGAATATATACTGCCTGTATTCAGTTATAATTGACTAAGCAGCTTTTGATATCTATCTATATCCTTTTTCATCTTTATGAAGTTCCATTACCTTGTTATGCAGGTCTTTTGACAGTTCTTTTCTGCTCCCCATGGCTCAGTATCTAGCCTGCACACAAAGAGAGCGAACAAACGTATTGACTATTTATACACAGACACTAATTGCAATTTTAAAAAGCCATAGGTGTGGGAAATTAACCTTTAATTGCCATTTTAACCCGTGTGTTTGTCACCTTGTGTGTCTCTTAACAAAGCCAAACATTCAAGGGTATGTAAACTTTCTGATCAGAGCCATTTGAGTGATTTCTGTTATTATTATGATTTGAAAAGGAGCCAAAAAAACAATGTGATAATAAATGGCTGATATGATCCCTATCCTTCAATAAGATACGTTTGGTTGTTTTTGCATGATCAGTCATATTTTTTAAATAAATGCCAACATTTCACAATTTCTGCCAGGGTATGCAAACTTTTGAGCACAACTGTAAATTCATATGACTTTAAAATGTTAACTTTGTGGAGGAAGCTGCAACAGACAATTTTCAGTCTACTCTTTCTTTGCTTTGCTCTCATGTATAAATAAAAGTGTATAATACAATACAAGGTGTGTCACTCTATTGCCCAAAATGTAAAATGCTGATATACATAGAGAGGTTTCATGGTGAGTTCATCAATTGGGATTAGGTGGTGCTTAAGTACAGATTGACTACTAGTTGTCATGTATATTGACACCAACTAGAAAATATCTTTATTTGTTAGATGAAGAAAATGATGATAGTAAGAATGAGATTTTTAGTGATACCACATTGCATTGATTGAAGAAAAGGGGTTTGTTGATATACATTTATTAAATATATCAAATGAGTAAATATGAGTATTTTTCAGAATATGAGTAATACTGGGGTAAGACGCCATGAATTTAGGCTGGGGCAAGGAATTCAGAATTGGTTGTAGGAAATACCATTTTATATAAACAGTAGTAGATGAGTTAAGAGTAACAGTGGTAGGGGCAGTAGTGGAAGGGAAGGGAATGTGAAGGATGCTTGGCATGAGGATAAGGGGTTCCTGAGGATTAATAAAGACTAATCTTTTTAGGTACATATGAGAATGGGCAAAATATATGGTCCCATTGGTTCATCAAAACCAATATTTCTATTGCATCTCCCGTGCCTTCACATTAAAAGTAAGACGGTTACCATCTCATAGACAAGATAAGATGTATCTTGTGATTTCCTCTTCAATAACTAGAATCACAGCCTTTAACAATTATTTTTGGTGATATCTTTATTTAGTATATTTCAATATGAAACCTTCATTTTCTTCCCAAAACATACCATGAAACAGAACTAGACCTGAACCACCGGCAGCAATTTAAAGAAGAGAAACTCCTATAAATATCAGTGGAAGTGAGTAATAATGATAAATTAGGAGACATACATGATATTCCAAATATGGTATATAGTAAAAATGACTTTATCAGTTGAATTGTTTTGTGAAAACCATATTTTATCAAAGTAAACATGCATTAAAGTTTGTTATTTTTACCCGTCAATGAACCTTTCTGACCACCTACACTTTTCTCATTCTAATATGTGATCATTACCTACAATTTTTAATTATCTCCATTAGATCGTAGGTCAAATTTTCACTTTAAAGGTAACAAACTTTCTCTCAGGTCGCCCGTTACAGTCCTTTATATACAGTTGTATATATTAAAGGACATATGTAACTCAGGGAAAAGGCGCTTGATCATAAAATATATAACAAGCTCTCAACATTAGCATCATAGACATAAAGCATGTTTTGGAACAATCAGAATTTATAAAGACTCTATGTATAAGTAAAGGAATCCATTTTGTGTTTGTTACAACACTCCCTGGGAGCTGGGTCACGAGGGTGTTTTTATTAATCAGTCAGTAAGGGCAACCAACAGGGAAATGTTTTGTTAGATAATTGGTAATTGATAATAAATGAGCATGAGCTTTAGGGAGTTCTGAGGCCAGTGACTGACAGCTGTGCTTGGCGTTATGCTGTCCATAGTGTCATGGAGAGCTGGACCTGACTGAAGGACTAGACAACAAGAAAATATATATTATCATTGGATAGTTCTAAGAATTACTAGACAGGTCTCCATGTTATTATCAGGGTATTGTTAAAAATGACCTCTATTAGCAACATACATTTATGTTTAATAACTGCATAACTGACACTTTGAATTCTCAGCTGTAATCTTACTTTGACAGGCCAATATGGGCTCTTTGTTCTGGATTCAAGTATAATGTTGTGTTGCAGCAGAGCTTTGCTCACATATGTGGAGTTGTGGAGTTGACTAAAAGCCATGTGTGGGTGTTGACCCCTGGTGAACAGATAGTCAGCATCATTATATAATGTGGTGTGGTCTTATTAGTGCAGGTTCTTCCCTAACACTGAGTACCATTATATATTACAGTATGATAATCATCGGGGTAGCAGTACAATGCACCTTTATACAGTGTAGCATGTTTATTATAAGTCTATAAATACAGAAAACTCTAAAATAAACATCCTAGGTGCCAAAATTATACAGATGACCTAATGATCACTGAGTTTATATCTACAGTCCTCCTCTCTACCAGCTGAGCCATCAAAGGATTATATACGCTCCCTCATCCACCAGGAGGCTGAATTCCAGATACTTCAAGTGATGCATCTTATTTGCAAAACATTGAGGATTTTATAATAACACAGTGTATTGTTCATGTGTGCACACTGTGAGCAATGCTTAAAGCAAGTTGTTGTTTGTTTTATTGGCCTTGTTTTGGTTCTTATTATTATTACTAGCGACTTGCCCGTCAAAAAATGACAGCAATTAAATTGTAAGGCAGGTAATGCTGCCTCTAGGTTGGTGTATTTTTTGTTATCAGAGGCACTTTTGCGCTTATTGTAAGGTCCGCGCTGATCTCCTTTTGGTGCTTATTGCAAGGCTCTCCCCTGGTGTACTTTGTGTCCTATGAGCACCGTTGTGAGGCGCACGGTGAAGGTCTTTGTTGTTTTTTGCGATACTGTGGTGTTTTTTTTTTTTGTTTTCTGTATATTTTTTTGTTTTTATGCTTATTAATGAATTAATTAAATTATAAATTAATATACTTTACCTATTTGTAATTAATATATGCAGCAAGCAATGTGCTGAAGAGCTAACAATCTGTTTTGATGTTCCTGCAGCATACAATGTAGGTTTGCACTGTTGTGGAGCTGAGGTGTAAGTGTCAGCAATGTGTGCAGTGTGTAGTGTAAATAGGCTGCATGCAGGAGGGGAAACGGTTTGTGTAGCTGGGTACTTCCGCATTCTGTAAGTTAGTGTTGTAAAATGGCGGCGAATGTGTATGTGGTACGCGGGTGTGGATGATTTAACGTCCTTGCTAATGGTGTATGTTGTACCTCGTGCGAGTTTTTGTAAAAGACATATGTGCTTGGTGGTGTTTTGCGGCTTTAGGGGTCGTGTAGCGGCCATTTTTTCTCTTGCTTAGGGGATTTTCAAGTGTCTAAACTCTGTAAATTGGACTGAAATCGAGGTGTAACCTGTCTTACAGATGTCCTGGGTGTCCACCCTTGCTGTAGGTAAGGTTTTTATTTCATTTTTGTGTGTATTTAGCTTTTTTTGTTGTTTTCCACTGAGCGCGGATTGTCAGTTAAAGGTTGTATTTTTGCGAGTCCATGATTGATTTTTTGAAGTCCCGCAACTCGCATTTTCTTTGTGTAAGTCCGCAATTTTTTTTTTCTAAGTCCCGCGTCTTGTATTTTTTTGTGTAAGTCCGTATTTAGTCATTGCATGTTTTGTGTTGTTTTTTCAAAGTCCTGCTTCTGTGAGCGTTTGTAACCGCTTGTGAGGCACCGTAGAGCCTTTACCTCCGCAAATGCATTTGCGGTCCGAAAGTCGTACGGTGTCGTAGGGATGAGCACCTACGGCGCTCATCTCCACCAGCGCAAGGAGTGCCTTTGGCGCTCCTTGCCAGCAACTGGGGCCCTCGCTTTGCGAGGGCCGCAGTTGAGGCGGGCTCGCTATGCGAGCCCGCAAGCATTAGCAACAACCCGTATTGCTGAGAACTATATATGTGATTATTGATTTTTAATGCTCCAACATACAAAGTGCTTTTTCAAGCACCTTAGAAGATTAAATTCACAAATGTACAATCTAAAGGGTTGGAGGAAAGTCTAGTGGAGCGAGGCAAGGCGTTCCTAAGAATAGGGGCAACACAAGAAAAGTCCCTAAAGGGCCACTTAATTTAGCACAGATTGGACCACATCACAGAAAAGATCTCCTATAAACATGGTGAAAAACTTTTAGAATTTTTGAAATCCATGCTTTTTTCATTTAGATATGAAATAAAGAAAATTTGTGCTTGTTTGCTTGATTGCCCGCCCTTAAACAGGTATCACTATATACTGCAATAGTGTGATTATTCATCTGTATATACTGTGTGTGTTTGAATATCTCTCTATATAGACAAATATTTATATACATTTATATAATAAATATATATATATATATATATATATATATATATATATATATATATTTGTTCTTGTTTAATTGTTTAGTCGTGTTTGATTCTCATTGACCCTAAGAACCACAGCACGCCAAGCACATATGTTTGTCACTGCCCCTCCGAGCTTCATCAAGCTTATTTATATCTATCTACCGTGTTGGTCCGAATATAAGCCGAGCCGCATATAAGCCGCACCTGTAAAATTAAAGTGGAAAAAATAGAAAAAGATATTACTAAAATATAAGCCGCACCCTTAAAATTGGAGAGAAAAAGACTCTCCAAGTGATCAGCCATTGCAAGAAACAGGCTTTCTAATTAGTACTGTAACTTTTTTTGATGGTTACAGGCCTTACAGGATGTTAGAACCACTAAAACCGTAAATCGCTATTCAATTGCTACAATACCGCAGTCTCAAGCACGCAAATCGGCACTCTTAACTCGCAATCACGCAAACCGTCAGTAATTTTACGTTCGCGAATAGAAGTCGCACACGTAACTCGCAAGCTCGCAAATCGGCAGTGATTTTTTTTTACGGTTGCAAATATAAGCGCACCCGTAACTCGCAAACTCAAAAATCGGAAAAAAAGGTGCGACTTATATTCGGACCAATACGGTATCTATCAAGTTGTTCAGCCATGTGCGACTCTTGGTGGCCCTTTGGACTACTTCACGACATGCACTCACAGTCTGCCCTTTTACAGACACAGTGTGCACATTGACAATTACACGCAGAGTGCAGATTGGCATGCAGATTGGCACAGCATGTAGAATTCTATGTAGATTGGCACTTAGTGGCACAGGATGTAGATTGGCACTTAGTCATGTAGTGGCACAGAATGTGGATCGGCACTTAGTGGCACAAGATGTAGACTGGCACTTATTCACTTAGCGGCATAAGATGTAGATTGGCACTCAGTCACTTAATGGCACAGGATGTAGATTGGCACTTAGTCACTTAGTGGCACAAGATGTAGATTGGCACTTAGTGGTACAGGATGTAGGTTGACACTCAGTCACTTAGTGGCACAAGATGTAGATTGGCACTTAGTCACATAGTGGCACAAGATGTAGATCAGCACTTAATCACATAGTGGCACAGGATGTTAATTGGCACTTAGTCCCTTAGTGGCACAGGATGTAGATTGGCACTCAGTCACTTAGTGGCACAAGATGTAGATTGGCACTTAGTCACTTATTGGCACAGGATGTAGATTGGCACTCAGTCACTTAGTGGCACAAGATGTAGATTGGCACTCAGTCACTTAGTGGCACAAGATGTAGATTGGCACTTAGTCACTTATTGGCACAGGATGTAGATTGGCACTCAGTCACTTAGTGGCACAAGATGTAGATTGGCACTTAGTCACTTATACCAGTACATATTCCTTGAGGTACAGCTCTGATATGCTTTACCGCACCCCCCCCCCCCCCCTCCCTCATTTAGCTATGCAGCAGAGGTGAGGATGAGGAAGGATAGCCTGGAGGAGCCTGGAGAAGATGCTGGCAAGGTAAGTATGGGTTTTTATTGTTGCATTACATGTGTTAATGTTAATCTGCTTTTTCAGGTGGTATAATGCAATCTAGGGGACTTAAGTGGTCCTTTAAGGTGGGAGTGAGAGGAGGTGATAGAGAAGAGGAAAGAAGAAGGTCATTAGCAGAGCGAAGATGACAGTTGGGAGAATATTTTGAGACAAGAGCAGAGATGTAAGAGGGTGTGGAGTTGTTGAGGGCTTTATACGTTAGTGTAATGATTTTGCATTACCGTATATTCTGGAGGTTATGGGAAGCCAGTGGAGTGACTGACATTGAGAGTTGAGTATGGTAGATAAGCCGGCAGAAAGTTCTATATTACACACCCTTTGAGCTGGAATAGATCTATATTAAATACATTATTTTATTTATGTATTTGTTAAACATCAAGAAACTGATAACCTCACTCCAAGCAGTAACATTAATACTTTTTCTATAAGATATACAAGAAGCCAGCAGAAACTCCTAAAAATGCATGTCTTTGAGCTAGAATCGAATCAGCGATCTACGGATCACTGCATTTAATCTAAAAATAAAGGGCATGACTTTATTATTAGATTTATACTAGCTGAGCTATGAAAGGGTTAAATCTCCTCCCTCATCCACCTGGAGGCTTTATGTCAATGAGGCCGAGTTCCAGTTTGTTCAAGATTATTTTTAAAGCACCTGAGGATATTTTAATATATTGTGATATTCTTCATGTGTACATAATATGGGCAATGCTTACAGCAAATTGTTCTGATTTATATTTTATTGGCTTTGTTTTAGCGATTTGTTAATCTTAAAAGGGGTATATCTAATTACAGGTAGTCACTGCCAATGTGATCTCTAAATGATATGTAATATGCCAAGACTCAAACAGAAGGTCTCACATGTCAAGGTGACCTCTCCAGACAGACACTGCTGCCTGGACTCTTCTCGCGTGTGTCTCTCATAATTCTCATTATTCCCTCTCTATTACAGTACTCGCTATTTCTCTATCTATCTATCTATCTATCTATCTATCTATCTATCTATCTATCTATCTATCTATATATCTATCTCTCCCACAGGCCTCCCTCCACTCCCCACCCCCTTTCTTCTCTTTCTCTCATTTTCCTCTCACAGATCTCTCTCCCCCCATCTCTCATACACAGGTGTATCTCTCCTGCACACAGGTCTATTTTTTTTCTCTCTTTCTCTCATCTCTCTCTCTCTCTCTCTGGTCTCTAGCCCATTCTCCTCTCACATGTCTCTCTCTCACTCCTCTTTCACACACATGCCTCTCTTTCTCTCTCATCTCTCTCTCTCTCTTTCTCTCTCTCTCTCTCTCTCTCTCTCTCTCTGGTCTCTACATCACCCCCTCTCACAGGTCTCTCTCTAACTCCTCTCTCACACACAGGTGTATCTCTACCACACAAATAAATTAAACATATTAGAGAGTCTTTAGACACTTGACATAGCCATCCTGTAAATATATATAAAATGATCTACTCATCTGATGTGTGGGGCCAGGTACTAGCCCAAGACCTGTTGGTCATAGTCTGATGGTTCAGTGGCAGCCATGAAATTAACCAATAGCCAGTGTTCCAATGGTCATTGTGACATCATCACATTGTGACATCATCACTGATTGGTTACTTACATCCTCCCACTGGCCCAGGCTTATTGTTGTAGCGGAACCCATCACTGTTTTACCCTGTTTTATGATTATTATGGTTAAAATATGATCCTACTATATATATGTTGGTTGATGTTCTACAGAATATATTGGCTCAGAATATTAGCCAGACGTTTGCAGACCTAGGCTAATAGATAATCCTGTTACAGAGATTCAAGAGATAAGAAAGTTGTAAAGGATCCTTGCATTTTCCAAAGTGTTTTCATTCTCTGATAAGAATGATCTAATTAATGTCTGATTGTATCCAAGTTGCCAGGGAGGTGTGACTCACCTATTGTCCTATATGTGTATTGTGTGGGGGATATGTGCAATGTCTGTGTGTTATGTGTAAAAACATACTTTTACTAACTTTTGAACCCCTGGTCTGATTCATGCCATTTTTGTATATGTTGTTCCCCTGGGTGAGAGATATTGAATGGTGCGGGACTTAAAGGTGTACCCCCTGTATTTGGGGTACATCCAGAATGTGGTTAAAATTGTGTCTGTTTTAATTGTGTTACCTGTTATCTGAGGGGAGGAGATGTGGGGGTTGAACCATGCAGATAATTGGCTGTTGTGATAATTATGTGGGTGTAGCCCTTCAGAGGGCAACATTGCATAAAAGGAGATTCCCTGTCATTAAAATATAGTTCTTCTTGACCCTTCAAAACGTAGCCTCGTCTCGTTATTTGAGGGGATCACTATATGATACTGGGGATTGCTATGCTTTTGCATACTCCCTTGAGCTGTAACTACTGAACGCTTGTTCCTGATGTACTATCCTTGGAGTCTGTGGTGGTTGAGGTGTCCGGTGCGGTGCTTGTAGGCCTCGGCGCAAACTAGGACGCGTCTATCAACGGAGGTACCCGGTCGGGGTGCCAGGAGATCCGTTACATTGGCTGGCAGTGGTGGGATGGCGTCATAGTAAGAGGAAAAGCAGCACGGAGACACCGGTAACGTTTGGAGTTACAAATTGAGGGCAACGCTAGTATCCGTACAGCGCCCCTGGCTACAGCAGGATGGAACCGGCTAGTTTTCAGACAGCGTTTCATGATGAGGAGGAGGAGGCGGCCGCGGACTACAGGGATGCAGACAGAAAGGAACTCTGGTATGATGCCCTGGAAGATGCCCAATGGCGGCGAGGTGAGAGTCTCCCCAGTGATGAGCAGCGGCTACAGAAGCGTGTGGCGATGCGGATGTATCTATTGGGAGAGCAGCCCCTGGATGAGTGGGTGACAAGACTAGAGACCCTGGTATGGCGAGAGCTCTGGCTAGACAACGCATACCAGGCCCTCTGGTGGCATACCGTTCGACTTACCCCCTGGACGGCTGAACACGACTTACCAGAGGGGGATGATTATGATGGCCCAGGTTTATTATGGGATGCCTTGGAGGACGACATTGATCTTGGCAGCACGGAGGAGTCTAGGTTTTGGGACATCTATGACTATCGGATGGGCATGTATGTCTGGGATAACGAAGGCATGGTGAGCAAAGACATGACCCACCTGGTAACGAGAGAGTGGGAGCTGGAGCAGGACTACCAACATCTGCTCAGCTTCGTGCAGCCCCAACCTACTCGACAAGCAGAACCAGACTTCATTAACTGGTCCTGGGATGACCTCCAGATGGCAGGTAGAGATGGGACCGAGGTCTCTCTACCGGCCCTACAGGGGGCAGAAGGTGTCGTCCTTCCCCCCCAGCGGCAGTGTGAACCCCAGGGGGCAGAAGGTGTCGTCCTTCCTCCCCAGCGACAGGGTATACCCCAGGGAGCTGAAGGTGTTGTCCTTCCTCGCCAGCGGCAGTGTGTACCCCAGGGAGCAGAAGGGGCCTTCCTTCCTCCCCAGCGGCAGTGTGAACCCCAGGGGGCAGAAGGTGTCGTCCTTTCCCCCCAGCGGCAGTGTGTACCCCAGGGAGCTGAAGGTGTTGTCCTTCCTCCCCAGCGGCAGTGTGTACCCCAGGGAGCTGAAGGTGTCGGCCTTCCCCCCCAGCGGCAGTGTGTACCCCAGGGAGCTGAAGGTGTCGTCCTTCCTCCCCAGCGGCAGTGTGTACCCCAGGGAGCTGAAGGTGTCGGCCTTCTCCCACAGCGGCAGTGTGTACCCCAGGGAGCAGAAGGGGCCGTCCTTCCTCCCCAGCAGCAGTGTGAACCACAGGGGGCAGAAGGTGTCGTCCTTCCTCCCCAGCAGCAGTGTGAACCCCAGGGGGCAGAAGGTGTCGTCCTTTCCCCCCAGCGGCAGTGTGAATCCCAGGGGGCAGAAGGTGTCGTCCTTCCCCCTCAGCGGCAGTGTGAACCCCAGGGGGCAGAAGGTGTCGTCCTTCCCCCCCAGCGGCAGTGTGTACCCCAGGGAGCAGAAGGTGTCGACCTTCCTCCACAGCGGCAGTGGGTACCCCAGGGGGCCAAAGGTGTCGTCCTTCCCCCCCAGCGGCAGTGTGAAACACAGGGGGCAGAAGGTGTCGTCCTTCCCCCCCAGCGACAGTTTACCCTAACCAGGGGAGACACCAATCTCCCAGACGGCGCAGATGGGACCGTGGTCTCTGCGCCCACAGCTTGTCCAGATCCCCAACTACCCTCACTGGGACAACCGGAGGAGGGGGTAAGTACAAATTCCCCTCCCCAGCTAACTTCTAATGTGGCCCCAGGGTTAACAGAGGACCCCCAAGTTTCCCTGGCTACTGAGCCGGAATATGTCCCAGGTACCCCAGCAGAAGAGCTGACAGCGGGGCAGAGTGCAGTCGGCCTCTGCCCTCCCTTTGTCCCTTGTACAGAGCAGGAGGTCCTGCAGGTTATACCAGCAGAAGAGCTGGCATCAGGGCAGAGTGCCGCTGGCCTCTGCCCCTCAAGTCCCCTCAGCGTGTTGCACCATCACCCCAGCAAAATATCCAGGTGCCTGGTTAGACTTCCCCCCAAAGGGGAGATGTGTGACGAAGTGCCCTTCGCCACTTTGGCTTGGAGAGGACTGTTTGCCAGCCTCCTGCCCTGCGACTATGGCCCTGGTAGATATTGCCCTTTGGGACCAGTGTTCGGCCATACCAGAGTGTAAGTCACTCATTCTGGCCCTTTACATACAGGGGGGTCATTCTGTACTTGCCCTGTGTGAACCATGATACCCCAGATAACTGTGCCATGAAGCCCATTCATATAATGAAAGACTATGGGAAAGACTTTAGCTACATGGCAATTGAACTGTGTGAAGAGGATCTGAGCGCTATTCGGTGGTTTTGTGCGCTCAGATCCCAGCTATCTGGGGATATGGGAAATGTGAGTAAATGTGAATTGCAGTAATGCTGATGGGTTGTCAAACTAGAGAATTGACCAACAAATACTTTTGTCCGGACATCCCCAGGCCGATCCGTTGGGATCAGACCGTGTATGCCGGCTTATGGTCACGGGGGAGGTGTGTAGCGGAACCCATCACTGTTTTACCCTGTTTTATGATTATTATGGTTAAAATATGATCCTACTATATATATGTTGGTTGATGTTCTACAGAATATATTGGCTCAGAATATTAGCCAGACGTTTGCAGACCTAGGCTAATAGATAATCCTGTTACAGAGATTCAAGAGATAAGAAAGTTGTACAGGATCCTTGCATTTTCCAAAGTGTTTTCATTCTCTGATAAGAATGATCTAATTAATGTCTGATTGTATCCAAGTTGCCAGGGAGGTGTGACTCACCTATTGTCCTATATGTGTATTGTGTGGGGGATATGTGCAATGTCTGTGTGTTATGTGTAAAAACATACTTTTACTAACTTTTGAACCCCTGGTCTGATTCATGCCATTTTTGTATATGTTGTTCCCCTGGGTGAGAGATATTGAATGGTGCGGGACTTAAAGGTGTACCCCCTGTATTTGGGGTACATCCAGAATGTGGTTAAAATTGTGTCTGTTTTAATTGTGTTACCTGTTATCTGAGGGGAGGAGATGTGGGGGTTGAACCATGGAGATAATTGGCTGTTGTGATAATTATGTGGGTGTAGCCCTTCAGAGGGCAACATTGCATAAAAGGAGATTCCCTGTCATTAAAATATAGTTCTTCTTGACCCTTCAAAACGTAGCCTCGTCTCGTTATTTGAGGGGATCACTATATGATACTGGGGATTGCTATGCTTTTGCATACTCCCTTGAGCTGTAACTACTGAACGCTTGTTCCTGATGTACTATCCTTGGAGTCTGTGGTGGTTGAGGTGTCCGGTGCGGTGCTTGTAGGCCTCGGCGCAAACTAGGACGCGTCTATCAACGGAGGTACCCGGTCGGGGTGCCAGGAGATCCGTTACAATTGTCTTTGTGTTTGTCCTATCCCGTGTCCTCCTCTTCTTATAGGTAATTGGTAATATTAGAGAGTGTAGATGAAAAAGGATGGGTTGGGGTAACAATAGTAAAGGAGACACTAGAACAAGAGGTCATGATTTAAGGTAATTTTTTAAAAGTTTAACTTTTTCTATGCTATAAATATTGTACACTTACATTTGTATAATATTGTTATCATTCATGACATGTGACTTATATATTATTCTCTATGATTTATTTTAGGTTGGATTGTTCTTGTTTTTTGTAATTATAAAGTCGGTCCAGTAAAAACCTCACTCAGTCTACACAGGGCTGGATTAACAGGGCTGGATTATACAGTGAGAGAGAGAAAGATATATGTTTATATACACATATATCACACACGCATACCGTATATATATATATATATATATATATATATATATATATATATATATATATATATATATATATATATATATATATATATATACAGTGCCTTGCAAAAGTATTCACCCCCCCTTGGCATTTCGTATCGTGTTTTGTTGCCTCACAATCTGGAATTAACATGGATTGTTTGCGGATATGCTTCATTTAATTTACAGAACATGCCCACAACTTTGAAGATGTTTTTTTTTATTTTTTATTGTGAAGCAAACAACAAATAGGAGAAAATAATAGAAAAAGTCAATGTGCATAACTATTCACCCCACTAAAGTCAATACATTGTAGAGCCACCTTTTGCGGCAATCACAGCTCCAAGTCGCTTTGGATAAGTCTCTATGAGCTTGCCACATCTTACCACTGGGATTTTTGCCCATTCCTCCTTGCAAAACTGCTCTAGCTCCTTCAAGTTGGATGGTTTGCACTTGTGTCCACAGATTTTCTATTGGATTGAGGTCTGGGCTTTGACTAGGCCATTCCGACACATTTACATGTTTCCCCTTAAACTACTTAAGTGTTGCATTAGCAGTGTGTTTGGGGTCGTTGTCCTGCTGGAAGGTGAACCTCCGTCCTAGCCTCAAATCACGCACAGAGTGGTACAGGTTTTGCTCAAGAATATCCCTGTATTTAGCACCATCTTTCCCTCAACTCTGACCAGTTTCCCAGTCCCGGCTGCTGAAAAACATCCCCACAGCATGATGCTGCCACCACCATGTTTCACAGTGGGGATGGTGTTCTTTGGAGGATGTGTTGGATTTGCGCCAGACATAGCATTTTCTTTGATGACCGAAAATAAAATTTTAGTCTCATCAGACCAGAGCACCTTCCTCCATACATTTTGGGAGCCTCCCACATGACTTTTCGCAAACTCAAAACATGCCATTTTGTTTTTTGCTGAAAGTAATGGCTTTCTTCTGGCCACTCTGCCATGAAGCCCAACTCTATGGAGCATACGGCTTATTGTCTTCCTATGTACAGATACTCCAGTCTCTGCTGTGGAACTCTGCAGCTCCTCCTGGGTTACCTTAGGTCTCTGTGCTGCTTCTCTGATTAATGCCCTCCTTGCCCGGTCCGTGAGTTTTAGTGGGCGACCGTCTCCTGACAGATTTGCTGTTGTGCCATGTTTTTTCCATTTGGCTATGATAGATTTGATAGTGCTCCTGGGGATCATCAAAGATTTTGATATTTTTTTATAACCTTACCCTGACTTGTACTTCTCAACAACATTGTCCCTTACTTGTTTTGAGAGTTCCTTGGTCTTCATGGCAGTGTTTTGTTAGTGGTGCCTCTTTCTTAGGGGTTGCAGCCTCTGGGGCCTTTCAAAAAAGGTGTGTATATGTAATGACAGATCATGTGACACTTCGAATGCACATAGGTGGACATCTTTTCAATAATTATGTGACTTCTGAAGGAAATTGGTTGCACCAGAGCTTTTTATGGGCTTCATAACAAAGGGGGTGAATACATACGCACATGCCAATTTTCTGTTTTCCATTTCTAAAAAATAGTTTTATGTATATATTTTTCTCAATTCAGTTCACCAACTTAGACTATTGTTTTCTGATCCATCACATAAAATTCAGATTAACAAAATTTTGAACTTGAGGCTGTAATGTAACAAAATAGATAAAAAGTCAAGGTGGTGAATACTTTTGCAAGGCACTGTATAAATATATATATGTCAGAACTTTTTCCACCTTTAATGTGACCTATAAACTGTACAACTCAATTGAAAAACAAACTGAAATCTTTTAGGTAGAGGGAAGAAAAAATATAAAAATAAAATAATATGGTTGCATAAGTATGCACACCGTTAAACTAATACTTTGTTGAAGCACCTTTTGATTTTATTACAGCACTCAGTCTTTTTGGGTATGAGTCTATCAGCATGGCACATTTTGACTTGGCAAGATTTGCCCACTCTTCTTTGCAAAAACACTCCAAATCTGTCAGATTGCAAGGGCATCTCCTGTGCACAGCCCTCTTCAGATCACCCCACAGATTTTCAATCAGATTCAGGTCTGGGCTCTGGCTGGGCCATTCCAAAACTTTAATCTTCTTCTGGTGAAGCCATTGTATGCTTTGGGTCGTTGTCATGCTGAAAGATAAAGTTCCTCTTCATGTTCAGCTTTCTAGCAGAAGCCTGAAGGTTTTGTGCCAATATTGACTGGTATTTGGAACTGTTCATAATTCCCTCTATCTTAACTAAGGCCCCAGTTCCAGCTGAAGAAAAACAGCCCCAAAGCATGATGCTAACACCACCATGTTTCACTGTGGGTATGGTGTTCTTTTGGTGATGTGCAGTGTTGTTTTTGCTCCAAACATATCTTTTGGAATTATGGCCAAAAAGTTCAACCTTGGTTTCATCAGACCATAACACCTTTTCCCACATGCTTTTGGGAGACTTCAGATGTGTTTTTGCAAAATGTAGCCTGGCTTGGATGCTTTTCTATGTAAGAAAAGGCTTTCGTCTTGCCACTCTACCCCACAGCCCAGACATATGAAGAATACGTTGAAGAAGATTGTTGTCGCATGTACCACACAGCCAGTACTTGCCAGATATTCCTGCAGCTCCTTTAATGTTGCTGTAGGCCTCTTGGTAGCCTCCCAGACCAGTTTTCTTCACGTTTTTTCAGCAATTTTGGAGGGAGCTCCAGTTCTTGGTAATGTCACTGTTGTGCCATATTTTCTCCACTTGATGATGACTGTCTTCACTGTGTTCCATGGTATATCTAATGCCTTGGAAATTATTTTGTACCCTTCTCCTGACTGATACCTTTTAACAATGAGATCCCTCTGATGCTTTGGAAGCTCTCTGTGGACCATGGCTTTTGCTGTGGGATGCGACTAAGAAAATTTCAGGAAAGACCAACTAGAGCAGCTGAACTTTATTTGGGGTTAATCAGAGGCACTTTAAATGATGGCAGGTGTATGCTGACTCCTATTTAACACGATTTGGAATGTGATTGCTTAATTCTGAACACAGCTACATCCCCAGTTATAAGAGGGTGTGCAGACTTATGCAACTACATTATTTTTATTTTTTATTTTTCTTCCCTCCACCTAAAAGATTTCAGTTTGTTTTTCAATTGAGTTATAAAGTTCATAGGTCATATTAAAGGTGGAAAAAGTTTTTTGTCTCATTTTTTTACAGCACAGAAACCTGACATTTTAACAGGTGTGTGTAGACTTTTTATATCCACTGTATATATATATATATATATATATATATATATATATATATATATATATATATTACACATACACACATACATAATACATACATACACACACACACACATATAATTACATGCATATATGGTGGCACGTCCTACGCGCGCAGCTGAATAGCGTGTCGTCATCAGGGCGCAGAGAACTGAGCTCTAATGACACTCTGCTCTCCCGCCTGTATCCCAGCCTGCTTGGCAAGGTAAGGGCCTGACAGTACACAATCCTCTATATGTACAATACACACTACTCTATACATACAGTACACACTGCTCTACATATACATTCCACACCACAAGTTACACATACAGTGCCTGGTGATTTTGGGTATGCCTGGGTATTTGGGGTGTCCCTGGGCACTCTGGACTCTGGTCACCCAACATGGATGTGTAACTTGTAGAGTGTACTGTACTGTATATGTAGATCAGTGTGTACTGTCTGTATAGAGAAGTGTGTTTTGTATGTGGATGTACTGTACATATAGAGCATTGTGTACTGTCAGGCAGGCTGGGATGCAGACTAGAGCGTCATCAGAGCTCAGTTCTCGGCGCCCTGATGACGGCACTCTATTCAGCTGAGAGCGAAGGTCGGGGTGCCCACACAGATATATATTACATAGTTACAGGGTAATTAAGGTTGAAAAAAGACTTTCAGTCCATCAAGTTCAATCTTTTAAGATCTCCTCTGATCTGCAATATGAGGATTAGTTATTAATTAATTAGTTGTTAATTGTTAATTATTAATCAACTATTTATTTATTTATTTTAATTAGTAATTAATCCAGAGGAAGGCAAACAGAAAAAAACCCAAGTGAAAGTTAGCCAACCGTCTCAAAGGGAAAAAAAAATGAATTCCTTCCTGATACTGGCGATCGGATTTCTCTCTGGATCAATACACTCTCTCTAATTATCCAGGATAACCCGGAATTCCCTTCTTAATTAGAAATAAATCCAGTCCCCTATTAAAGTTATCTATCGAATCCGCTGTCACCACCTTCCTTGGTAGAGAATTTCACAGATTAACCACCCTTACTTTGAAGAAACCTCTTCTTTCTTTAAAGTGGAATCTTTTTACTTCTAACCTCAAGGGGTGTCCTCTTGTCAGTTGAAAACCTCTTGGTACAAAAAGCTCCCTTGACAATTCTTTATACTGACCCTGTATGTATTTATATAATGTAATCATATCTCCTCTTAGAAGCCTTTTTTCCTGAGAAAATAGGCTTAATTTGGTTAGTCTTTCTTCATAACTTAGCCCCTCCATTCCCCTAATTAGTTTTGTTGCCCTCCTTTGTACATTCTCCAGCTCTAAAATGTCCTTTTTATGAAGTGGTGCCCAAAATTGTACTCCATATTCCAAATGAGGGTGTACTAAAGATTTGTATAGTGGCAGAATTATATTTGCTTCCTTTGCTTCTATACCCTTCCTAATACAGGCTAATATTGTATTTGCCTTTGCAGCTGCTGCTTGACTTTGAGCACTGTTACCTAAGTGGTTGTCCACAAGTTCTCCCAAATCCCTTTCAATATCTGATACCCCTATTGTTGCTCCATTAGGATTATAAATTGCTGCTTATTTTTCCTTCTCAAATTCATAATTTTATTTGGATTAAATCTCATGTTTATTCAAGAACACCATTAAGAAAGGCTAAAGACTTGGCTGAAACAGTCTGGTAGGATCCAATTTGATCTTTGTATCTTTTATTATAATTACATTATTTATTTTATTGTTGCTGCTATTTTACCTATTTTCACCATATTGCTCCTATTTTTTTCCTGATGTAAGAAGCTCCATAGATGGGTCTTAATTAGATCCACCATTATAAGATTAGAGCAAACATTATATGAATTGTCATTTGTTCTGACCCTAAACTCACTGATATTGGAGCATCTTATGTGAGGCTTGCTAACCTCAACAATAGATGTCTCAGTCTGAAGAGTGAGGTCTGGATCTGTGTGTGGACACTGAAACACTAAGACAGTTTCTATTATTTGTTTTCTATCTTTAATTGTAAATGTATCCGTGTAACAATTGATATATCGGATATTGGACTTTTGAGACACTACACATCGGGCTGTCTGGATTAAAAACACCAAGCAACATAAGGACGACAGGACAATATCTGTGACATCTTATATATAACGTGAATTTATATCATATTGAATGTGAGTGTAATGGTTTTAATTATTTGCTATAATAAACCTTGATGTACATACTTCACGATTGGTTTGGCTTTGCGCTTGTCCCTCACATCCCTCTTCTTGTTCAATATCTCATACCCCTTGTATTTACTCCATTAAGATTATAAATTGCATAGCTATTTTTCCTTCCCAGATGCATAACTTTACATTTAGTCGTATTAAATCTCATCTGCCATTTAGATGCCCATTCCTCAATTTTATGTAAATCCCTTTGAAGGGAAAGCACATTATTATCTGATTTAATTACCTTGCACAACTTTGTGTCATCAGCAAAAATGGAGACACTACTTTCCAGTCCCACTTCTAAGTCATTAATAAATATGTTAAAAAGGAGAGAACCTAATACTGAACCTTGAGGAACCCCACTTACCACATTAGTCCAATCTGAGTATGTTCCATTTACAACAATCCTTTGCTTCCTGTCTTTTAGCCAGCTCTCAATCCATGAGCAGATATTTACTGCCATTCCTGGATCCCTTAGTTTGCACAATAGTCTTCCATGTAGCACTGTATCAAAAGCTTTTGCAAAATCCAAAAATACTACATCCACTGAGTTGCCTTGATCCAGGTTCCTACTTACCTCCTCACAGAAACTAATTAGATTTTTTGACATGACCTATCCCTCATCAATCCATGTTGACTCTTACTTAGAATCCTGTTCGAATTGACATATTCTTGTATATTATCCAATATTAACCCTTCTAAAAGCTTTCCCATTACAAAAGTGAGGCTCACTGGTCTATAATTCCCCGGATTTGCTCTTGCTACTTTTTTAAATATAGGTATCACCTCTGCTTTTGCCAGTCATCTGGTAGCGACCCCACGTTGAGTGTTGATATAATGGTTTATCTATTACAGAACCCAGTTCCCTCAGTACCCTTGGATGTATTCCATCAGGACCTGGGGCTTTTTTAATATTTTTTTTTCAACCTCTTTTGGATTTCTTCCTGCGTTAACCAATTATTCGGCGAAGGTAGTGTAGCCCCATTATGTTGCAACTACTCGTACCTCCCTTGTGTATACCAAAGAAAATAAACTATTCAGGCCATCTGCCTTTTCCTGTTCACAATTTATCAGATGGTCTGCTTCCCATGGTAATGTTCCTGGAGCTTCCTTTCTGGCCTTCTTCCCATTAATATTTTTTTTTTTTAAATTAAAGTTAGTTTTACCCTCTTTTGCAACTAACTTTTCATTTTCTATTTAAGCCAGTCTAATAGCACTTTTGCTGCCCTGTTGATTTCTTTGTACTCACGATGAGCAGTCTCTGTCCCGTCTTGCTTGTATAATTTAAATGCCTGTTTTTTACTCCGGATCTTAATCTTTAAATCATTGTTAAGCCATTTTGGATGGGATTTACTCCTTTTACTTTTTTTCCCACATGGTATATGTTGATAAGTATGTATATTTAGTAAGGATTTAAATGTTGTACATTGAGGTACAGTATTTTTTATAGGGGGATAGAGAGAGGGAAAGGGGATGGAGAGAGGGAGAGTGATGGACAGAGGGAGAAGGATGGAAAGAGGGATGGGGAGAGGAATGGGGAGAGGGATGGGGAGAGGGATGTCACTCTCTCTTCCACCTCTCTACCCCCTCTCTATCCCTCATAGAATGTAGAGCTGCCAGTAAAATATATCCTGATCTAAAATGTATTCTATTTAATTATTGCATGTCTTCAAGAAAATGTGCCAGCATAAGAAAAGTGAGTAGAAGCTGCACCACCTCACCCTCATTAGGAAAATGGAAGCACTTCCCAGCATAAGAAAAGTGAGTAGAAGCAGCACCACCTCACCCTCATCAAGATATTAAGTAAGTAAATGAACAGGAAGATTGAGATTGTATGGTCCTTATCTTTGAAATTAAAAAAGGTAAGGGCTGGTCAGTACTAGGATGGAAGACTTCATGGGAACACCAGGTACAGTAGCCTTATATTTTGTTCTTAATTTTGAAACTACATAGAACTATAATATTTTTTCTAGACATGACTTCTATGGCTTGAATGCTAGGTGGCCTAAGTGAAGCACATTCAGCACCTGTGGCTATATTGGCTTGTATGTGGCAGATACTTGTAACGGAACCCATCGCTAGTATCCGTACAGCGCCCCTGTCTACAGCAGGATGGAACCGGCTAGTTTTCAGACAGCGTTCCATCATGAGGAGGAGGAGGCGGCCGCGGACTACAGGGATGCAGACAGAAAGGAACTCATGGTTACAGTACCTCTTATTACCCCACAGACTGAGTTTCAAAGAGAACTCCAAAGCAGACTGGCCTTTTTCCCAGGTACGCTTCCCATAAAAACCTTGGAATGGTTAATGACAGATGTCCACAAATTCATAATGGAAAAGCAACGGGCACGGGAGCGATCCATCTTGGGATCTGCTAACCCACCTCCCACTATTAACCCCCCCCCCCTAGCACTGCGTCCGGGTGGTGGGAACTACCAAACCCCTCCACGGTACATCAGGTGCCACACGTGTAACCAGCAGGGCCACATGCAGAGAGACTGTCCCAGAAACAGAAACCGCTCCACGTGGAATACTCCAACTAATTCCACCTCCCAGCAGCAGTGTGTACCCCAGGGGGCCGAAGGTGTCGTCCTTTCCCCCCAGCGACAGTGTGTACCCCAGGGAGCTGAAGGTGTCGTCCTTCCTCCCCAGCAGCAGTGTGTACCCCAGGGGGCCGAAGGTGTCGTCCTTCCCCCACAGCGGCAATGTGTACCCCAGGGAGCAGAAGGTGTCGTCCTCCCCCCCCCCAGCAACAGTGTGTATCCCAGGGAGCTGAAGGTGTCGTCCTTCCTCCCCAGCGGCAGTGTGTACCCCAGGGCGCAGAAGGTGCCGTCCTTTCTCCCCAGCGGCAGTGTGTACCCCAGGGGGCCGAAGGTGTCGTCCTTCCCCCCCAGCGGCAGTGTGTACCCCAGGGAGCTGAAGGTGTCGTCCTTCCTCCCCAGCGGCAGTGTGTACCCCAGGGAGCAGAAGGTGCCGTCCTTTCTCCCCAGTGGCAGTGTGTACCCCAGGGAGCAGACGGTGCCGTCCTTTCTCCCCAGCGGCAGTGTGTACCCCAGGGGGCCGAAGGTGTCGTCCTTCCCCCCCAGCGGCAGTGTGTACCCCATGGAGCTGAAGGTGTCGTCCTTCCTCCCCAGCGGCAGTGTGTATCCCAGGGAGCTGAAGGTGTCGTCCTTCCTCCCCAGCGACAGTGTGTACCCCAGGGAGCAGAAGGTGCCGTCCTTCCTCCCCAGCGGCAGTGTGTACCCCAGGGGGCCGAAGGGGTCGTCCTTCCCCCCCAGCTGCAGTGTGAACCACAGGGGGCAGAAGGTGTCGTCATTCCCCCCCAGCGGCCGTGTGAACCCCAGGGGGCAGAAGGTGTCGTCCTTCCTCCCCAGCGGCAGTGTGAACCCCAGGGGGCAGAAGGTGTCGTCCTTCCCACCCAGCGGCAGTGTGAACCCCAGGGAGCTGAAGATGTCGCCCTCTCCCCCCAGCGACAGCTTACCCTCACAAGGGGAGACACCAATCCCCCAGACGGCGCAGATGGGACCAGGGTCTCTGTGCCTGACCTACCGGGATGCTGGACAGCCTGTCCAGATCCCCAACTACTCTCACAGGGACAACCAGAGGAGGGGGTAAGTACAAATTCCCCTCCCCAGCTAACTCCTAATGTGGCTCCAGGGTTAACAGAGGAAATGTTAACCCCCACTGACCCCCAAGTTTCCCTGGCTACTGAGCCGGAATATGTCCCAAGTACCCCAGCAGAAGAGCTGACAGTGGGGCAGAGTGCAGTCGGCCTCTGCCCTCCCTTTGTCCCTTATACAGAGCAGGATGTCCTGCAGGTTATACCAGCGGAAGAGCTGGCATCAGGGCAGAGTGCCGCTGGCCTCTGCCCGTCAAGTCCCCTCAGCGTGTTGCCCCATCACCCCAGCGAAATATCCAGGTGCCTGGTTAGACTTCCCCCCAAAGGGGAGATGTGTGACGAAGTGCCCTTCGCCACTTTGGCTTGGAGAGGACTGTTTGCCAGCCTCCTGCCCTGCGACTATGGCCCTGGGACATATTTGGAACCAGTGTTCGGCCATACCAGAGTGTATGTCACTCATTCTGGCCCTTTACATACAGGGGGGTCATTCTGTACTTGCCCTGTGGGAGCGGTGATACCACAGATAGCTATGCCATGAAGCCCATTCATATAATGAAAGACTATGGGAAAGACTTTAGCTACTTGGCAATTGAACTGTGTGAATAGGATCTGAGCGCTATTCGGTAGTTTTGTGCGCTCAGATCCCAGCTATCTGGGGATATGGGAAATGTGAGTAAATGTGAATTGCAGTAATGCTGATGGGTTGTCAAACTAGAGAATTGACCAACAAATACTTTTGTCCGGACATCCCCAGGCCGATCCGTTTGGATCAGACCGTGTATGCCAGCTTATGGTCACGGGGGAGGTGTGTAACGGAACCCATTACTGTTTTACCCTGTTTTATGGTTATTTAATTCTTGGTTAAAATATGATCCTACTGTTATATTATATGTATGTTGGTTGATGCTCTGCAGGATATTAGCTCAGAATATTACAGACACCTAGCAGAATACATAATCCTATTAGGGTCTCCTAGAGGCAGGAGAGCCCTATTGTGTAAAGTGTTCACATTGTGAAAGATGGAACAAAGAGAAGCATTATCTTATCAATGTCTGTTATTGAATCAAAGTAGCCGGCTAGTCCCTGGGAGGTGTGACCCCACCTATTGTTCTCTCTATGTGTATTACCTGTGGCCAAAGAGATGTATAAATATTTCTGTAAAGGTAAATAAAGTCAGTATTCATTTGACTCCTAAATTGTGTGTCGTCCAATATGGGAGGTCGGGAATGGTGAGACTGTAGTGCCTCGTGGGTATTTTACCGTATACCAGCGGAGATATTGGACTGCGTGTTCCAGCTCAGTTACAATACTGTTTAAACAAAAGAAGCTGGGTTGGAGAACATTGGTATGCCATGTACTTTTGGCTTCTATTTCCCTTTTATTTTCTTTTATTTTGACACTAGCGAATTGCCCGTCAAAAAATGACTTTTTCGGAATATCCGTAGCTATTTGGTGGGCTTTTTTGGAATATCCGTAGTTGTACGGGAGCCCGCAAGCATTAGCAACAACTCGCATGCTCACAACTATATATGTGACTAGAATATTGCCCGTCAAAAAATGACGGCAATGAAATTGTAAGGTAGCTAATGCTGTTTGGTGTATAATACTGAAATATGTAATAGATTACTAAATGAATATACTTTACCTATTTTGAAGCATTGTGTTGAAGAGCTGGCAATCTGTTTTGATGTTGCTGGAGCATTAGTGGTGTGGAGCTGCTGTGTAAGCATGCTGAATGTGTGCACTGTGTGGTATGAATATCTATCTGTAGGTCGTTTGTGGCGTTTTGCGAGTTTCTTGTGGTGTTTTGCGAGTTTAGAGTGCTGTAGCCTCGTTTTCGTTTTGTTCAGCGGCAATTTTTTCTCTCGCTTACAGTTTTTTTTAGTCTCTAAACTCTTTTATTTCGAGTAAAATGAAGGTCTAAGTGGCATTTTTGAGGTCCTGGGTGCTCCCTCTTGGTGTAGGTAAGGTTTTTATGTATGTGTTGTGTGTATGTATTGTGTTTTACATTTTGTAATGTTCGCGAGTTGCGTCCGAGTGTTGCGAGGCCGTAATGTGTGTGAACGTGTGTCGTATGTTGTTTGCGAGTGTCGTAATGTGTGTGTCGTGCTCTTTGGGTTGCGACGTGAACTTTGCGAGGGTCGCAGTTGCTGGCATGGAGCGCCTACGGCGCTCCATGCGAGCAACTGCGGCCCTCGCTTTGCGAGGTCCTCAGGTGCTGGCATGGAGCGCCTACGGCACTCCATGCCAGCAACTGAGACCCTCGCCCAGTGCCCTCGCTTTGCGAGGGCCTTGGCTCGCTGCGCAAGCCCGCAGCGTTAGCAACAGCTCGTACGCTCACAACTATATATGTGATTACTATATAATGTGTAGATGTACCGGCTGGGCATGCTCTTGTGCATTATTATTATTATTACTATATAATGTGTAGATGTACCTCTCTGCGTGTGCGCTTTCTCTATCTGCACCCTATGTGCACTGCTGTCTGTGTGCAATCTCTGTCTCTGTACCCCTCACTCTCTTTGTCAATCTCTCTGCACTCTCTCTCTGTGCGCTCTATCTGTGAACTCTCTCTGCGCTGTGTGTGCTCTTGCTCTGTAATTCTCTTTATGTCTCCCTCTCTCTCTGTACCTGACTCCCTCTCTCTCTGTACCTGTCTCCCTCTCTCTCTGTACCTGTCTCCCTCTCTCTCTGTACCTGTCTCCCTCTCTCTCTGTACCTGTCTCCCTCTCTCTCTGTACCTGTCTCCATCTCTGTACCTGTCTCCCTCTCTCTCTGTACCTGTCTCTCTCCCTCTCTGTACCTGTCTTCATCTCTGTACCTGTCTCCCTCTCTCTCTGTACCTGTCTCCTTCTCTCTCTGTAGCTGTCTCCCTCTCTCTCTGTACCTGTCTCCCTCTCTCTCTATACCTGTCTTCTTCTCTCTCTGTACCTGTCTTCTTCTCTCTCTGTAGCTGTCTCCCTCTCTCTCTGTACCTGTCTCCCTCTCTCACTTTGCTGTCTTTCTCTAAAATGCAAATGGCCGCCACGCTTCTGTTACGATCAGGTGTTAGGCCCACCCCCACTTACATCATAGCCACGCCCCCTTTATGATGTCAGCGTTAGCAACATTTTCTGCTGCTCACAACTATATATGTGATACTGACATGAACTGTAACTGAGGTTAAATAATAATTTTTAGTCCATCAAATTCCACCTTTTTAGATCTCCTCTGATCACTAACAACAGGAGCAAGAGCACAGAATACTTTGTAGCTAGCCATGAAAATTCTCACATTGAGGTTTGTTAAATCACACATGGAGAGAAACATATGAATCTGACACTCAAATTTCATATTTACTTTCTTGATATTCATTAAAATATGACAGTTACAAAAAACAAAACAACATCTGTCTTACCTCAGGATGTCTGATCACACTTTATAAATTAATACATGTATATAGATATCTGCATTTTTAATAAAGTATGCAATATCTGATATAAGTCACATATGATCTTGGAGTAGTTAAATAAGCAGGTAATAGGTATATATACCTCTACTGCCTATTGGACGCACTCAGCAAATCACATGTATTAATCAATGGCTGCACTCACCTCTTATTATACAGTATATCCCTTGGAGCCATCAAACCATTGCACAAGAAAGACGTATGTAGTCTGTAGGAGTGAGACACAGCGCTATCCTACTAGCTATCCGGAGTGCTGGCGGATGACATCATCAGCGTTGGCTTGCACTAGGGACGGATCATGGTAACGTGTATTAATTGTAAATTGATCCAATGGTAGGAAAACAAAAAAACTGCATTGAAACATTGGTAATTGTCTCAAAAGGAAAAAAAATGGATCTGACCCCAAATAATGGCAATTGGCTTGCTCCCTGAATCAATACCCTTCCATCTCTAGTTATCCTACATGACCTTGTTTGCCCTTTTTATTCAAAAATATGTTAAACTTCTTTTAAAGTTATTTTTTTGAATTTGCTATCACTACCTCCTTTACCAGATAGTTGTATAGTCTGACTGTCCTTACTGTGATAAACCCTTTTCTTTCGTTAACGTGGAATCATTTTATCTGTACAGTTTCCAATTTTACAAAGTCATTTTATGATGTGGTTTAAAAAATTGTCCTCCATAATCCAAATGAGAGCGTACTAGGGATTTGTATAGTGAGATAATTATATTTGCTTCCCTGCTTCTATACCCTTCTTAATAGATAATAATATTTTACTAGACCTTTGCAGATGCTGCTTGGCATTGAGCACTGTTAGCTAGGTGGTTGTCCACAAGCTCCCAAATCCCTTTCAATATCTGATACCCCTAGATTTGCTCCATTAAGATTATACATTGCTGCTTATTTTTCCTTCTCAAATTCATAATTGTATTTGTATTAAATCTCATCTGCCATTTAGATGCCCATTTCTCTAATTTATGTAAATCACTTTGGAGGGAGAGTACATCATTATCTGATTGAATTACCTTGTACAACTTTGTGTCATCAGCAGAAATGGAGACACTACTTTCCGCTCCTACTTCTAAGTCATTAATAAATATGTTAAAAAGGAGAGTACTTAACACTGACCCCTGAGGAACCTCACTTACCACATTAGTCCAATCTGAGTATATTCCATTTACAGCAATCCTTTGCTTCCTGTCTTTTAGCCAGCTCTCAATCGATGAGCAGATATTTACTGCAATTCCTCATCTGTCATTTAGCTGCTGATTCTTCTAATTTCTGTAAATCCCTTTGCAGTGAAAGTACATCATTTTTTATTTAACTACATTGTACAACTTAGTGTCACCAGCAATATATGGGGATATTACTTTCCAACCCTGTCAATTTTAAATCATGTATTAATATCTTTTTTTTTTAAACAATACTCATTATATTCATGGTAATGCATCTGTTCCTGCTTTCTTGTATAATGTAAATGTCAGCTTTTTGCTCTTTATCTATAAACGATTGTTAATTCACATGTTTTGTGATATTATTTCTATATGGTATGTGCTGATATGTATATACATTTATTAAAGCTATTAATGTTGTGCATTTATATTCTTTATTTTTACCTGCCAGGTCTTTTTCCCAGTCTATACATTGTATGTACTTTTCATATACATATATTATTATTTTATAGACATCCTGCAATGATATAAGAGTGTATGGTACGTGTAAGGTAGATTAGATACCAAGAAACGGTAAGCAAATACACCTCAAGCCCATAAATGTTATGTTCTAAAATCGCTAGTAAATTGCTCTGAATTCCCAAAGATGCACTGGCGTTCAAGTCCGTAACCCGCAAATGGAGGCAAAAATATTACGGCCTCCAAATAGCACCCACAAAGGGTTTACAGACAATTTCTCAACACTGTAAAAGACAATATAAACACACCAGGGGACTTTAAAATATGGGCAAAGCGTGGAAAGGCATTACAATTACTTGCACAATAATCACCCAATAAACAATAGGCATTTTAAAAATATTTTATTACATCATATGTTGGAATGATCATGTATATGCCAATATGAAAAGCCATGCTGAACCCTGTATAAAGCAATTAAAGACACCCTACCTGATTAAATTGCAACACAAAAAACATGAAACTGATGCCAAATTAACCCTTTCTCACTCACACAGGCTCTAATGTGAACCCTGCGCTCATCACATCTACATTGGGAAAACAAATAGAGGCCATATTACACTGCAACATTAGATATATCAACTAACAGGGGGACATTTTATTATTTGCTGTTCAGTCCTTTATTCATGTCTGACTCTCTGTGACCCTATGGACTGCAGCACATTTAGCTAGGTCTCTGCATGTGCTGTTCCACAAGGTTTGCACACCAAAGATACTGGAGTAGGTTGCCAGTTCCTTCTCTAGTGGACTGTGACTTGTCTGACCTCTCTGCTATCACCTGCCCACCGACAGTGGCCCTACATGGTATAGCTCACAGTTTCATTCAGGTACACAAGCCCCTTCACCACCACCACTTAGCAAGGGGACCAGGGGAACATACACCACATTAATGTAAATTGGTGAATAGCAAAACAGAATTGGAGGTCACCAAATGGGAATGGCTATACATCTTGGCACATGGCCACTAGCAATGGCGTTGGACTCTCCAGGATGGGCCTAGCGGAGATGGATGTGAGTTTACTGTTGATCCTTGTGCCTCTGCACAGCCTCCATGTGTTTTTGTGGCCCTTCCTGATGGGTTAGAGTAGATTAGAGTGGTGTATGTTCCCCTGGTCCCCTTCAGGATTGCTAAGTGGTGGTGGTGAGGGGGCTTGAGTACCTGAATTAAGCTGTGAGCTTCTGCAGAGGCAGGGAAGTCCAAATGGTGACGTCACGCCTCTGCAGAAGGACCCACAGGCGCAGAGAGATTGGATGAACATAAGAAGACCATAAGAGGATATATCAGTAAGGCTGAGGAGATCCAGGAGGGGGGGGGGGGGTTCCTGGTAAGGCCACAAGGGATCCGAAGGGGGGGGCCTGGGTGAGGCTGAGGAGATTGGAGGCTTGGGTTGCATAGTTGTGGTAATTGCGAGTTGTAGTTACGCATGCAAAACCTGTAAATGTTAACATTGCGTGACGACAACTCGCAATTAACTCAACTATTATATGTGATATGTATTGCTTTATTGCATAGTAATTAGGGCTCATTAGTTTACATATATAGGAATGTGACACAAATGTGATGAATGTGGATGTCCCATAACACCCAACCATTGAAAACACACTGACATGGTTAGAACGGTATAACAAAGCTTTATTTGATACATAGAGCACAATGAGAAATGGTCAAGACTGTGCATTAATATCATGGATGTGGTGTGGACGGATACCGGGAGAGCAAGAGGATTGTGGTAAAAAGGGGATTTTTTAAAGGGGGTAATGTCCTAGTCTAGAATAAGCATGATGTATAGCACCAGAATCTGATGAAAAAAAGGATCATCAGAAATCACTCCATTTAAATGAAGAAACCATTAATGTGCATAGCACTTACAACTTGTCTAGATCTGCTCAATGAAACAGATGATTCAACCTCTGGACTGTGTAATCCAATCCAGTTTCACACATACAAAAGTGGTGACAAAAACAAAATCTGAAAAAAAGGGAGGGTTAAAAAAGTTTACAATTTCAGGGAATACAACCCACAATAAATGTTTGGCTTTAAAAAATTATAGGGACTGCAGCATTCCTTAGTGACCATCAATTGGTGACATGTTAAACAGAACCCTACATGTCCACAGAGAAGAGGATCATGGACCATGTGATGGGAGGTAGCCATCTGCATACAAAATATCACCATTACATAGGCCAAGATCCAAGACTCTGTAGCCAGACTAGATTAGGTTAACATTGTGACTAATATATTGTCACTGAGGAGTGCTGTTGAGAAGGCACAAACATCTGTGCAGCCCCTAGGTCCTCCTCCATCTAGGCACAGGGTCCAAATCCCCCATGGCCATGGAGCTCCCTATTGCGCCTTGCCAGGTTGCGCATTACCTCTGCATGATTGGCAGAGATGCTGGCCTGAATTCCCTGAAGACAGTCCTCCTGCTGACTCATGAGGGCCAGCATCTCCGCCTGCGCAGCCTGGCCTGATGTTGGGAATGGAGGTCCCTGGGGCATGGCGTGGTGAGGAGGTGGAGGCGTAGAAGTGGTGAGGGTCTGGGGGCCGGCTGGAGGGTGTTGCAGTATGGGCGGTGGTGTGGTTGGGCCCAGTAGTGGTGGTGGCGGCCAGACTAGAGCACTGCTGTGGGTGGGGGGAGGTGGTGGCTGGCTTGTGTTCTCACTCCAGTTGGATTACATCCTCCTCCTCCAAACCAGAGCCCTCTCCCCCTGCCGCTGGTTCCTGCTGGTCAGGGGCTTGCTCCTCCACTTCCTACTCCGATGGAGCCGACGCCTCCGTCCCTGGCTTGCCACTGGACCCAGACCTCCTTGATGCTGAAAAGAGAGAAAAGAAGGTATATGTCATTAGTATGATGAATAATATATTGTTTTGTGTGCATTCCGAACTATCTGAGATCTAGGCTTGAACCTGGATGATACTCCTGATTGCAACTCAGATTAGCTATCATTTGCTAGATGTGACCTATTCTTTGGCTCTTGGTCTTGATCGTTCTTGTCTCCTAACGCTATCTTCATTCCGGCTGGGATCTGTAACTGCATAGGCTGCAGTGGGCATACCAATTCATGGACTCTAATGGTTGATTACTGTTGTTGTGCCCAGGAATGACAGTGATTTGCCAGCTTAATGGATTTAATGACACATCCATCTTTCCCTTGTTAAATCCATAGAGGTGACATGTCAGTGTCCTTGTTGGTGATCATGTACATGTGTAGTGTGTGTTATGTACATGTGGTGGCATGTTGGTATATGTGATATTCACCTCACATGGAGGCTGGGTCCTGCTGGGCTACCAGGCTTGAAGCTCCAGTGGCGGGCACCTGTCTCAGAAGGTCCTTGGTGACCCTCTCCCACTCATTATAGGTCACAGTCTGGTTCTTGTCCCCCTTAGCCATCATCCTCCTCACCTTGGCCCTGATGTTGTCAAACCGGTGCTTGACAGACCTCACATCCATTGGCTATGTGCCTACTGCTGTCACCTCAGCCGCTACCTCCTTCCATGCCTGAGCCCTAGGCCCTGACCTAACTTCCCTCCTCCCTGCAAGAATCACGGGCGGCCATGGATAGCACCAAAGAGGACCACATTCTCCCGGTGTGTGTAATTGTGGGTCCTGTGCTTGCCCTTAGCCTCTTGCCCTCCCGACTGTGGAAGGGGATCCTTACCTCCCTGACCTGTCCCTGTTTCCTGTCCCTCCCCCGAACAACCACCCCCCTGGGAATAGGCCCCTTCGCCTCTGTCCCTCTCCTAGGTGTTCCTGCTGCTCAAGCCACCCTGCCACAACCCACTTCCTCCTCTACACTCCCCTCCTCCTGCTCCTCCTCTGTCACCTCCTCCTCCTCAATCTCTTTCACCTCCAACTCCTCAACCTCCTCCTCCTCTCCTCCACTACTCCTGACCTCCTCTGCTCCACCACTCCTCACCTCCTCTCCTCCACCACTCCTCGCCTCCTCCTCCTCTCCACCACTACTCCCCAGGGCCACCTCGCTCTCCTCTCTCCCCTCTTTGCCTCTTCTCCTTCTCCCCACCTCTCCACTCCTCTCCCTCCATATCAATCCCAAAAATAATAGAACGATAAATAAAAATAAGCCTTACAGTAAATACATGATGGGGGGGGAAATGTGTGTATTATGTGTAATTAATAACTGTTGTGGGATGGGATGGGGTTGTATGGAGTGACCTAGCTATATATGTCTCTATGTGTTCTTTAAAGTATGTGTATTGCAATTATGTATAATCTGTAAATATGTGTAATGAAGGATTAAATGTAAAATAGTAAATAGTATAAGATAAATTTAAAAAAACGCAAATTACTGCTCTGAAAATACTCCTGCTCTCTCTCTCTCTCTCTCTCTCTTTCTCTCAAAAACCTCCAACTCCGGGACCTGCGTGCTGCTTTGACAGAAAATACATGCGTCGCACTACATTATACCGTGATTGGATAGTATCAGTCGATCGCGGCTCGTCCAGCCCCTTACCAGCTTGTGTGCGTGGAAAGAGTTTACGAGCTTGCGTCTATGGCCCGTTGCTTATGGCATGGTTGAATGTAATAGCTCTGTAATGCAGCTGAATTTCAAATCTTCAGGCTTTGCAGGTGTGCCATTGCCGCTACGGGCTTGGAATTTAATGGGGCTGTTAGTGTCTGTCTAAAGCAAATATTGTTTTCTGTTGTAAAAAGAACATAGATCAACAAAATATTCACCATCCATTCCATGTAAAAGATGTTTTCCAGTTATAGTACATATACCTGTACTGTATGTACATATTACATTACATTGCATTGCATGTTGAAAAAGGGACATTTTGTTAAAAGACTGCACTGATGCATTGATATGGTCTGTTGGCCCGAAGCAGCATACACAAATATATCTCATCTCTCCATGAACTACCCAACTATATCAAAATCGCCACTACAATATGACCAGGACTAGAAAGCTTATGTAAATAAATACATTAATTTAGAAAATAAACACATTATTATTTCACAAATATAGAGCCCATAAACAGGCTTTTAATTTACTTACTGACACCAATAAAATATCAGTTACTGTCCAATTTGCTGCATGCAACTGCTTCTAGGGCTCGACAGTGTCTTATTAGACGTATATCCTACACATCTTGTATATGATTAATTGAATGTATTTATCAATTAAATTATGGAATATTTTTGGGGAATATCCAGTTGGATCTTGACAATAGAAAATGCTTTGGACTTTTGCACAGTTTTATAAGAAAACTTAAATGAATCCAAACAAGTGGACTGAGATAGCAGCACTTCACTATAAAAAAGAGATTATGCCCTGAAAGTAACAAGAAGGCTTAGAAAGGATAACAATACAAGGAAGTGGTAGTGAGATTACAGCACTTCACTACAAAAGAGAGACTATGTCTGTGAGGTGCCTGAGTAATGGATTAGAGATAATAAAATAATTATAGTACTTAGATAATAATGTCAATATACAAATGGGAATAAATAACATTGATAGGCTGGGCAAAGGAATTAAAGCAAACATAGTACAATTGAGTACATTTAGGATCTCTCTCTGAGATATACTAAAATAAACTATCCAATCTATACAAACAATTCAATCTATGCAAACCCTATGATGATAACTCAAGCAAATAAGATATAATCTAAGTAGAAACAAAATAAAGTTTATTTTCGGTATATATATATATATATATTATGTATAATATATTCTACTTGAATGTAGTTCTTTATATGACATATTGAGATATATTAACTTGGAATATCCACATTGTATTACATATTACATACTCTTACTTTTTTCAACAAGGAAGTGATAGAAAGGATTACAAGAGGATTGGCTAATTAACATGTGTGGTGTCCATATTCCTGTCAGAAGGGACTTATAAGGCAGTATCACCAGACTATCTGGAACCTAGGAAGGCTTTTTATTATTTTGTATCCTGAGACTCTGTTGATCCTAATGAAAGGGACTAAGATCCAGTTGCCATTGGCTGGGCTGATCCTGTAATCCTGATATCCATGACTGGGGTGATCTGAAATGGCATGCTGGGCCCTGAGATAATCCAAACGCTCACAATCCAGGAGCTTTTCTGTAGCTGAAGGCAGGAGTTTGTGAAGTGAATGTGGTCCCCTCCCCTCTGGGTTGTGGCAGGTAGTATCTACGATGGATGTCCTTGCCTTAAGCCTGCTTCCTAGTTCTGTAAAATCATTCTTTTGGACACTCCATCTTTCACTTACTTTGTCATTGGTTAATAGAAAAATATATACAAGGGATCCCTATTCTTGTGCACACCTATTATTATCAAGTCTCCTTAGAGACAAACATTAAAACTTCACTTTTATTAAGTAGATTAAAATATTAAAATATTATCAGACGAAGGAATATAATTAGTTCATGATATTTTTGAACCATTTTATTGTCCCATGTTTGGTTTTGACCCTTGCTTCTTTGTCCACATGCAGATTCTTCAGGAGGCGGATGAGATGATCTGGTACTCCCATCTCTTTAAGAACCTGCTTGTTGTGATCCACACAGTCAAAGGCTTTAGAATAGTCTATGAAGCAGTAGTAAATGTTTTTCTGGAACTCTCTTTTTTTTTCGCTATTATCCGGTCCATATATTGTTGGAGTTGAATTTGTAGGATCCTAAGCATTACCTTGCTGGCATTTGAAATTAGTGCAATTGTTTGATAATTGGAGCACTCTTTGGCACTGCCTTTTGTTGGGATTGGGATATAGATTGACCTTTACCAGTCTGTTGGCCATTATTGAGTTTTCCGGATTTGCTGGCATAAGGCAAGCAACACATTCACAGCATCATCTTGCAGAATTTTGAATTGTTCTATTAGGATTCCATCAACTTCTGTAGCCTTCTCACATCCATATGTGACTACTGGGAATACCATAGTTCTAACTATGTGGATCCTTGTTGAAAGTGTAATATATTTACTTTTTTAATAGCTTGTTCAGACTTGTCATAGCTTTCTCTCCTAGAGGCAAATGAGTTTTAATTCCAAGGCTTCAGTCACCATCTGAAGAGATCTTGGATCCAGGGAAAATAAAATCTGTCACTGCCTCCACTCTTTTCTCATTTATTTGTCAGAAAATGAGATTGCTGTTTGCCATGATGTTCATATTTTTAACATTAAGCATTAACCCGGCTTTTGCACTCTTCCTTTACCCTTATTAATAGGCTCTTTAGTTCCTCCAAGTCTTCAGCCATGAGAGTAGTATAATCTATGTATTTGAGGTTGTTAACATTTCATCCAGCAATACTGATTCTGACAATCTGATATCTTGTGCAGCTGCCTCTACAAAACCTGGTTTGCACATCTGGAAGTCTCTGGTCCATATATTGTTGGAGCAAAACTTGTAGGAACTTAAGCATTAGTTTGTTGGCATGAAAAATGAGTACAAGTGTTTGATAATTGGAACACTCTTTGCATTGCTTTTTTGGGGGGGTTGGGGCACAGGCAGACATTTTCCAGTCCACTGGCCACTGTTTAGTTATCCAAAGTTGTTGGCATACTTTAAGCAACACTTTCACAGCATCATCTTGTAGGATTTGAATAGTTCAGCTGGAATTTCAGCAACTCCTGCAGCCTTGTCATCAGCAAGGTATCCTAGGGCCCATCTCACTTCACTCTCCAAGATGCCTGGCTCCAGCTCACTGGACAAACTATTGAGGTCATCATTGCTATTAAGATCCTTCCTGTATAGATTTTCAGTGTATTCTTGTCACTTCTTCTTTATCTGATATTGTTCTGTTAAGTCCCAATCATTTTTGTCTTTGGCATCCCCAATTTTCTTGAAGAGTTCTCTTGACATATTTATCTTCTTTGATCTCTTCACATCACTCATTATAGAAGGACTCCATGTCTCTTCTTGCTATCCTCTGGAATTCTGCATTCTTTTGGACAAATCTTTTCCTATCTCCACTATTTTAATAAAGTCCTGCTTTCCTGTTAGGGGGTTGCATTATGGATGACAATAAAAAGTATGCAATCTCAAAATATTTCATTCATATATTTTTTTAATAAAGGTATGGCTTTCATTCAAAGTAAAAAAATATCCAGAGTTTAGCATTTGTTTAAAAATTGTTGGATGTATTAAAGACAGTTGTTACTTTATAACTATGGATGTGCAGAGTGTATATACTGATACTCCGCAGTGAGAGAGTATATTGAGTGTAAACTGATTACTGAGTAATGTCTATGCTGGTCCACAAATACATTTTGGATTACTCTTTTGACCACAATATTGGAAAATAATTACTTTTATTTTTTAGAATTCTTTTAAACTAACCATAACTTATGATGTATTAAGACTATTTTGTTGGATATACATATTTTGCATGTAGGATATAATAATAAAGGCAATGTTGTATAGTAGGTATACTGATAAAATTCTCTTTTACATGCTAAATCTTTTTATCCATTATCTTTGAAAAATATAGTATCTTACTCACAGTTGTGATAGCATGGAAATTAAACAGTAATAGGAATAAAATAGTAGATGCTGTTAATAAAAGTCAATTGTCCAAAATGCAATTACTTGAACTCGCAAAGCAGCACATAAAAGTTACAGATATTCAATTGACTACAATTAGCTACTCGCATTCCAATTGCAAATTATCGACCCACAATCACTACGGGCCAGTCAAAGACACAAAACCGGCCTTAAAACTAATTTGGCTTTAGCACAGCTCAAGATTTACTTATTTATTTTTGAAAATGCATTTACAAACACGTATACAAAAACAACAAACAAACATTCATATATAATGAACATTAATCATCACACATATAATAGCTACAGTGCCTTGCAAAAGTATTCACCCCCCTTGACTTTTCACCTATTGTATTACATCACAGCCTTAAGTTCAATGTTTTGTTAATCTGAATCTTATGTGATGAACCAGAACACAAAAGTCTAAGTTGGTGAAGTGAACTGAGAAAAACATATACATAAAACTATTTTTTAGAAATAGAAAACAGAAAATTGGCATGTGCCTATGTATTCACCCCCTTTGTTATGAAGCCCATAAAAAGCTCTGGTGCATCCAATTAATTTGAGAAGTCACATAATTAGTGAAATGATTTCCACCTGTGTGCAATCTAAGTGTCACGTGATCTGCCATTACATATACACATCTTTTTTTGAAAGGCCACAGAGGCTGCAACACCCAAGCAAGAGGCACCACTAACCAAAGACTGCCATGAAGACCAAGGAACTCTCCAAACAAGTAAGGGACCATGTTCTTGAGAAGTACAAGTCAGGGTTAGATTATAAAAAAATATCCAAATATTGTATGATCCCCAGGAGCATCATCAAAACGATCATAACCAAATGGAAAGAACATGGCACAACAGCAAACCTGCCAAGAGACAGCCGCCCACCATAACTCACGGACTGAGTAAGGAGGGCATTAATCAGAGAGGCAGCATAGAGACCTAAGGTAACCCTGAGTCTACAGCAGAGACTGGAGTATCTGTACATAGGACGACAATTAGCCGTACGCTCCACAGAGTTGGGCTTTATGGCAGAGTGGCCAGAAGAAAGCCATTACTTTCAGCAAAAAACACAATGGCACATTTTGAGTTTGCGAAAAGGCATGTGGGAGACTCCCAAAATGTATGGAGGAAGGTGCTCTGGTCTGACGAGACGCAAAATTGAACTTTTTGTCCATCAAAGAAAACGCTATGTCTGGCGCAAACCCAACACATCACATCACCCAAAGAACAACATCCCCATAGTGAAACATGGTGGTGGCAGCATAATACTGTGGGGATGTTTTTCAGCAGCCGGGACTGGGAAACTGGTCAGAGTTGAGGGAAAGATGGATGGTGCTAAATACAGGGATATTCTTCAGCAAAAACTGTACCACTGTGTGTGATTTCAGGCTAGGACGGAGGTTCACCTTCCAGCAGGACAATGACTCCAAACACACTGCTAAACCATTTAATAGTCAATAGAATATTAATAATAGCATCTCTTACTTTGGTATCAATATTATTTGGAAACACATGGAACAGGATTAGTTCAGGTGAAAGCTCCAGTTTTATTTTGAATATGGAGGATAAATGGGAAGTACACAGCACCCAGAAACTTTAATCTTTCTACAAAACCAACACATATGGCCATGTGTACCCAGTCATCACGACCTCTGCAACAATTACTTGTGTGACGCCCATTTACTCATACAAAGGGGGGTAATATTTCACCTATGAATGATCTTGAAGTGAATCTCCCTAGGGAAGATGCATTTTGAGTTAGTTTCGGTAACCTCGAAAGTTCTAAACCAGTCATCAAACTCCCAGTACGCATTTAGTTTATTTTTTCCATCCTAGCATTCCTAGAGATTTCTCACGTACCAGAAATTATTCCAAAATGTTTCCACATTTTGATATGGACCAATTCATCCCTGTGCCACTCTCTATATACATCCTTTCAAAATGTGTTATCTCTCGATTATTAGTCAAATCGTAATCCAAATTTCTCAGAGTATTTTTTAAAGTTCTATAGTTTAGCCATTTGTCTTTAGGAATACATTGGTCCTTAACTAACTCTTCAAAGGATAACATTGCTACGTTAGAATATATGTCCCTTAGAATTTTCAAGTTCCGTGAGTCCCAAATCATCTTATTGTTAGGGAGCATTAGGTCATAAATCATCTGAATAGGGGCTACAGGAGATGGAAAGGGAACACATTTCCATCTAACATTACAACAATACCAATGTCTTACACAGCTTCTTACAACTAATTAATCAGCATATTGCAGATCAGAGGAGATCTACAAAGGTCGAACTTGATGGATTAAAAGTCTTTTTTCAACCTAAATTACTATGTAACTATTGGTAATTCGCCCATTTTTTTCTTATCTTATTCCATTAGCAAAGATAAATATTTGAACCATAAGTGAGGAGCAATGGCCTTTTCAATATGGAGGAACTGTGAATCCAGATCATTACTACAAAGTTTCATGAAAGAATACATTTTAATTGCTTCAGTTTAGTCTTGAAGATTTGATGATGCTAAGCCTCCATAGATACATTTTCTTTTAACTACCAAGTTATTTACCTGTGTTTTCTTTCATTGGTTAATAAAGAGGTCTATATAGGTACAATAGTTTCTTAGGTGTTAGGAAACGGTGTGACAAACTGTCCTTCTCTTTTCTACTTATGGACGTTTTCTGATATATATTTTACTAGCGACTTGCCCGTCAAAAAATGACGGTCAATAAAAATTAAATGTTGTGAAATTTGTTTGCAACACAAAATGAGTCTGCTACATTTGTCCCTTTTTTTTTTTCTAAAAAGAAATACACATTTCTTTTTTTAACTTTTTATTTTTTGTAACTTTCAACTTATATTTCACAAACATTTTTTTTTTTAAAAACAATATAATAATATCTTACTTTTAATGCATACATATTGTACTTTTTAATGCATACATATTGTAAAGTCTAACATGAAATTTTGTAACAGGCAACTTGTATATTATAATATCTTTCAACATTCTTTTAACAATACTAACACTTTTCAATAGATATTTATCACTTAGTAACTGCAGACTGTATTAACTTAGAGTAAGTACATTTTTTTACGAATAACATGTTTTTTTTTATTTGTAACATTTTTGTTAAACTCTCGTTAAACTAAATTAGCATTGAATTCAGAGGAAGGCAAACAATAAAAACCCCCATTCAAACTTTGCCAATTGTATCTTAGAGGGGAAAAAAGTAATTCCTTCCTGACCCCATTAACTGGCGATCGGATTACTCCCTGAATCAATACTTTTCCAAATCTTATGAAATGGTTCAACTTTATACTAACAATACATGTTTGCCTATACCACATATCTCTTTAACAAACAGTGTTAAAACTTGAAAATACACATATTTAACATCTATAATTGTAACATCAAACAATAACATTTAACTCTTGCAAGACACGAAAATGTTCTAATTTTTTTGTGGGGCCAATCATATGAATATGAAACTTGTAACCCATTTCAATATGTTTAAGGATGTTTACGGTTTTTGTTTATTTTCTGTTTGTCTTTTATGCAAATATCACATAGAGTTTCCAAAGTGAAATAGTGGCCCCCTATTTAAAGAGTCCCAGAGTACTTACATTTTGTACTGGAAGTCAAACCACTGTTCTCTATGGTTTTTTTTGTCCATTGTATATAGTTTGTTCTTGAAATATTGTTTTTGTGCAATAATATTGAGTACCTTAAAATGTTGTCATAGAAATGAAACTACTCTGCTCTATGTTTACAACACCTCATAGTACACAATGTTTTTGGTGTAAACGCATCCATCGTCCAATAAATGACCCTAACTTTCGTTTTCGTCAACAGTCACTTTAATTTCGTTTGGATTGGTGCACCTTGAAAAAGCAACATAGAGTTGTCCATGTGCAAAAACTGGTTCCTTTAAAAAAATCCCAACAGACTTAAAAGTTTGGCCTTGTGATTTATTGATGGTCATGGCAAATGCCATGATAACTGGAAATTGTCTCCTTTGAAGGACAAAATGCAACCCACTCTCACTTGGAGCTAAATCAATTCTTGGTATAAAAACTCGGTCACCTCTATGGGTCCCAGTTATAATTTCTGCATGTATAAAATGATCTTTTAACTCATGCACAATTAATCTGGTGCCATTACAAAGTCCTTTTTTTGGATTCATATTTCGCAATAACATGACAATTGCACCTTTTTTCAATTGTAAAATATGTGGTGGCATTCCAGATGGTGTTAACGAATTAATAAATTCGATACTAAAATTCGATTCACTCTCTTTATCATCAGCCAGAACTGAATCTGCACTGTAATAATTCTTCTGTGGTGCATTGATGTATTTTAAAATTTCATTATTTACATTCAAGGCATCGATATTTTTTGATGTTAATATCACTTTGTTTGCAATGTCTGAGTAATCCTCGTTATTAAGAGTGTTTAGAAATATGGCTGATATGAGTGATTCGTTGCAAACCATTTCTGATGGAATTTCAATAGTATCATTTGGTAAATGCTGTATTTCTGGATGTTTTCCTTCTCCGATTTTAATAAGCCAATCATTGAATTCATTTTGTTCTTCAGATCTCATATTTAATTCTAATATGAGATGTGTAAATATTAGCCACAGTTTACTGGTCTTGATACATGTTTCAATGATCTCTGTTCTATTTCCGTGTGGCACAACAGGTAATGTTTGCCGAAAATCTCCTCCTAACAGCATCACCTTTCCACCAAATGGCAACTTATTATCCATCACTTCTTTTAAGAATCTGTCAATACACTGCAGTGCGTGACATGACATCATTGTTGCCTCATCTATGATAATTAGTTTCGTTAGTTTAATTTTTTTTGCTTGTATAGAATTGAGTCGAATATCTGACACTGATGTTTCCAAAATGGGAACTGGCAGCTTAAATCCACTATGAACAGTTCTACCACCATCTAACAAAAGTGCAGCAATTCCAGTTGTTGCAAATGGCATAGCTATCTGACCGTGTGATCGAATATAACTCATCAAACAATTGAAAAGATAAGTTTTTCCAGATCCACCTGGGCCGTCGAGATAGAAATACCGGTCTTTGACCATTTCATCATCTGTAGCATTTGTGATGGCCTGAAATGCTTCTAACTGTTTAGTATTTAAAGTTGCCAGTTTTCCTTGTGTTTTTTGTTTTTGTAGCTCAGTGTCATAATCATCAAAATTAATGTCATCTATAAGTCCTGGATCCGGTAAATTAAAACTTGAACAATTTTATCCATGAGCAAACAATATTTCTTGAATTTCCAACAATGTTTTTAACAGAGCTATTGGTTCTCTGTAACGTTTCAAGAAGTCTTCTGACATGTTTAATTTAAATGTTTCCCACAAAGTGAAAGCATCAGGTACATTGCAAAATATGCATATGAATGCAAATTGTTGTCTCATTTGCTTTGGCATTTGACATAGCGCTGCTTCTTCAAGACACCTCTCCCATTCTGTATCATCAGCTATGAAATTTTGCTGTCTTGCAGCTAATAGGAATGTATCATAAACTATGTCATTGACTGTACGTAAATGCTCAAAACTCTGTGCACCGGGAACATGTAGCAGAAGTAATCTTAAGCTGAAACGTTCAATATCCCTTGGACTGACGGTATAAATGCGTGGTATAATTTTTTGTGCATCTCTTCTTCGTTCTTGCCATCGACCATTTACAAATACATAGTAATATGGTATCTCTATGTATAAAAATTGTCTGGCCTGCGTATCCTGACAGTTTAATTTAAACCATGCTGTAAGTGTGGTATCTCTGTCTTCACTTTGACATAATGTAAGTCTTTCATTTCCTTGAGTAAAGCAAACCATCTGACTTTGAGGCAAATGTACAGCTAAATGATAGATAGCATGTGACCGATCATGCATCTCAAATTTCAAAAGGCGCCACATTGCTTCAGGAGCACTAACATAGCGAGCATCTAAATAATTTGATAGTTCATCGTGTACAATTGGATTTTCGTTTTCATTTACGGCACCTTGTACAACAACAGTAACTGCGTCATATCCTTTGTATATATATTTATACACATACTTAATTGATTTAATTGAAGTGCAAGCTTCCACATTGATGTGTGCATTGTACTTGATGAGCAAATGTGGATTGTATGGAACAACAAATCTATTATCAACCTTTTGGCCCCGGATAATAGCTGTTTCTCCTTGTGTTCTTTTATACAAAGGATATCCATCACAATTAGCATAAGTTTTCATTTGAAATTGTTTTGGAAATTGTTTTGTACATTTTTTATTTTCCATACATGGTGAATTAGGATTCATCTCTCCACATGGGCCATGAATCATTCTATGTGTAACAATCTCCCAAAGTTTTGTATATTTTTCTTGGTCTGGCAATTCTGCAGAAATGACTGAATCCACTCTCTCTGCAGTTTTCAACTTATCTTTTTCCTGCAGTATTAAAAGTATGTGAGCATGTGGCAGTCCTCTCTTTTGAAATTCAATGGTGTAAACAAATGCCATACATTGTCCAAATAATTTTGCTTTAGTGATATCATGTATTAATGAATTCAGTTTGATTTTGAATACTCTTGCCACTAAATCTGGTCGGTCAGATGTAGTTTGTCCCAGATACAAATTTTCCTTGATCTCTGGCCATTGTGGATTACATGTGAATGTAATAAATAAATCTGGTTTTCCAAATTTTGTGACAATAGCCATGGCATCATTATACCTTTCTCGCATATTGCAAGGAGATCCTTGGAAAGTGGATGGCAAAATAATTGCTCTTCCAGCTGGAATGTCTCTGTTTGCAGCTATTTCAGCCACATAATCCATTAATCCACAATACTGTTCAACTCGTAATTTATTTTGTTGAAATTTAATGAAATTTAAATTATTGGCTTCAACTTGTAGATATGAATCAATAATCCATTGTTGACTCAGTTTGCCTCCATGTAAAATTGGATTAAAGCAGTCACGTATAGCAGTTTGTGCAACTTTATATTCCAGCATTGAAATATTAGATCTAATCCGAAGTTTAGTATTGGGATAACTTTCCAATTTTAATTTTGGTTCCCATCCAGGTTCACCATTTGGAAAGAAAATGGGATATGTCATTGGATCTAAACTACAACTTAATATATTGATGTTGATAAATGGTTGTTCTTCATTGCGTGGATATATTCTAATATCACGCTGAAAAGGTGGTTCACCATCCTCATTTTTAAACACCATGGCAACCTCATTTACTGTCGTTAAATTATATCTTCTTTGATCAGTGTTGCGATCTCTTTTTAACACCATATTTACTCTTGGTATAGGCAATAGATGTCTTTCAGCATGTTCCTGTTGTTCTTTTTCCAGCGGTGCTAATTGTTTGTATGCTTTACTATATGGGTTGTTTTGCATAATTTTATCCAGCTGTTCAAAGACTATGCGCAAACACTGTCTATTTTCTGGAAGTGTCATTCTTTGTTCCACAGCTTCCATCGTATCCAAGACATACAACTGTGCAAATTTCCTTGGCTCTCCTTCTTGTGGGTGTAAATGTGAAGTTTGGTGGTATATTTGACCTTGATCTCTGAAACAGTAAAGACCATGTCCTGGTACATTTTCTGCTAATGTTGCACCCATTGAAGCAAATGAAATTGCACTGTTATAAGACCTGATGTTTTGTTTGAAATTATTATAATTTGGAAATGTTGGATCACTCATAATACATTCTAAATAATATGGAAATGGATGTCTTAGTGGAAGTTTCACCTTTCCTTTCTGACAGCAACTAATGAAATTTCCGTCAGTAGGTCTTTCCTTTATGAAATGATAGGCCCCACAAAACTGACAAAGCACATTAAGTAACCCACAATAATGAGTATCTACTTGTACTGCAGTATTGAACACATTGTCATGCATTTTTTCCACTTATATATCAGACCCACTTTCTATAGGTACATTGTTGTCATGTGTGTCTACATTTAAGTCATTCTGCACAATAAAATCATTAGACACTGGTTCACATAGATGTTTTTTTTTACTTTTCCTTTTTTTTGCAAGGCCCAACAGACTCACTTTTGGCTTTCTTAGCAATCTTTCTTTTATTTAAAAGTCTCTGTTGATCTTCTTCTCTCAAGCGTTGTAAAGTTTCCGGTGTCTGAGCATCTCTCCACCTTTGCTTCCTTTCCCTTGCCAATCTTCTTTTGCGTTCCATTTTGTCTTCTCCATTATCTGCCATTTTAATCTGTAATAGTCAATATAAATATTAATTAGTCTTTCTTCTTATTTTTGTGTACATATTTATTTTTACTTTTTGGACTGTTACATTAAAGTTGATGAATAAACGTTATCCTTTTTTCCAATTAAATAAATGAAACCATTTTTCAAAGTATTTTATTGACATATATTAAATTGGTAATAACTGGACATATATATTTATTATATCAATTATTGATCTTTCAATTCATTTAAAATCCTTCTTGATTGACTTCACTGCATACATTGAATGTTTTTTTTTTGGCAAGTGTTCTAAGCTTCTTCTTTTTGTTAAATATTTGTATTGCTTCGTATTGTCTATTCAACTTTCCATAAGTGCATGTTAAAATTTATTAAGATATGCTGTTTTGATGTGTCAGGACAAAATGAAATGTTTTACCTGTGAAGATGATCTTGATGTTTTTCAAAGGCTGCAAACGTCACGCTGTGTGTTTATTCACTTTCCGATAGCAATAAACTGTAATTTAAATTTTAGAATCTTTGTATTATTTGACTTCATCCATATCATGAAATAAACATCAATCAAGAGACATATATTTTTATCCATTAAAAACCTGAAAGCATATTCTTTAATATGTTCCTCTAGTAATCTAATACAAAAATGTTTTTGATATTACTGATTAGTAATAATTAATTCATTAAATAAAGTGCATTATGAATGTTATTTTGAATTCTTTCACACAGGTAAGCACAATATCTAACCAATTAATTACTAATGTAATATACATTATTATTTAATAATTAAATTTAATGTACATTATTAATTAATGCACAATATATAAGCAATTATTAATTTAATGTACATTATTAATTAAATTTAAAATGAAAACATAAACTTGAGTCTATCTAAGAAGTAAATTATTAAAATAATGTACATTCTTAATTAATGAATCAATGTGTTTGTTTTCTGCACATTCTTAACCGTTACAATTTTTGATATTACTGTTTAGTAATAATTAATTAATTGTAGAAAGTACATTATGAACTTTATTTACAATTCTTTTACACAGGTAAGCACAATATATAACAAATTAATTATTAATGTAATGTACATTATTAATTAATAATTAAATTTAATGTACATTATTAATTCATGAATAAATGTGTTTCTTTTTTATGGGCACTCTTAAATGCAAACTCACTTTGATATTAATTATTAATTAATTAATTATTTAATGTACATTCTCAATAGTATTGTCAATTGTTTCAGACAGTTGAGCTCAATATTATATTTCTATTAATTAAATAATGTACATTAAATTACTAATTAATTGGTTATATTTTATTGATTATTAATGATTAAGTAATTAAATAAAGTACATTATGAATGTTATTTACAATTGTTTCACATATTTAAGCACAATATATAAGCAATTAATTCTTAATTTAATGTACATTATTAATTAATAATTAAATGTAATGTACATTAATAATTAATGCACAATATATAAGCAATTATTAATTTAATGTACATTATTAATTAAATTTAAAATGAAAACATAAACATGAGTCTATCTAAGAAGTAAATTATTAAAATTATGTACATTCTTAATTAATGAATCAATGTGTTTGTTTTCTGCACATTCTTAACCGTTACAATTTTTGATATTACTGTTTAGTAATAATTAATTATTGTAGAAAGTACATTATGAACGTTATTTACAATTCTTTTACACAGGTAAGCACAATATATAACAAATTAATTATTAATGTAATGTACATTATTAATTAATAATTACATTTAATGTACATTATTAATTCATGAATAAATGTGTTTCTTTTTTATGGGCATTCTTAAACGCAAACTCACTTTGATATTAATTATTAATTAATTAATTATTTAATGTACATTCTCAATAGTATTGTCAATTGTTTCAGACAGTTGAGCTCAATATTATATTTCTATTAATTAAATAATGTACATTAAATTACTAATTAATTGGTTATATTTTATTGATTATTAATGATTAAGTAATTAAATAAAGTACATTATGAATGTTATTTACAATTGTTTCACATATTTAAGCACAATATATAAGCAATTAATTCTTAATTTAATGTACATTATTAATTAATAATTCAATGTAATGTACATTAATATTTAATGCACAATATATAAGCAATTATTAATTTAATGTACATTATTAATTAAATGTAACATGAAGACATAAACATGAGTATATGTAAGAAATGCTTTTTATAAATAATGTTCATTATTAATTAATAAATCAATGTGTTTTATGCACATTCTTAAACGTTAAGCTTTTTTGATATTACTGATTAGTAATTATTAATTAATTAAATAAAGTACACTATGAACGTTATTTACAATTCTTTCACACAGGTAAGCACAATATATAACCAATTAATTATTAAAGCAATTAATGTAACCAATTAATTTTTAATAGAATCTACATTATTAATTAATAATTTCATTTAATGTACATTATTAATTCATGAATAAATGTGTTTCTTTTTTATGGACATTCTTAAGCGCAAACTCATTTGATATTAATGATTAATTAATTAATTATTTAATGTACATTCTCAATAGTATTGTCAATTGTTTCAGACAGTTAAGCTCAATATTATATTTCTGTTAATTAAATAATGTACATTAATTTAATAATTAATTGGTTATTTTATTGATTATTAATTATTAATTAATTAAATAAAATACATTATAAATATTAATTAAATAAATTAATTAAATAAATAATTAAATAAAATACATTATGCACAATATATAACCAATTATTAATTTAATGTACATAATTGTCCTTATTAAGTAACTAATAATATACTAATTAATTAATGATACTTCTTAAAATGTACCTTTTGTAATTCAATGTTCCTGAATCAGTATCCTGAAGAGCTATCAATCTCTTTCGATTTTCCAGCATCCGAAAATGTCCAGTCACACTGTCATCACGCGAGCCAAATGCATTGTTTTCGGCGGGAAATACGATATTCCGTGAGACCAATGCGTTTTTTGGCGGGAAATACGCTATTCTGCTTTGTGCGCAAGCTAAATGCATTGTTTTCAGCAGGAAATACGCTGTTCCGCGAGACCAATGTGTTGTTTTCGGCGGGAAATCGGAGTCGGCGCGAGACAAAGGCGGGAAATCGTAGTCGGCGCGAGGCAAATGCGGGAACTCCGTGTTAATCCGGAAATGTGTGGTATGCGTCTTATCGGATTTTCCTTACGTGTTTTGCGTGGCTATAGTGCTGTAGCCTCGTTTTCGTTTTGTTCGGCCGCCATTTTTTCTCTCGCTTATTTTTTTTAAAGTGTCTAAACTCTTTTATTTTGCTTTAAATGAAGGCGATAGTTTTTGTTTTGAGGTCCAGGATGCTTCCTCTTGCTGTCGGTAACCTTTTTATTTATGTGTTCTGTGTATTTAGTGTGTTTTATCTTTTTTCTTGTCCGCGGGTTGCGTCCGATTTTTGCGATGACGTAATGTGTCTTATACGCCTTCACGGATTATCCGTAAGTCTTTTTCGTGCTCAGAGTGCTGTAGCCTCGTTTTCATTTTTTTCGGACGCCATTTTTTCTGTCGCTTCGCTTTTTTTTTTAATGTTTACATTTTTGTATTTTAAGGTAACTCAAGGTGTTCCCTCTTGCTATCGGTTAGGTGCCAAAGTGCAAAGTGCTCCGTATTAACAGCTCGCCATCCCGCTAAAGTTCTACGGGTTAACGGCTCGCCTCGCTTCGCGAGGCTCACCGGGCTATGAGCGCCTGCGCGCTCATCGCTAATCACGGTAAAGTTCTACGGGTTAACGAGCCTTGCGGTGATGAGCGCCTGCGGCGCTCATCGCTAAGCCCGCTATTCGTACGGACCACGCAAACAGCGTGACGACGACTCGTAGCAGGACAATTATAATATATGATAACACCATCTCACAGGTGGCTTTATTGCGTTTTCATACTTTTTATTGTTTCTTCGCCAGTGCTCTTTAACCTCTGGATTTCAGGATTCCCAATCTGTGGTCCTTGCTAAATAGCTTCCCCACTTTAGTCTCTTTGGCCCTCATTCAATTGCGATTTGGCCAATTGAATAGGGCTCTAAATAAGCACATAACATATTTTTTTAAATAAGTTTTTAGCTAGTGAGTACCTTGCTTTTGGATAGATGTTTACTAAGTAAAAACTTCTTTAAAAAAATATGTTATGTGCTTATTTAGACCCCTATTCAATTGCCCAAATTGCAATTGAATGAGGGCCTTTGAGTCTGGATTTTTCTCTCCAGCTTCAGATCCTGCCACTCCAGTGCAATTCCAGCAACACTGCTCCTCTGAGCTCTAGGCTACAACTCTTCCTCAGAGTTGCAACACCTCTTCGGCCCAGGTCCAACACACTGCCTCTCTAGGCTCTAGCTGCAACTGCCTTTCAACAGACTGCCCCAGCCTGTTCACTGCTGCAGCCACATTGTGATGTAATAGAGCCTTTTTAACGCCTGCAGGACTGGATTGGGCAAATGCCTCTATCCAGCCTCAGGCTCACATATCTGCCCTCTAGGACTCTCCCATATTTCTGTATGACTTTGTCACAAGGGATACATCTTAAAATATATGTAATTGTAGGTAAAATAAACATTTTAATAACAGCAGCACATCTCAAGATTTAAGAGTGCTAAATAATTAAAGTTGCACAAAATGAATATTATTTTAGACTCGCATCTATAGTTTTCAAATTTAGCCTGATAAAATATATTACATTTCTCTCAAAAATGTTACGAGTACAGATTAGGACTCGCAAGGGCTTTTTCAAACACTTATTAGAAGCGTTGCAGTAATTTAAAACAAACTAGTGTACTTTAAAAGCACAGGGAAGTATATAAATACATTACAATTAAATGCACAACAGTCTCAAACCCACAAATATGCAATTTACAAAATAACACTGGGACTTACATGCTAATACATATCATGGAACCCGCATGAACTAGAACAGATGCTTTAATGATTGAATTACGGGCTTGCTTACATTTTGTCAGATCATATGATCACGCCCCCTGAAACCCTCCTTACAAGTGCATGGTTTCCATGTGGAGGCTGTGAGAGGGTAGTTGCAAGTTAGATAGAATTGAATGTGTCTAAATGTTTATAAAAAATGTAGTCTGAAGCCAAAATTATGGGGTAGAGGCAATTGTGGGCTTGCAACTCAATGGGGCCCTACATTTTCTGAGATAAGATGGTAGGAAAAATATTGAAATAAATATCCAAACAGTTCTTGGAATGTCGCACCCACCAACACAGTACTATGTATTTAGACTCCTCTGAGGACCCTCACAGGTCAAGGATACTGGGACTGTACTCAGAGATTCAAGTTATGTAGAACACAGACAGATCTAGAATAACAAGCTGGGACAGTTGGGAAGACTGTTATGGACAGGGGCCATTATCTATTATTTTACAGAATATGTTGGCACTATGTATATAATAAGATGATGATGATAATGTGAATTGTAATTGTGAGTTTTCAGTGTTTTTTTTTTACCACCCATCAAATCATCACCATCTAGTTGTACTAGTAACATTCTAGTAATATTAGAGAAAGTGTCCTGCACATCCTGCAATTTCTTATTATGTCTTTTTGTGTATTCCACACAAATATCAAAATCCCTAATATTTCTCTTTGGCTGAACAATATTAGACCAACATCCAACTAACTAATAACCTGTACAACAGACTTAAATCCAAGAATAGTTACTTCAGATAGTAATCTCCAATCTCTGTAATGTGCTAGTGTGAGAGAAAAGGAAATTAGGAGAAAGATAAACCAGTGCAGTAATATCTCTAAAGGGATTATTATTGTGGAGTCAAAGTGGTATCTCAGCAGTGTATTTGTCTTAACTATTATTGAACAGCCTTTCTTAAACAAAACGAGTGAATAAAAAGTTGGTATATAAAAAAAAATCACTAAAACCTTTAACATATCAGTAGGGAATAAAAAAGACAAAATATGCAAACCCCAAAAGAGAGAGTGATGAATTGCATTTTAATCAAAGCTCAAAATAAAAGAGAAAGGTTGAGGAGATCTCCAAATGGGTTTTATAAGATGGATGGCATCTTCACTATGAAAGTTTAAAAATAAACAGCATCACTTCTGGGTATGTTACCTGATGTGTTACAAGAGTTATATTGTAAACTAGTAACTCGCTCATCAAAAATGACGGGATGATATTTGAAGTGGCTCTATCTCCCCTCCCTCCCCTGTCTCTCTTCCCCCCTCTCCCTCCTGTTTCTCTTTTCCCCCTCTACCTCCCGTGACTCTCTTCTCCCCTCTCATTGTGTCTCTTTTCCCCCTCTATCTCCTTTGTGTCTCTTCCACCCTTTCTCTCCCCTATGTCTCTTCTCCCCTCTTCCTCCCGTGTGTCTTCTACTCTCTCCCTCCCCTGTGTCTCTTTCCTCCCCCCTCCCCTCCCATGTCTTTTCCCCCTCTCCCTCCCATCTCTCTTCGCCCCCTCTCCCTCCCCTGTGTCTCTTTCCCCCTCTCCCGCCCCTCTCTCTTCGCCCCCTCTCCCTCCCCTGTGTCTCTTTCCCCCTCTCCCGCCCCTGTCTCTTTCCTCCCCCTTCTCCCTCCCATGTCTCTTCCCCCTCTCCCTCCCCCTGTGTCTCTTTCCCCCCTCTCCTTCCCCTGTGTCTCTCTTCACCCCCACTCCCTCCCGTGTCACTTCCCCCCTCTCCCTCCTGTATCTCTCCCCCCCTCTTCCTCCCGTGTCTCTTTCCTCCTCCTTCTCCCTCCCATGTCACTTCACCCTCTCCCTCCCCCTGTGTCTCTTCCCCCCTCTCCCTCCCCTGTGTCTCTTTCCCCCATCTATCTCCCCTGTGTCTCGTCCCCCCTCTCCCTCCCCTGTATCTCTCTTCGCCCCCACTCCCTCCCCTGTGTCTCCCTTCCTTCGTTGTGTCACATCCGCCCTCTACCTCCCGTGTCTCTTCCCCCCTCTCTCTCTCTCCTGTGACTCTTTCCTCCCCCTTCTCCCTCCCCTGTGTCGCTCTTCGCACCCTCTCCTTCCCCTGTGTCTCTTTCCCTCCCTTCTCTTGCCCCTGAGTCTCTCTTCCCCCCTCTACCTCCCGTTTCACTCTCCCCCCTCTCCATCCCCCTTCCGCCGTCTCTCTTCCAATCCATGTCTTTCTCTCACCTTCTCCTCCCCTCACTGCGCATGTGTAGCGCGCTATGCATATGTTCGGTTCTCTCTGCGCATTGCACATGCGTGATTTGTGCCGCGCTATGCACATGTGCTGAGTAGCGTGCTATAAGCATGTGTGACTTGTGCAGCGCTATGCGCATGCGCGACTTATGCAGCGCATTGCACATGCGCGATTTTCACCGCGCTATAGACATGCGCCGGTATCAATGTGTGTAGCCTTCTGCCGCCAATGCGCATGTGCGGCGGGAGCGTACACACTTTGATAACTATTTTAAGACTTGCAAACTGCCGGTCAAAAATTGACGGCAATAAAATTGTAAGGCAGGTAATGCTGTTTGGTGGAGACGCGCGGTGAATGGGTGTTGTGTTTATTTTTTTGTATCTATTTGTTTGTGTATGGTAGTGAAATAATTAATACATTAATAAATGAATATACTTTACCTATTTGGAAGTAATATATGCAGGAAGCATTGTGCTGAAGAGCTGACAATCTGTTTTGCTGTCCCTGCAGCATATAATGTAGCTTTTCACTGTTGTGGAGCTGAGGTGTAAGTGTCAGCAATGTGTGCAGTGTGTAGTGTAAATAGGCTGCGTGCGCGAGGGGAAGCCGTTAGGGTAGCTGTGTACTTCTGCATTGTGTAAGGTAGTGTTGTAAAATGGCGTCTAATGTGTATGTGCTAGGCGGCTGTGTATGATGTAGAGTCCTTGCTAATGGTGTATCTTATACCTCGTATGGCTTTTTGGAAAGTCTGTATGTGCTTGGTGGTCTTTTGCGTGTTTAGGGTCCTGTAGCCTTGCATTCGTTTTTTTCAGCTGCCATTTTTTCTCTTGCATCCTGGATTTTGGTGTGTGTAAACTCTTTAATTTGTACTTAAATTGGGGTAACTCCACTTGCAGAGGTCCTGGGTGCCCCCCCCCCCTTGCTGTGGGTAAGCTTTTTATGTATTTGTTGTGTGTATTTATTGTGTTTTTCACGTTTTAATGTAGGCGCGGTTCGGGTGTTAAGGTCGTATTTTTGCGAGGTCGTAATGTTTTTTTCTCTAAGTGCCGCGGCTCGTATTTTTGGAAGGTAAGTACGTAAATTCTGTGGTGTAAGTCCTGCCTGCGGCTCATTGTAGCCGACGTGGGAGCCTCCACCTCCACAAATGCGGCCCCCGCTTCGCGAAGGTCCGCATTTGCCAGCCGAAAGTCGTAGGGTGTCGTAGGGATGAGCGCCTACTTTCCTCCCCTCTCCCATGTCTCTTCCCCCCTCTCCCTCCCCCTATGTCTCTTCCCCTCCCCTGTCTCTTCCCCCTCTCCCTCCCGTCTCTTTCTATCCCCTTCTCCCTCCCATGTCTCTTTCCCCTCTATCTCCCCTGTGTCTCTCTTCGCCCCCTCTCCCTCCCCTGTGTCTCTCTTCGCCCCCTCTCCCTCCTGTGTCTTTCTTTCCCCCTCTCCCTCCCGTGTCCCTTCCCCCCTCTCCCTCCCGTTTCACTCTTTGCCCCTTCTCCCTCCCGTGTCTCTTTCCTCTCCATTCTTCCTCCCATGTCTCTTCCCCCCTCTGCCTCCTCTGTGTCTCTCTTCCACCCTTTCCCTCCCCCTCCCCTGTGTCTCTTTCTCCCCTCTCCCTCCTGTCGCCTTCCCCTCCTCTCCCTCCCCTGTGGCTCTCTTCCCCCTCCCGTGTCTCTCTCCTCCCCCTCCCCTTTGTCTCTGTTCCCCTCCTCTCCCCCCCAATGCGCATGCGAGGCGGAAGGGTTACACACTTTGATAACTATTTTAAAATGGATGGCTTCTTCACTATGAAAGTTAAAAAAACAACAGCATCACTTCTGGGTAAGTTACCTGATGTGTTACAAGAGTTTTATTGTAAACTAGTAGCTTGCTCGTCAGCAATTACGGGATATTTGAAGTGTCTCTACCCCCCCTCCCCTGTGTCTTTTTCCCCCCTCTCCATTCCCTGTATCTCTTACCCCCCCTCCCTCCGTGTCTCTCTTCCCCCTCTGTGTTGATCCCCCCCTCTCCCTCCCACTGTGTCTCTTACCCTCTTCCTCCCCGTGTCTTCCCCCCTCTCCCTCCCCTGTGTCTCCCTTACCCCCTCTCCCTGTGTCTTTCCCCCTCTCCCTCCCCCTGTGTGTCTTTTCCCCTCCCCCACCCCCGTGTCTCTTCCCCCCTTCTACCCTCTCTTCCGCTGTCTCTCTTTCCTCCCCCTTCTCCCTCCCATGTCTCTTCTCCCCTCTTCCTCCGTGTCTCTATTCCCCCGACCCTCCCGTGTCACTTCCCCCTCTCCCTCCGATGTGTCTCTCCTTCCTCCCTTCTCCCTCCCGTGTCTCTCTCCCCCTCTCCCCTGTCTCTCTTCCCCCCTCTCTTCCGCTGTCTATTTCCTCCCCCTTCTCCCTCCCATGTCGCTTCTCCCCTCTCCCTCCGTGTCTCTATTCCCCCCTGACCCTTCCGTGTCTCTTCCCCCTCTCCCTCCGCTGTGTCTCTCCTTCCTCCCGTGTCTCTCTGCCCCCCTCTGTCTCTCTTCGCCCCCTCTCCCTGTGTCTCTTCCCCCTCTCACTCTGCTGTCTCTCCTTCCTCCCTCCCATGTCTTTTCCCCCCTCTCCCTTCCATGTCCCATTTCGCCCCTCTCCCTCCCGTATCTCTTCCCCCCTCTCCCTCCGCTGTTTCTCCTTCCTCACCCTCTCCCTCCCGTATCTCTTCCCCCCTCTCCCTCCGCTGTTTCTCCTTCCTCACCCTCTCCCTCCAGTGTCTTTCACGGTTCGCTCCGCGTATTGCACATGCACGATTTTTGCCATGCTATGCGCTGAGTAGCGTGCTATACGCATGCACAACTTGTGCAGCGCTATGCGCATGCACGACTTATGCGGCACATTGCACATGCACCGCCAATGCGTATGCGCAGCAGAAGCGTTACACACTTTGATAACTATTTTAAGATGGATGGCTTCTTCACTATGAAATAAAACAGCATCACTTCTGGGTAAGTTACCTGATGTGTTACAAGAGTTTTATTGTAAACTAGTAGTACAGGACAATATTTAAAGTGTTTCTACCCCCCTCCATTGAGTCTTTTTCCTCCTCTCTCTCCCCTGTATCTCTTCCCCCCTCTCCCTCCCCCTTGTGTCTCTTCCTCCACTGTCTCTCCTTCCTTCCCCCTCTCCCTCTACTGTGTCTCTGTTCGCCCCTCTCCCTCCCTGTATCTCTTTCTCCACCTCCCCCCCCCCCCACTATGGTTCTCTCTGCACATTGCTCTTGTGGGATTTGTGCCATACTATGCGCATACACGACTTATGCTGTGCATTGCGCATGCACTATTTGCATTGCGCTCTACACAAGCGCCGGTATCAAAGTGTGTAGCCTCCCGCTGCCAATCCGCATGTGCAGCGCGAGAGTTACATACTTTGATAACTTTTATATGTGATGTAACATTTTCAACAATACGAGCATACAAGTAAACTTATCTACCATACAACAAGATAAACTTTTATTTAATATTTCCAACAATCAAAACATGTAGACACTTTTCTTCTTTGTGACATTTCTGATATGAAATAGTAGGGGAGATGTTGTTAGAATATTTCCCATACACAAAGCCTGAGAATGGTCCTAATCCTCAGGGAATCCCATTATGCTAAATAAAAACATGTGTTGTTGGAAATCTAAAAACTGACTGAAACATTCCCCATCGTCAGAAATTAGAAAATAGTCTTTCTCAAATTTGAGTTTTTTTTATGAGTCTTTAAAGTTGATGACTTGCTGGAACATTTCCCGCAATCATGGAAATGTTTTTTTCTCCTGTGTGCATTCTCTTATGATGATTAAGTGTTGAGGCATGACTGAAACATTTTCCACATTCAGAACATGAAAATGGTCTTTCTCCTGTGTGAGTTCTCTTATGATTATTGAGATGTGAGGCCTGACTAAAACATTTCCCACATTCAGAACATGAAAATGGTCTTTCTCCTGTGTGCGTTCTCTTATGATGATTGAGTGTTGAGGCATCACTGAAACATTTGCCACATTCAGAACATGAAAATGGTCTTTCTCCTGTGTGAGTTCTCTTATGAACACTAAGATGTGAAGCCGAAATGAAACATTTCCCACAATCAGAACATGCAAATGGTCTTTCTCCTGTGTGCATTCTCTTATGAACATTAAGATGTGAGGCCTGACTGAAACATTTCCCACATTCAGAACATGCAAATGCTTTTTCTCCTGTGTGAGTTTTCTTATGTCTATTGAAACTTGATGCTTCATTGAAACATTTCCCACAATCAGAACATGAAAATGGTCTTTCTCCTGTGTGTGTTTTCTTATGATGATTGAGTGTGGAGGCATGACTGAAACATTTGCCACATTCCGAACATGGAAATGGTCTTTCTCCTGTGTGCATTCTCTTATGATTATTGAGATGTGAGGCCTGACTGAAACATTTCCCACATTCAGAACATGCAAATGGTCTTTCTCCTGTGTGAGTTTTTTTGTGTCTTTTGAGGCTTGATGCTTCACTGAAACATTTCCCACATTCAGAACATGCATATGTTTGTTTTTCTGTGTGAGGTCGATCTTGAGGATTGAGGACTGTGGGGGTGCTGATACACTTCTCATAGTCTAAACATCCATATGGATTATCTCCTGTATGAACTCCCTTATGTCTTATAAGATTTGTATTCCCGGTACACCCTTTCCCACAATAGGAATATATAAAGGATGTTTCTCCTATTTGCGGTTTCACACAACTTTTGTTAGCGTCCATGTAACCATGTGAAACATTGAAATCTTCCCTTACACAATATGGAGAAAGAAGCGAAATCTGGTGCTCTTCACACACATCACTGGTCATGGACATATCTGTTGGAAGCAAAAAAATCCAGAGTAAAGAATTTTTACAATGATTTAAAAAATGATGAGTGATAACATGCTTCTCAATGAAAATCTTCAGTTAATATTTATAAATGAAGCCAACTAAAACCAATCTGCCGCTAATACATGACCTGTATTTTCCAGATAGTTATAGAACTCTTTATGAATATAAAGCATATTCTAACAATGTACAAAAAAAATATCAACCTAAAGTGCTAGAATATCTCTTGAGTGCAGTATGAGATTATATATGTATATTAAAATGGTCAGCAACTGAAAAAAGTGTTGTCTGAAAAACAATCAATAAAAACTATAAAAGTTAACTAATTTAAAGGACCTACTAGTACATAATCGGTATAATGAAATATGGTTGAAGAATCCATTTAAAATCTATTTCAAATGCAGAACTTGTAAATCAGTCGTGTTATGGCGCACACAAAAAGTTTATTATCCACTTAACTTCGAAAAAATATCTGTTTAAACAGTTTATTAATTACAAATGAACGAGTATGACATTTTCAGCATATTGTTATTGTTCTGCACATAATGTCGATAAAATGAAAATATGTCTCTCCGAACAACAGACAAGACATTACAGTTGTGAGATATGTAAACTAAATTCATAAGGGGGATGTAATTTGCTTTTCTACAAATGGCCCCACAGAGTTTCTGTTATATATTATGTAACGGATCTACTGGCACCCCGACCGGGTACCTCCGTTGATAGACGCGTCCTAGTTTGCGTCGAGGCCTACAAGCACCGCACCGGACACCAAAACCACCACAGACTCCAAGGATAGTACATCAGGAACAAGCGTTCAGTAGTTACAGCTCAAGGGAGTATGCAAAAGCATAGCAATCCCCAGTATGATAGCGATCCCCTCAATAACGAGACAAGGCTACGTTTTGAAGGGTCAAGTAGAACTATATTTTAATGACAGGGAATCTCCTTTTATGCAATGGTGCCCTCTGAAGGGCGACACCCACATAATTATCACAACAGCCAATTATATACATGGTTCAGCCCCCACGTCTCCTCCCCTCAGATAACAGGTAACACAATTAAAACAGACACAATTTTAACCACATTCTGGATGTACCCCAAAAACAGGGGGTACACCTTTAAGTCCCGCACCATTCAATATCTCTCACCCAGGGGAACAACATATACAAAAATGGCATGAATCAGACCAGGGGTTCAAAAGTTAGTAAAAGTATGTTTTTACACATAACACACAGACATTGCACATATCCCCCATACAATACACATATAGGACAATAGGTGAGTCACGCCTCCCTGGCAACTTGGATACAATCAGACATTAATTAGATCATTCTTCTTTGTTCTTATCAGAGAATGAAAACACTTTGGAAAATGCAAGGATCCTTTACAACTTTCTTATCTCTTGAATCTCTGTAACAGGATTATCTATTAGCCTAGGTCTGCAAAAGTCTGGCTAATATTCTGAGCCAATATATTCTGTAGAACATCAACCAACATACATATAGTAGGATCATATTTTAACCATAATAATCATAAAACAGTTTAAAACAGTGATGGGTTCCGCTACACACCTCCCCCGTGACCATAAGCCGGCATACACGGTCTGATCCCAACGGATCGGCCTGGGGATGTCCGGACAAAAGTATTTGTTGGTCAATTCTCTAGTTTGACAACCCATCAGCATTACTGCAATTCACATTTACTCACATTTCCCATATCCCCAGATAGCTGGGATCTGAGCGCACAAAACCACCGAATAGCGCTCAGATCCTCTTCACACAGTTCAATTGCCATGTAGCTAAAGTCTTTCCCATAGTCTTTCATTATATGAATGGGCTTCATGGCACAGTTATCTGGGGTATCATGGTTCACACAGGGCAAGTACAGAATGACCCCCCTGTATGTAAAGGGCCAGAATGAGTGACTTACACTCTGGTATGGCCGAACACTGGTTCCAAAGGGCAATATGTACCAGGGCCATAGTCGCAGGGCAGGAGGCTGGCAAACAGTCCTCTCCAAGCCAAAGTGGCGAAGGGCACTTCGTCACACATCTCTCCTTTGGGGGGAAGTCTAACCAGGTACCTGGATATTTTGCTGTGGTGATGGGGCAACACGCTGAGGGGACTTGAGGGGCAGAGGCCAGCGGCACTCTGCCCTGATGCCAGCTCTTCTACTGGTATGACCTGCAGGACATCCTGCTCTGTACAAGGGACAAAGGGAGGGCAGAGGCCGACTGCACTCTGCCCCGCTGTCAGCTCTTCTGCTGGGGTACTTGGGACATATTCCGGCTCAGTAGCCAGGGAAACGTGGGGGTCAGTGGGGGTTAACATTTCCTCTGTTAACCCTGGGGCCACTTTAGAAGTTAGCTGGGGAGGGGAATTTGTACTTACCCCCTCCTCCGGTTGTCCCAGTGACGGTAGTTGGGGATCTGGACAAGCTGTGGGCGCAGAGACCACGGTCCCATCTGCGCTGTCTGGGAGATTGGTGTCTCCCCTGGTTAGGGTAAACTGTCGCTGGGGGGGAAGAACGACAACTTCTGCCCCCTGTGTTTCACACTGCCGCTGGGGGGGAAGGACGACACCTTTGGCCCCCTGGGGTACCCACTGCCGCTGTGGAGGAAGGTCGACACCTTCTGCTCCCTGGGGTACACACTGCCCCTTGGGGGGAAGGACGACACCTTCTGCCCCCTGGGGTTCACACTGCCGCTGAGGGGGAAGGACGACACCTTCTGCTCCCTGGGGTTCACACTGCCGCTGGGGGGAAAGGACGACACCTTCTGCCCCCTGGGGTTCACAATGCCGCTGGGAAGGAAGGACGACCCCTTCTGCTCCCTGGGGTACACACTGCCGCTGGGGAGGAAGGACGACACCTTCGGCCCCCTGGGGTACACACTGCTGCTGGGGAGGAAGGACGACACCTTCAGCTCCCTGGGGTACACACTGCCGCTGGGGAGGGAGGACGACACCTTCAGCTCCCTGGGGTACACACTGCCGCTGGGGGGGAAGGACGACACCTTCTGCCCCCTGGGGTTCACACTGCCGCTGGGGGGGGAGGACGACACCTTCTGCCCCCTGGGGTTCACACTGCCGCTGGGGGGGGGAGGACAACACCTTCTGCCCCCTGGGGTTCACACTGCCGCTGGGGGGGTAGGACGACACCTTCAGCCCCCTGGGGTTCACACTGCCGCTGGGGGGGATGGACGACACCTTCTGCCCTCTGTAGGGCCGGTAGAGAGACCTCGGTCCCATCTCTACCTGCCATCTGGAGGTCATCCCAGGACCAGTCAATGAAGTCTGGTTCTGCTTGTCGAGTAGGTTGGGGCTGCACAAGGCTGAGCAGGTGTTGGTAGTCCTGCTCCAGCTCCCACTCTCTCGTTACCAGGTGGGTCATGTCTTTGCTCACCTCGCCTTCCTCATCCCAGACATACATGCCCATCCGGTAGTCGTAGATGTCCCAAAACCTAGACCCCTCCGTGCTGCCAAGATCAATATCGTCCTCCAAGGCATCCCATAATAAACCTGGGCCATCATAATCATTCCCCTCCGGTAAGTCGTGTTCAGACGTCCAGGGGGTAAGTCGAACGGTATGCCACCAGAGGGCCTGGTATGCGTTGTCTAGCCAGAGCTCTCGCCATACCAGGGTCTCTAGTCTTGTCACCCACTCATCCAGGGGCTGCTCTCCCAATAGATACATCCGCATCGCCACACGCTTCTGTAGCCGCTGCTCATCACTGGGGAGACTCTCCCCTCGCCGCCATTGGGCATCTTCCACGGCATCATACCAGAGTTCCTTTCTGTCTGCATCCCTGTAGTCCGCGGCCGCCTCCTCCTCCTCATCATGAAACGCTGTCTGAAAACTAGCCGGTTCCATCCTGCTGTAGCCAGGGGCGCTGTACGGATACTAGCGTTGCCCTCAATTTGTAACTCCAAACGTTACCGGTGTCTCCGTGCTGCTTTTCCTCTTACTAGGACGCCATCCCACCACTGCCAGCCAATGTAACGGATCTACTGGCACCCCGACCGGGTACCTCCGTTGATAGACGCGTCCTAGTTTGCGTCGAGGCCTACAAGCACCGCACCGGACACCAAAACCACCACAGACTCCAAGGATAGTACATCAGGAACAAGCGTTCAGTAGTTACAGCTCAAGGGAGTATGCAAAAGCATAGCAATCCCCAGTATGATAGCGATCCCCTCAATAACGAGACAAGGCTACGTTTTGAAGGGTCAAGTAGAACTATATTTTAATGACAGGGAATCTCCTTTTATGCAATGGTGCCCTCTGAAGGGCTACACCCACATAATTATCACAACAGCCAATTATATACATGGTTCAACCCCCACGTCTCCTCCCCTCAGATAACAGGTAACACAATTAAAACAGACACAATTTTAACCACATTCTGGATGTACCCCAAAAACAGGGGGTTCACCTTTAAGTCCCGCACCATTCAATATCTCTCACCCAGGGGAACAACATATACAAAAATGGCATGAATCAGACCAGGGGTTCAAAAGTTAGTAAAAGTATGTTTTTACACATAACACACAGACATTGCACATATCCCCCATACAATACACATATAGGACAATAGGTGAGTCACACCTCCCTGGCAACTTGGATACAATCAGACATTACTTAGATCATTCTTCTTTGTTCTTATCAGAGAATGAAAACACTTTGGAAAATGCAAGGATCCTTTACAACTTTCTTATCTCTTGAATCTCTGTAACAGGATTATCTATTAGCCTAGGTCTGCAAAAGTCTGGCTAATATTCTGAGCCAATATATTCTGTAGAACATCAACCAACATACATATAGTAGGATCATATTTTAACCATAATAATCATAAAACAGTTTAAAACAGTGATGGGTTCCGCTACATATTATATATTCACATCATCAAAAAAAATGTTTTAAAGAGTAGGAGTCATTTTACATGACCTGTAAACTCAGGAATCAGGAGAATGTGAATTTAAAAATATATTTCAACAATTGAAATGCAGCTTCTGAAAGAGAAGAGGTTTAATTAAGATAATAGTGATTAGAGTTGTATTGTAAACTATAATTGGAAATATTACATTCCAATCACAGGTCAGCGTGACCATCATGGTTTGCCATGGTTGTAACAAAACTCTTTGTTGATTGGTAGGAGCTCAATGAATCCATAAGCCACAATGGTAACAATGGAAACCACACAACCAACTGAATGTGTGAGTGGGTTGATGTGGAATGATGTCACAGTCTGGAAAGAAGGATATTAAGTCTTGTGGCCAACCTATCACTGACCGCTGGTGAAGTCACTTCAAAGGGATGCTTTCCAATATGAAGTTGATTTCGTCTTGCATAAAAAAACTATACATTGTACTAGACTTTTTCACTACAGTAAATTCTCCCTGAGATACACATTCATTACAAAAACAATGATGTACGACTCATTATGCTAGTTTGATACTCAGAGAACTTGATGAAGGTGTGTGAGGGGATATCACTGAAGTACAACATTGGGGGTCATTGCTTTGACCACCACATGAGCAGACATGAAGATTGCGATTGAAGCAGCTGATAATTGGAGATAATTAACTGTAGAAAAATGTATAACACAATATATAGCCAGATTTTTATGTCCTTTAAGAAAAACCTAAAAAGTAGATTTTCAGATGACAGCATCCCTTAAAGTTTCAAAATGCAGCATCAGACTGTAAATTATTTTGAAGAAATACCGAAATGCTAAGAAATGACAAATTCCGTGGCTCAAGAGTCTTGGCTTCTAATTATAGTAAAGCATTGCTATAGAAAGGAAAATGTAACTCTGAATAAAGATAAATATTTGAAAATGTGACTAAATATGGAATCAGACTGGAGGTAAAACAATATGGACCTGACTTTGTGATCTATTTATCTCTATACACAAAGACTTGAAGCTCCATAAATGGGAGAAATTATTTAAAAAAAACTGAGCTGTAGATAATTGGAAAGTTGCACATTTTAATCATATATTACATGGAAAACTAATATCATTCACGTGATTAATTTTCACCCACATATGGTTATACCTAAAAAAATACACCTAGATCCCCATGAATAATTGACAGTTATTGTCAATATCCACCTATCTGAATGAGTTAACAGACTATGCTAGTGGTGGGTCAGAAAGGTTAATTGACTGGAAAAAATTTGAAACTTCAATGTTTGTGTACTGTAAGAAAATGCATTGTTTTATATAAAGTACTTTTATTACCCATAGTTCTACGTTACACCATAGCTAAAACATCTCAAATCTCTTAAAAATTACTTTTATTTCTCACCTTCACTGGTATTTACAGGGATCTCCTCTTCCTTAAATTGTTGGTGACTCCTCACATCTGGTTCTGCTTCTTGATCAAACTGTGAGACAACTGAACAGCTCACATGTCCTGTATAAATATACACAAACTATTTACACAGTATATCTGTGTTCAGCACTACATATAAAATATATTTATAAAAAATAGTATGATCAGCACACACTTTAAGGTTAAATCGAAAAGACTTGTGAACAAACATAAAATAAGTGAGTTATGTGAATCAGTCACCTGCAGAGAGCTCTGAATGGATCGTCACAGACACAATATCATTCTCTCCTTCCTCACTAACACTGTCTACATTATCACTTTGGAGACCAGTTAATTCCAATAGAAAATTAAAACTAAAAATAGCCAAGTATTAAATATTTCAGAATTCAGACTGAACACTAAGTAATTATATTCACTGATCCATGTAGATAGTGATCATTATTATTACTCACCATCACATATATCTGAATCGATCGTCACCTGCACAATATCCTTTTCATCTCTCTCATCTTCCTCTTCCTTAATAACTGATAGTGTGTCCAGATGTTCATCCCGGAGACCTGACACGTACAATAAATAATTGAATTTGTAGAAATGTACGAAATACTTCCGCTAAGTGTACCTATTCTTTTATTAAATGCCCCATAAATCAGATACAAGTCTCATTAATATATGTGTGTGAGTATATATATATATATATATATATATATATATATATATGAATAAATAAAATGTATTTATGCGTATGGTCATAACTAGAAAAGTTCTCCATCCCATCTGTATCTTCATAACAGTCTAGATGTATCTGATTTTTAGATGTATCAGATGTGTCTGCAGCTTTTTCTTTACTGATCTGAGCTCTTTGATGGTTTTCCCCATTTTCTTTAAACACAAGTCCTTTCAAGCAGAATGATCTATGGACCCATGAAGACACTGAGGTGTAAGAGATCCAAACCAGACAAGTCTTAAAGCACTAATCACAACTGCTTGTGGTGCTTGAGAAGAAGAGGTGAAACCATCTTCTTAATCAAACAACAAACTTGTCTTTCTTGTAGGACTCCTCCTGTAATTGTACATACAAGTGAATAAAACTGATCTTATTTCCGCCCCCAGAACTATACATTTTCTGCACTATTATTTCTGTAGGTTACTGATGGGATGATTGGATGTCCATCAGCTCTGAGTCTCCACCCCTTGTGACTGCTACACCTGTCCCTTACCTGCAAAGGGGTCTGAACAGATTTCCACTTGGTGAATATCCTGATCATTTCTCTCATCCTCCTCTTCCTTAATAACTGATACTGCATCCATGCTTCCACTATGAAGACCTATTGTGGACAGTAGAATATTGAGAGGGTTTATATTTATCAACATAAAAGTTTGGTCTATCTAATGATCGTATTAACAACATGTATAAAATATAATGGTTACATTAAAGTGACAAAGCAAAGATCCCCGTTCTTCGATTTACGGAAAAAAAATACACCCAGATCCCATGTGATAATTGACAAGTATTGTCAATAATCACCAATTTAAATGAGATAACTATGCTAGTTGTGGGTAAGAAATATTTATTCACTGGAAAAATACAAACTTCTGTGTTTGTGTACTGTAAACATTTTTTTTTTTAAATAACATTGAATTGAAAAAATATTTACAAAAAAATTGTAAATTATCCCTTGTCTGAAACATCTGAAATATCTTTAATTTGTTTTATATCTCACCTTCACTGATATTTACAGGAATTTCCTCTTCCTTAACCTGTTGGTGACTCACATCTGGTCCTGCTTCTTGATCAAACTGTGAAACAACTGAAGATCTCACATGTCCTGTATAAATATACACAAACTAATTACAAATCATTTCCTCATCCATTATTGACACATATGCTTTAATTTTGTTCAGTGCTAATGTCACAACCTTGAGGGGAGGGGGGGACCACGCTCAACCCAAAACCTTGTGCCTTCTGCTACAGAAACAACCTGGATTGTGAGAGTTTGGGGTTGAACTCAAGAAATTACAAATTACAGACTCAGTCCAAAGGTTATTACCTTCTAGACTCTATGGCCCCTATTCAATTGAGCAATTGTAAGTTACTGGAGCCCGTAAACCAATTTGCTATTCAATTGGCGTCTTTTAGCGAGCCGCAAACGATCTACTGTTTACGGGCTGAAAATTCCTGCGGTTGTCAAAATCATAACTTACAGCCCATGGAAGCCTTTGATCTTTCAAGCATGCAAAAGTTACAATCGCTAAACATCGCTATTCAATTGCTACAATTCCTCAAGCCTGAAAATGTGTTCACATCCGTATACGGCAAATGTAGAAGAAAATACTACCGGTATCAGATAGGACTCGCAAGGGGGTTTAACCCCTGTTCGTAAATGCAAAAAAAAAAAATGCACTTTTAAAAGCGGCGAAAGAGACATTAGAATTAATTGCACAACAGTCTCAAGCTCGCAAATCTGCAATAGAACATTTTTGTTTTTTATGTTTCATTTTGGTGTCATATCAATCTTAGAAATTAATAAGCTAATACATATCAGGCCACCCACATGGAGTGAAACAGTATCACCATTCATTTTTATTATTTTGTACATTGACGAATTTCGAGTCTGATTGCATATCGTACCTCTAAACGCTAATTGATTGATGTGTAACCCTCCTGCCTACACCTCAGGCCCTGCTGCCGTCACATCAAGCCATGCTGCCGTCACCTCTGCCACCTATGCCGTCGCCACCCCGGCCACCAATGCCGTCGCCACCTCGGTCATCAATGACGTCACCACCAGCCCCGCTGTCGTCACCTGTGCCGTCAACACCACCCTCCCTGACATCGCAGGATATCATGGCAAACAAGCCAATGAAAGGCTATGGTTGCTGAGAAGGCAGTGTAGACTGACACACACCCAATTGGCAAGCACAAGATCGCTCCATTCTGAGGTGAGGAGGCACAACCGAAGGATGGAGAGATATGAGGTAACGGCGATTCGTGACATACAGCAACTCATCCGCTTAGCCGAACACAAGCTCATACCTCCCCAGCCTTCACTTGCACAACAGCAACCAGAGACGTCCGCCTCCTCATCTCAGACCTCCCCACCATCCCAACCAGACAACCAAGACGTGGAAGAGGGGGTGCGGGCATGAAAGGTGGGGGCCCAGTCCTGAGGAAGAGGAGATCTTAGGACCATCAAGGAAGTCCTCCTCCAGATCACTCCTCACTGAATACTGATTGTTATAGATGTTGACATACTATTGGCTGGCTACAGAGTCTATAAAAAAAAATATATATATATATATATGTACCGTATATACTCGAGTATAAGCCGAATCTTTCAGCCCTTTTTTAAGACTAAAAAGGGCCCCCTCGCCCCCCCCCTCTCTAAACCCCCCCACATGGTATATGCTAATGATGTGGCACGCATGTGACGTCACATCATTAGCATATACCGGGTGCCGACGCAGGAAGGAGTGGAGGCCTGAGGAGAAGCTGCAGATGAAGGTAAGTGAGGGGAAAGGGAGAGGGGGAGGTATTTAGAGGGGTAAAGTGAGGAGGGGGGTTTAGGATGAGGAGGGGGGTTAAGGATGAGGAGGGAGGTTGAGGATGAGGAGGGGGGGGTTGAGGATGAGGAGGGAGGGTTGAGGATGAGGAGTGAGGGTTGAGGATGAGGAGGGAGGGATGAGGATGAGGAGGGAGGTTGAGGATGAGGAGGGGGGTTGAGGATGAGGAGGGAGGTTGAGGATGAGGAGGGGGGTTGAGGATGAGGAGGGGGGTTGAGGATGAGGAGGGAGGTTGAGGATGAGGAGGGGGGTTGAGGATGAGGAGGGAGGGTTGAGGATGAGGAGGGAGGTTGAGGATGAGGAGGGGGGTTGAGGATGAGGAGGGAGGGATGAGGATGAGGAGGGAGGTTGAGGATGAGGAGGGGGGTTGAGGTTGAGGAGGGAGGTTGAGGAGGAAGGTTGAGGATGAGGAGGGAGGCTGAGGAGGGGGGTTGAGGATGAGGAGGGAGGTTGAGGAGGGAGGTTGAGGATGAGGAGGCCGGTTGAGGATGAGGAGGGAGGTTGAGGAGGGAGGTTGAGGATGAGGAGGGAGGTTGAGGATGGAGGTTGAGGATGAGTAGGGGGTTTAGAATGAGGAGGGGGGTTGAGGAGGGAGGTTGAGGATGAGGAGGGAGGTTGAAGGTGAGGAGGGAAGTTGAAGGTGAGGAGGGAGGTTGAGGAGGGAGGTTGAGGATGAAGAGGGAGGTTGAGGAGGGGGGTTGAGGAGGGAGGTTGAGAAGGGGGTTTAGAATGAGCAGGGGGGGGTTGAGGAGGGAGGTTGAGGATGAGGAGGGAGGTTGAGGATGAGGAGGGAGGTTGATGATGAGGAGGGGGGTTGAGGAGGGAGGTTGAGAATGAGGAGGGAGGTTGAGAATGAGGAGGGAGGTTGAGGATGAGGAGGGAGGTTGAGGATGAGGAGGTGGGGTTGAGGATGAGGAGGTGGGGTTGAGGATGAGGAGGTGGGGTTGAGGATGGGGGGTTGAGGTTGAGGAGGGAGGTTGAGAAGGGGGTTTAGAATGAGGAGGGGGGTTGAGGAGGGAGGTTGAAGGTGAGGAGGGAAGTTGAAGGTGAGGAGGGAGGTTGAGGAGGGAGGTTGAGGATGAGGAGGAAGGTTAAGGGGGGGTTTAGAATGAGGAGGGGGGTTGAGGAGGGAGGTTGAGGATGAGGAGGGAGGTTGAGGATGAGGAGGGAGGATGGGGGAGTTGAGGTTGAGGAGGGAGGTTGAGGATGAGGAGGGAGGTTGAGGATGAGGAGGGAGGTTGAGGAGGGGGGTTGAGGATGAGGAGGGGGGTTGAGGATGAGGAGGGAGGTTGAGGATGAGGAGGGAGGGTTGAGGATGAGGAGGGAGGGTTGAGGATGAGGAGGGAGGGTTGAGGATGAGGAGGGAGGGATGAGGATGAGGAGGGAGGTTGAGGATGAGGAGGGAGGGATGAGGATGAGGAGGGAGGTTGAGGATGAGGAGGGGGGTTGAGGATGAGGAGGGGGGTTTAGGATGAGGAGGGAGGTTGAGGATGAGGAGGGAGGTTGAGGATGAGGAGGGAGGGTTGAGGATGAGGAGGGAGGGTTGAGGATGAGGAGGGAGGGTTGAGGAGGAGGAGGGAGGGTTGAGGAGGAGGAGGGAGGGTTGAGGATGAGGAGGGAGGAATGAGGATGAGGAGGGAGGTTGAGGATGAGGAGGGGGGTTGAGGATGAGGAGGGAGGTTGAGGAGGGGGGTTGAGGATGAGGAGGGGGGTTGAGGATGAGGAGGGAGGATGAGGAGGGAGGTTGAGGATGAGGAGGGAGGTTGAGGATGAGGAGGGAGGTTGAGGATGAGGAGGGAGGTTGAGGATGAGGAGGGGGGGTTGAGGTTGAGGAGAGTGGTTGAGGAGGGAGGTTGAGGATGAGGAGGGAGGTTGAGGATGAGTAGGGGGGTTGAGGATGAGGAGGGAGGTTGAGGAGGAAGGTTGAGGTTGAGGAGGGAGGTTGAGGAGGGAGGTTGAGGATGAGGAGGGAGGTTGAGGAGGGAGGTTGAGGATGAGGAGGGAGGTTGAGGATGAGGAGGGGGGGTTTTGAGGAGGGAGGGAGATTGAGGATGAGGAGGGAGGTTGAGGATGAGGAGTGGGGGTTGAGGATGAGGAGTGGGGGTTGAGGATGAGGAGGGGGGTTAAGGTTGAGGAGGGAGGTTGAGGATGAGGAGGAGGTTGAGGAGGGGGGTTGAGGTTGAGGAGGGAGGTTGAGGATGAGGAGGGAGGTTGAGGATGAGGAGGGAGGTTGAGGATGAGGAGGGAGGTTGAGGATGAGGAGGGGGTTGAGGTTGAGGAGGGGGTTGAGGTTGAGGAGGGAGGTTGAGGAAGAGGAGCGAGGTTGAGGAAGAGGAGGGAGGTTGAGGAAGAGGAGGGAGGTTGAGGAGGGAGGTTGAGGATGAGGAGGGAGGTTGAGGATGAGGAGAGGGTTGAGGATGAGGAGGGAGGTTGAGGATGAGGAGGGAGGTTGAGGATGAGGAGGGAGGTTGAGGATGAGGAGGGAGGTTGAGGATGAGGAGGGGGCTTGAGGTTGAGGAGGGGGGTTGAGGTTGAGGAGGGGGTTGAGGTTGAGGAGGGAGGTTGAGGTTGAGGAGGGAGGTTGAGGTTGAGGAGGGAGGTTGAGGAGGGAGGTTGAGGATGAGGAGGGAGGTTGAGGATGAGGAGGGGGGTTGAGGATGAGGAGGGGGGTTGAGGGTGAGGAGGGGGGTTGAGGATGAGGAGGGGGGTTGAGGATGAGGATGGGGTTGAGGATGAGGAGGGAGGTTGAGGATGAGGAGGGAGGTTGAGGATGAGGAGGAGGGTTGAGATTGAGGAGGGGGGTTGAGGTTGAGGAGGGGGGTTGAGGAGGGGGGTTGAGGTTGAGGAGGGGGGTTGAGGTTGAGGAGGGGGGTTGAGGAGGGGGGTTGAGGAGGGGGGTGGAGGATGAGGAGGGGGGTGGAGGATGAGGAGGGGGGTTGAGGAGGGAGGTTGAGGAGGGAGGTTGAGGATGAGGAGGGGGTTGAGGTTGAGGAGGGGGGTTGAGGTTGAGGAGGGGGGTTGAGGTTGAGGAGGGAGGTTGAGGATGAGGAGGGAGGTTGAGGATGAGGAGGGAGGTTGAGGATGAGGAGGGGGGGTTGAGGATGAGGAGGGGGGTTGAGGATGGGGGGTTGAGGTTGAGGAGGGAGGTTGAGAAGGGGGTTTAGAATGAGGAGGGGGGTTGAGGAGGGAGGTTGCGGATGAGGAGGGAGGTTGAAGGTGAGGAGGGAGGTTGAGGAGGGAGGTTGAGGAGGGAGGTTGAGAAGGGAGGTTGAGAAGGGGGTTTAGAATGAGGAGGGAGGTTGAGGATGAGGATGAGGAGTGGGGGTTGAGGATGAGGAGTGGGGGTTGAGGATGAGGAGTGGGGGTTGAGGATGAGGAGGGGGGTTAAGGTTGAGGAGGGAGGTTGAGGATGAGGAGGAGGTTGAGGAGGGGGGTTGAGGTTGAGGTGGGAGGTTGAGGAGGGAGGTTGAGGATGAGGAGGGAGGTTGAGGATGAGGAGGGAGGTTGAGGATGAGGAGGGAGGTTGAGGATAAGGAGGGGGTTGAGGTTGAGGAGGGGGTTGAGGTTGAGGAGGGAGGTTGAGGAAGAGGAGGGAGGTTGAGGAAGAGGAGGGAGGTTGAGGAAGAGGAGGGAGGTTGAGGAGGGAGGTTGATGAAGAGGAGGGAGGTTGAGGAGGGAGGTTGAGGAGGGAGGTTGAGGATGAGGAGAGGGTTGAGGATGAGGAGGGAGGTTGAGGATGAGGAGGGAGGTTGAGGATGAGGAGGGAGGTTGAGGATGAGGAGGGAGGTTGAGGATGAGGAGGGGGGTTGAGGTTGAGGAGGGGGGTTGAGGTTGAGGAGGGGGTTGAGGTTGAGGAGGGAGGTTGAGGTTGAGGAGGGAGGTTGAGGTTGAGGAGGGAGGTTGAGGAGGGAGGTTGAGGATGAGGAGGGAGGTTGAGGATGAGGAGGGGGGTTGAGGATGAGGAGGGGGGTTGAGGATGAGGAGGGGGGTTGAGGGTGAGGAGGGGGGTTGAGGATGAGGATGGGTTGAGGATGAGGAGGGAGGTTGAGGATGAGGAGGGAGGTTGAGGATGAGGAGGAGGGTTGAGATTGAGGAGGGTGGTTGAGGTTGAGGAGGGGGGTTGAGGAGGGGGGTTGAGGTTGAGGAGGGGGGTTGAGGTTGAGGAGGGGGGTTGAGGAGGGGGGTGGAGGATGAGGAGGGGGGTGGAGGATGAGGAGGGGGGTTGAGGAGGGAGGTTGAGGAGGGAGGTTGAGGATGAGGAGGGGGTTGAGGTTGAGGAGGGGGGTTGAGGTTGAGGAGGGGGGTTGAGGTTGAGGAGGGAGGTTGAGGATGAGGAGGGAGGTTGAGGATGAGGAGGGGGGTTGAGGATGAGGAGGGGGGTTGAGGATGGGGGGTTGAGGTTGAGGAGGGAGGTTGAGAAGGGGGTTTAGAATGAGGAGGGGGGTTGAGGAGGGAGGTTGCGGATGAGGAGGGAGGTTGAAGGTGAGGAGGGAGGTTGAGGAGGGAGGTTGAGGAGGGAGGTTGAGAAGGGGGTTTAGAATGAGGAGGGGGGTTGAGGAGGGAGGTTGAGGATGAGGAGGGAGGTTGAGGATGAGGAGGGAGGATGGGGGAGTTGAGGTTGAGGAGGGAGGTTGAGGGTGAAGAGGGAGGATGAGGAGGGAGGTTGAGGATGAGGAGGGAGGTTGAGGATGGAGGTTGAGGAGGGGGTTGAGGATGAGGATGGGGGGGTTGAGGATGGGGGTTGAGGTTGAGGAGGGAGGTTGAGGAGGGGGTTGAGGATGAGAATGAGGAGGGAGGTTGAGGATGAGGAGGGAAAATGGAGGTTGAAGAGGGGGGTTGAGGATGATGAGGGGGGTTGAGGATGATGAGGGGGGTTGAGGATGAATTGGGGGGTTGAGGATGAGGTGGGGGGTTGAGGATGAGGTTGAGAATGAGGAGGGGGGTTGAGGAGGGAGGTTGAGAATTAGGAGGGGGGTTGAGGAGGGTGATAAGGGAGGGGCCCCAAGATAATAGCTGCAAGTCTTGCGGCCTACGTCATGGGCTGCGGCTTTGCATGTTAGGGAAATGTAATGGGGCTGTAGGTCTACTACTTTTTTTAATAATGGAAACAATTCTGTTCAAGCTGAGCTTGTGGCCATAACATTTAAAAATAATGGGCTGGCTGTCACAGAACTAATTCAATAGGATACAACGATAGCTTCTGGTTCAAGTGCACTGGGGACTAATATGTTTATGTCCTGGGAAAAAAAAGACAAATAATCTGATCCAAGTACACCTGCAGATGTACAATAATAGTGTTTATAGGTGTAGATATAGATGGTGCCTACAAACCTGTATAAACCTATTAATTAACAGTTTAGCAATTAGACAATGCAACTAGATTTATTTATTTTTTTAAACTGAGAAAAAACAGCCAACATGTACGTATGTGAAGATCGTCAGATGCCCACCCAGGCTGTGGGGAAAGAAGAAAATCTGTAGGACTATTACAAAATCACCAGCAATTATCTATCCTCTAAAAAGACTACCGATTACAAACGTGATGTGATGTGGTAGAGCTAGCGATCCCTAATGTAAAGGTCCGTAAAATCGTTTCTGAGTTCTCCAATAATTGAGGCATGAAAACATTTAATCAAGCATTTTACATCTTTCAGTAGAAGTTAATTGGTTAAGAGCTGCAAATGTTATCCCTTTGATCCTTTCTCTGTGGTTAACAGCAACTTTGCATGTGTATCATACACTTCCCACATACTGTACAGTGTCTCTTCATAAAACTTTATGAATGGAGATGAAGAAGCAGGTATAAAGGATAGAAAGCCCAAAAATGAATGTGCCTCAACAGGTCTAACCCAGTTTTAAAGGTCAGCTGACCAGTTAGGGATGGATCCTCTCCTATTCCCACTGTCTCCAGATCCCATTAACCCTCTCCTCCTCAGACACGACTGAGCGAGGCAAACACACATACACTCAAAGTGTATCCATTAAATAAAGTTTTCATGTAGAAATACATGGTGTAACTTATGGCTACCAATAATTAATTGTGCTACACATTTAATAGTTATCACAGTCTCTGTATAAATAATGTATTACTCACCTTCACTGATATTTACAGGAATTTCCTCTTCTTTAATCTCCCGGGGACTCCTCATATTTGTCTCTTTTTTTTTTTATCAGACTCAGAGAACTGATGGTATCACTTTGTCACTGTCTGTACAAATAAACATGAGATGGTAAAAAAAAAAACTTGGAATTGTTACACGTATTTATGGTCAGTACAAATAAACATGAGACACACACTGGGATTTGTTACATGTCTTTATGGTCTGTACAGATAAACATGAGACGGGCACAAGCTGAGATTTGTTGCACGTGTTTATGGTCTGTACAAATAAACACGAGAGGGTCACACGCTGGGATTTGTTACATGTTTGTATATATATATATATATATATATATATATATTTATATTGTGGTGAAGTGCCACCAGAGGTCAGAAGAGAGCTCTTCATGACTTCTCCCCAGGAGTGAGACAGTTAACAACCTGCTCAAAAGGAGACAGGGGTGTGGCTACAATTGAGGCTGCTGCTGCTTCCAGATGGAGATTTGTTTGACAGAGCTGGAGTGTTGTGGATGTGTGCAGGGCTGCTGCCAGCGGCCGCACTGAAAGCTAATGGACCAAAGCCAGAAGCTTTGAAGATAGAGCATGCAGATAAGGGGAACAGAAAGTGCCTGAAGGTGATGACCGAAGGAGGGAACTGCTTAGGAAAGAGAGGCCGTAGATACAGAGCCTGAGAGAGAGGTGAGAAAGAAAGACACCTCTGCTGCCTATGTTTGGACTGCATGTTTGCACTTATATGTAAGACAGTGGGGAACTAGTTTAGTTATGCAGGGCTTCAATGAGAAGCTAGGATTTTGTTTCTGCTGTCAAACAACCAGTAAAGTGTGGTTAAACATTTAAAGGGCTCCTGCGTCCTCCATTTTTTTGAAAAACAAGGCACAGATCCTGAGTGTGACAGCAAGGAAAAAAATGGCAGCCATAAAAATGTAAATGCTTTCAAAACGGGATCAAAACGAGGCTGAAGCCGGTAACAGTTAGCTGAACAACGCCAGGCATGCAGTACTTTGAAAATACAAGCAACATCGATCATAAGAATGGCCAATGGCTATCATTGCGGTGCTCATGATGAGCGCCGACGGTGCTAATTGCGCAGCATGGAAGTGGCGGGTTGGCTAAGGCTTGCAATGACCAGCACTCATCGCGAGGCCATAAAGCAGACGGTGGGAGAGGCCCGTGATGAGCTCCGAAAGTGCACATCTCGAGGCCCGCAAGTTGGGGGGGAGGGGGGATCCTTGTGTGGCAAACATCATTGCCAGCCTTCAAATTTTATTGTCGTCATTTTTGACGGGCAAGTCGCTATAGTATATCATTATCTTTCGGTAGTTGTTTTTGTTTCTATCCCGCTCACAACCTAGAACCATTCACAGATAGATAGATATTCCCACTCCCAACACTCTGTATTATATATTATGTATATTAAATTAATATCAGTATACCCTGGTATTTGTTACTGTCTTGATCCCACTCGTACCTGATAACCAGTCACAATTAGATAGAGATAGTGCCACCCCCATCTCTCTGTATTATATATATTATAATATCATTATATCCCGGTATTTGTTCCTGTCTTTATCCCACTCTCCGTCACAGATACACAGTCACAAATAAGACCCGTAATTATCTCCTGATCATTAATTGGAACATGAATCACCTAATTTACCTGCGGAGAGCTCGGACACACACACACTCGGATCAGCTTTAGGCCGCAACCACCAACTACAACCGGAAGTGAATGATCCGGAAATAATAGTATCAAACTACAAGTCCTCTGGGAGACCAACGTGTAAAAGAACAGGAAGGGATATCCCGGAAGTCATAGCATCAAATCGGAAGGCACGGAATGCCCACGCAGTACAGTCAGCAGCCAATCAGCCATGGCAGGTGTGTGCCTAGTTGTAATGCGGTTTCCATGGTGATACTGCGTATATAATTCTCACTAACGCTCAGCTGATACATCTTTAAATGTAGAATGAAATGTTATTATTTTTCTATTTAACAACTCTGCCTGACAACTATGATGTCACAGCTGGTTTGATTACTTCATTGGTCAGGACATTTGGAACGATATTTCTTCCCTGTAATGTGTGTCTGGTGTATTATACCCACTGAGCTGTGAGATTATACTAGGGTAGAATCTATCTGTCTGTCTATCTTTAATTTCTTTATTTGTACATATTTATATATTGTGCTGATGGGAGACTTATCTCTGAGCTCCTGAAACTTGTATTCAGACAATATATTCTAGATAGTTACTCTCTCTCTCCAAAGACACACACACACTCTATCTCTCCAAAAACACACACACTCTCCAATTTTGTCTCTCTATATATAATTACTTTCAGTACACAGTTCATACACCATCAATATATTTGATACCTTATTGGGGGAAACCATATGTAAAAAATCAACTCAAAGATTTATGCCTATTAGTGTTTTAAGATGTAATTAGTCCCATTATCACATATAACAAATGACTTAAATTAGTTCTTTCTATCCAAATGCAGCTCCAGCATAGGATGACTTAACAACACATAGGTTTATATCACTTGAAAATGTTAACTATGTAGTGACACTAAGGAAAAAGCAGGTCAGTCTGATCTCATAAGATGCATTATATAAGATATCATATTATAGGAGCCTCATCCAGACAGTCCAAGTTATTTGTATATATATATATATATATATATATATATATATATATATATATATATATATATATATATACTCACACCACACTGAGGATCAGCAGTAACCATGAAAGAGTGCTGTATGTGGTTAAGTAATGAAAAAAATACTTTAATAAACTGTATGTCTGAGCTTTTATTCTACATCAATAAATACAAGAATGTAAAAGCCTCTCCAACACTCATATAAACATATATTAATAAATGCCTTCAGGTCCAGCACAGACTTATATTTTTTTCAAAAAAAAAACTAGTTATGACTTTTTATTCTTACCTTAACATATACTCCCTTGGACCCCAGTGGACCTCTGCCTTTTGTGGCCCCCACCTCGTTCATGGTCTCTGTGGCCCCCCGCAGTCCTCTATGGCCTCTTGTGGCCCCCTCAGTCCTTGCAAGTCCCTGTGGCCCCTTGTGGACCTTTGCAGCCCCCTTGGACCTCTGGGGAGGTGGAGACAACGGGCATCCTTGTCTAGAGCTGTTGTGGATATAGAAGCTATCTGTTTCAAACCCTGGTCCACATATAAATGCACAATTATCGGAGTATAGTGCCATAATACTCCTAATGTCCTCGTCTCCCAGGCCTAATTGTCGCAGTGTCATTTCCAAAAACTCTCAATTCAAAAGATCGAAAAGCCTTTTCTGCGTCTATAGCTAATGCTAGAAAAGGAATCTTTTTTAATTTCCAAAAGTCCAGGATGTCAAACAGTTTTCTTGTATTATCCAGACCTTGGCTCTCCTTTAGAAACCCTGATTGATCATAGCTAACTAGGCCTTTCATTGCCAGGCTCAGCCTCTTTGCTAGAATCCCAGCATAAAGTTTAATATCAATATTTAGAAGTGAAATCAGCCTGTAATTGGAGCACTTGTTCTGAACATTTCCTTCTTTAGGGATGGTAACAATTACAGCCTGAAGCGATTCAGCAGGGGCTGAGCCTGATAATCTGATTTTGTTAAAGCTATTCAGTAGATGTCGACCCAATATCTTAGAATAAAACTTGAAAAAAAAAAAACCAGAAGAGAGCACTAATACCTTCTTCTACTTCTGCTATGGAAATTTGATCCTCCAATTTGTCTCTTTGTAGGGCGGTAATTTTAGGCAGTTGGACAGAGTCCCAAAACTCAGATATTAATTCTTTAGTAGCTTAATCACATCTCCACTAGCCTCCAAATTGTACAGATCTTTATAGTCTCTGCTCTCTCACTCTCTCTGGAACAACAATCAAACACACTGTCTGAAGTTTTGCTGCAGGTATCTAAAGACAATGTGGAGCCATTTCAACTTGTACTATATGTAATATTACCAATATTTGTATGAATGTTTCTGTGATATAATATCTGATGAGATAGAAACTTTTACTAAGCAAATCTATACCTATGCATTTGTCTGAAACCCCCCTTACCTTGCCTGCTCCACCCCCCCCCCCCCCCCCCCCCCCAAAGCCTGGTTTTATTGCTTCTTATCTGTGAAATAACATTTGTCCATCCTTCTCATTTTCTGTTGCAGTCTCTCCACTATCTGTAGGCCTCATTCTCTGCTCTCTCACTCTCTCTGGAACAACAATCACTCCCCCCCCCCCCTTGTTTCTCTTGAATTATTTAGTCACTCAAATTTCCTAGAGCTGATCAATTAGCAACACCTACTAACTATACCTAATTAATCTATTACTCAATGTTTCCTCATGCCTGTCCCTTCCTCATTACATCCTGTCTTTTCCTCAAGCTCCTCTTTTCAACTTTTCCACATCATGTCTCCAACATAACCATCTCACCTTACATGCTCTCCTCTCCTCTTTTATGCTCCCATGAGCTACTCTCATACCTCCATTTACCATCTCCTCCCCCTTCTAAAGCTCATAAGCAGAAACACTTCTGCAAGTCCAAATCCCACTACCTCTCCCTCTCATTCTTCTGTTGGCTTCTTGGGACATACCTCCTAACACCGGCCCCTTACCTCCCACTCGCAGGTTATACTATATGACCACTAGGGCCAGATAAGATATTACATACTAGGATCACTTACCAAAATACTTTCTCAGATGCTTTCCTTTTCCTTCTATATGAAAAAACATTCTAACTTTGCATACCCTCCTACCTAATGAAACTTGACTTTCTTCCTGACCCTTGCTATTTCTTATCTGCCTCTTCCATCCCCTTTAGATTGTAAGTAGAAAGTTTTCAATCTTGTAGAGTGCTTTGGGAAAAAACACTTTCTACAAAGATTCTAAGCTCAAAACAGGGTCCTCCATTTTTTGCAGTTTGTTAAAATTATATTTTTCCTTGTTCTTTTCCTCTGTATAGCACTACGGAATATGTTGGCGCATTACAAATAAAAGTAATAATAATAATAATAATAATAATAATAGTCTAAGAAAATCCTTCCAATTTGCTCAAGAAGCCTGTGGGATTTCCCCTTTTTATCTAACATCTCTGAAATATTCTTAGGACTACTATTTCTAAATTGGTTTGCAAAAAAGTTGTTAGGCTTATTACCACAATGGTAATATTTTTGCTGTGCTATCCAGATATTCTTATCGATTTTTTTTGTTGTTGAATTTCTCTTATTGATTTCTGTATGCTCAATATTTCAAGAGTAGATTCTTTATTAGGTGCCAATTTATTGAAATTATTTGCCTTATTTAATAGAATATATAAGTCTCTCAAAGATTTCCCTCTTTCCTTATTTTTCTTGGATGCTAATGAGATCAGATTACCCCTTAAGTAGGCCTTAAAGGAGTTCCAAAAAGTAACTTTAGAATTGACCGAATCTTCATTGAACTCTATATATTCTTCAATAGTCTTGGAAATATACTCCCTATCCGTGGACGATTTAAATAAAGACTGGTCTATTCTGAACTTTTTTTATCTCGTCTTGTTCCAAGGCTTATTAATATACATGGTAACACTAGCATGGTCTGAATTGTGCAGAGTAAAATAGGGGCACTTGCTCAATTACTTCTGAGCTATAAGTTAAAGTCCCAGGTATACTTATATATGAAATGCTATTACATTTTTAACAAGTCATACAGGTCACCAATTAACAGTATTATATAGGTGGACAGGGACAAAGGATATTGGAGATAGTCAGTCTCAGAAGGGGAGGCTGTGTGCAATCAGATATAGAGTCAGTACATGCAGCAAACCTGCCTTCCTATATGTGTATATAAACACAAATCTAGCGCTCTAAACTCTGAGTATATGAATCTCTACCCCTTCTTAATTCAATCCCCATGAGTCCTTGACTGCTTATAATATAGGCAGTAGTGATTTAAAAATCAATTTAAAGCCCTCAAAGATGCCTCTGCACTTTCCTAACTAGTATTATCGCGCCTCCATTATCTAGGAGTTTCGCTCTTCCTGGTTGCGGCGTGCGTGATGACGTCACGCTACGCTTGCATGCTTCCTGACATGTTTCTACGTGTAAAACATCTTTCTCAAAGGATTAAGGCGTGCACTACTGCTGTAGGCTTTATAAAGGGAACGGTAGTCATGGTTACCAAATCCACCATGAGTGCTACACATCAGAACATCTCTTTTGTGCAAAATAGCTTGTAAATGGAAGGAAAGTATAATAAAAATGGGGATATCATGATATTACCATATATAACTGTATAAATAGTGGAAAATCTGTCTTTGGACATCAGGCCTTATAGTATAAGGTATACTCAGCATATTCACATTAGGGAATTAGTCCATATCTCATAAGTATGTAAATCCAAGATTATAAGAAAAATATGATGAAGTGTAATAAAAAGAGGAAATGTAGACCTCTTATTGAGAGGGGGTTTAGTGTATTACACCCTAATAGTAGATACAAATGATATATGTGAAAAGAAGAAGGAGGAAATTCAAAAAGTGATGAAAAACCAAAACTGGTAGTAATCATATCTATCACTAAGTAAAGTGCAATAAATATAGTGCTCCATAAGTGAGAAAATGACATAAAAGTCCTGTGCTAGTGGACCCATAGGCCCCGGATCTAGTCATTGAATGTATAATAAATGTATGAAAAAATATATAAAAAATGATGGAATAGGAGTGAAGGTCCTATATTAAGTAACCTATAAATCCAGAATGGGCACTAAATACAGTGCCATAAGTGCAATGCTAGTTATACATAATCATGACTCATACCTATGATAATGGTTCTATACTTAAAAGTTATTCATAAAAAGAACAACAAGTAATAGCTATAAGGGGAAGGCCAGGCCAGAGAAATTCAAAAGGTAGACCTATTCCCAGAAAATAAGTAAGACATATTAGAGGTATCATGTCTGTAGTTCTTAAATGAAGGGTGTATAGGAAAAACCTTCATTTAGACCATTCGGTACTTGTGCTTTAAGTTTGTAAATCCATTTGGATTCACATTGTAATAATTTCCTTTGGAAATTGCCCCTCCTAAGTCCTGGAGTTACTGAATCTATGATGCAAAATTGAAGTACATTAGGATTATTGTTATGGCAATATTTGACATGTCATGCTATGGGAGTATCATATTCGTTAAGAATGGAATAAAAAATTATGTTTCAGAACAAATTCAAGCAATGATATCAACAGTTTATTCAGTTCATCAAAAGTAGAGCCTTTCATTTGTACAAAATATTTCACTGCATCAATCCCAAATTGATGGGGATACTGCTGTATAAAGCTTCGACGTCAATACATACTAGCCAAGATTCAGTAGGTATAGTGAGATCTTCTAATTGCCTAAGAATATCTGGAGTATCCTTAACATATGATGGTTGCCCCATCACATATTCTCTAAGATAATAGTCCAAGAATACACTGCAATTATGTGAAAGATTGTCAGTGCCAGAGACTATTGGTCTTCCAGGGATAGGCCAAGTTTTTTTGTGTACTTTGGGAAGAGAATAGAAGACTGAAACTGTAGGGAATTTAGGAAACAAAAATTGGTAGGTCTGGTCATCAATAATTCCTAAGTTTTTAACATCATCCAAAATACTCTTAAGTTTCAGTTTGAATTCAAAAGTAGGATCCTTAGGAATGACTTTATAAGTCATTTTATCCTTTAAGATCCTATTACACATGTCCTTATAGTCCATGTTGTTCAATAGAACTATATTGCCGCCCTTGTCAGCTGGTTTGATATGAATAGTTGTATCATCTCTGAGTTCTTTTAGAGCTATATATTCAGATTTAGTCAAATTATGAATTTTCTTGTAGCTCTTATAATCAATATTCTCTATATTATTTGAGACTTGTTGTAGAAATACCCAAATGTTAGCATAGTCTTTCAATTGGGGTGTAAATGTACTTTTGTTTTTCCATCTCTTAGGTTCAATTGTTGGAGTGCAATTCTCTTCCAATAGTTCTATAAGGCCTTGTACTATCTTAATGTCCTCTTGTGGTACACCCAGGTTCATGATCTCTCTTTCTTGTTTAATTTAATATAATTTGTGTAGAGCCAGTTTCCTAGAGAACAGACTTAGATCTTTTATATGGGTAAAGGTATCTGCCTTAGATGTAGGTACAAATGTTAGACCTTTACTTAACACTAAAATATGATCTTTTTGTAGTTTGAAATGAGATAAATTTATAATTCTTAAATCATCTTCTCTTTTATTATGATTCAAAGAAATTGATTTGGTCTTGTTTGTATTGATCTCCTTCCTTGAGATCGTCTTACTCCTAAAAAAGGAGGGAGAGGGAGGTCATTCTCATACCTAAAGTGTGGTCTGACTTGTCTGTCAGAGTCATATTGGTTCCTTCTAGAACGTAATTCATATTGGTCTCTTCACCAATTGGAATTTCTAGCCCTACTATTGGTTTTGTGTTGATATATACTGGGGCCTAGAAGGTCTTTTCTAGTAGTATTGTCCTCTATGTCTGAGGTATCATAGTCAGATGAACTCATTTCAGACCCAGTTAGAGTTTGTGAATTAGATGGTAATTTCTTATATATTCTACCTGTCTTAAAATCAGTTTGATCTCTTAAGAATTTTCTCTGTTTACGGTCTTTTATATCCCTTTTGAATTTATCAATGTTAAAGTTCAGTTTGTTGCATAGATTTTCAAAATCAGGCAGATCTTTAAATTTATCAACTTCTGCTTGAGTCAGTATTACTCTTTGTTTAATACTGTCCAAATGTTTTTGTTCGGTTTCAATAATAAAGACATAAGGTCCATGGAACATTTAAACAAAATTTCCTTCCATTTAGACATGAATCCCTCATCATTTGTATTGGAGGCTGGTGTAATGCTAGTTCTCAGGCCTCTAGGAATCAATTTGTTTTTCATATAGTTCTGGAGGCTGGATATTTCCCAGATAGATCTAATTTGTTTTGAAAATCTATGCAACAAACTGAACTTTAACATTGATAAATTCAAAAGGGATATAAAAAAACGTAAACAGAGAAAATTCTTAAGAGATCAAACTGATTTTAAGATAGGTAGAATATATAAGAAATTACCATCTAATTCACAAACTCTAACTGGGTCTGAAATCAGTTCATCTGACTATGATACCTCAGACATAGAGGACAATACTACTAGAAACGACCTTCTAGGCCCCAGTATATATCAACACAAAACCAATAGTAGGGCTAGAAATTCCAATTGGAGAAGAGACCAATATGAATTACGTTCTAGAGGGAACCAATATGACTCGGACAGACAAGTCAGACCACACTTTAGGTATGAGAATGACCTCCCTCCCCCTCCTTTTTTAGGAGTAAGACGATCTCAAGGAAGGAGATCAATACAAACAAGACCAAATCAATTTCTTTGAATCATAATAAAAGAGAAGATGATTTAAGAATTATAAATTTATCTCATTTCAAACTACAAAAAGATCATATTTCAGTGTTAAGTAAAGGTCTAACATTTGTACCTACATCTAAGGCAGATACCTTTACCCATATAAAAGATCTAAGTCTGTTCTCTAGGAAACTGGCTCTACACAAATTCTATAAAATTAAACAAGAAAGAGAGATCATGAACCTGGGTGTACCCCAAGAGGACATTAAGATAGTACAAGGCCTTATAGAACTATTGGAAGAGAATTGCACTCCAACAATTGAACCTAAGAGATGGAAAAACAAAAGTACATTTACACCCCAATTGAAAGACTATGCTAACATTTGGGTATTTCTACAACAAGTCTCAAATGATATAGAGAATATTGATTATAAGAGCTACAAGAAAATTCATAATTTGACTAAATCTGAATATATAGCTCTAAAAGAACTCAGAGATGATACAACTATTCATTTCAAACCAGCTGACAAGGGCGGCAATATAGTTCTAATGAACAACATGGACTATAAGGACATGTGTGATAGGATCTTAAAGGATAAAATGACTTTTAAAGTCATTCCTAAGGATCCTACTTTTGAATTCAAACTGAAACTTAAGAATATTTTGGATGATGTTAAAAACTTAGGAATTATTGATGACCAGACCTACCAATTCTTGTTTCCTAAATTCCCTACAGTTTCAGTCTTTTATTCTCTTCCCAAAGTACACAAAAAAACTCGGCCTATCCCTGGAAGACCAATAGTCTCTGGCACTGACTATCTTTCACATAATTGCAGTGTATTCTTGGACTATTATCTTAGAGAATTTGTGATGGGGCTACCATCATATGTTAAGGATACTCCAGATATTCTTAGGCAATTAGAAGATCTCACTATACCTACTGAATCTTGGCTAGTATGTATTGACGTCGAAGCTTTATACAGCAGTATCCCCCATCAATTTGGGATTGATGCAGTGAAATATTTTTTACAAATGAAAGGCTCTACTTTTGATGAACTGAATAAACTGTTGATATCATTGCTTGAATTTGTTCTGAAACATAATTTTTTCCTCTTTAACCAACAGTGGTACCACCAACAACAAGGAACTGCCATGGGAACTCCATGCGCTCCCAGCTATGCTAATCTTTTCCTTGGCTGGTGGGAGGATAAATATATATATATATATGATGATAATGCACATTCTTTTGGAGATAACATACTTATCTGTAGAAGATACATAGATGATCTTATTCTTGTCTGGACGGGTAACAGGCAAGATCTAACAGCCTTCATATTATATCTAAATAGCAATAATTTAGGCCTGAGATTTACCTTTGAGGCGAACCAAAGTGAAGTTTCATTCCTAGATTTAAAAATAAAAAAAGATATAGAGGGAAAAATCTGTACCTCTACCTTTAGGAAAGAAACAGCCTCCAACACTCTATTAAAATGGGAAAGCCAGCACTTTGGGCCCCAAAAAAGAGGAATCCCTAAAGGCCAATATTTGAGAATTCGGAGGAACTGCAGTTCAGAACATGAATTTAAGATTGAAGCAGATAAGTTAAGAGAACGCTTTAGATCAAGAGGTTATCCTAACAGAAGTCTGAAACTGGCTTACAAGCATGCTTTGACTTGTAATAGAACTGACCTGCTAAATACACATGTCAAAAAACAATATGGAGATAGCACTGCAACTAAAAATGATACACCAAACCAAAGTGTTACCATATGTATAATGACATTTGGTCATGATTCTGAAATTATAAAAAATATTCTTGGTAAACATTGGCATCTCCTTACTAGTGATAAAGATCTGAAAGATGTACTAACTCCTAAAGCAAGTATAACATATAGGAGAGGTACTAATATAAAAGATATGCTTGTCCATAGTATGTATCAAGATAATAAAATTGAAGCCAGAACATGGCTAAAACCATTAAAAGGAATGTACAAATGTGGCAGATGTAAATTCTGTAAATTTGTGAAACCCTGCAAAAGTTACATACATCCTGTTAGTGAGTCCAGCTTTGATATCAACAGTTTTTTCAATTGCAAATCATCAGGAGTGGTATATATAGCCACATGCCTGTGTAATAAGATTTATGTAGGTAAAACCTGCAGGGAGCTTCGTCGTAGAGTGGGAGAGCATATTTATTCCATTCTTAACGAATATGATACTCCCATAGCAAGACATGTCAAATATTGCCATAACAATAATCCTAATGTACTTCAATTTTGCATCATAGATTCAGTAACTCCAGGACCTAGGAGGGGCAATTTCCAAAGGAAATTATCACAATGTGAATCCAAATGGATTTACAAACTTAAAGCACAAGTACCGAATGGTCTAAATGAAGGTTTTTCCTATACACCCTTCATTTAAGTACTACAGACATGATACCTCTAATATGTCTTACTTATTTTCTGGGAATAGGTCTACCTTTTGAATTTCTCTGGCCTGGCCTTCCCCTTATAGCTATTACTTGTTGTTCTTTTTATGAATAACTTTTAAGTATAGAACCATTATCATAGGTATGAGTCATGATTATGTATAACTAGCATTGCACTTATGGCACTGTATTTAGTGCCCATTCTGGATTTATAGGTTACTTAATATAGGACCTTCACTCCTATTCCATCATTTTTTATATATTTTTTCATACATTTATTATACATTCAATGACTAGATCCGGGGCCTATGGGTCCACTAGCACAGGACTTTTATGTCATTTTCTCACTTATGGAGCACTATATTTATTGCACTTTACTTAGTGATAGATATGATTACTACCAGTTTTGGTTTTTCATCACTTTTTGAATTTCCTCCTTCTTCTTTTCACATATATCATTTGTATCTACTATTAGGGTGTAATACACTAAACCCTCTCTCAATAAGAGGTCTACATTTCCTCTTTTTATTACACTTCATCATATTTTTCTTATAATCTTGGATTTACATACTTATGAGATATGGACTAATTCCCTAATGTGAATATGCTGAGTATACCTTATACTATAAGGCCTGATGTCCAAAGACAGATTTTCCACTATTCATACAGTTATATATGGTAATATCATGATATCCCCATTTTTATTATACTTTCCTTCCATTTACAAGCTATTTTGCACAAAAGAGATGTTCTGATGTGTAGCACTCACGGTGGATTTGGTAACCATGACTACCGTTCCCTTTATAAAGCCTACAGCAGTAGCGCACGCCTTAATCCTTTGAGAAAGACGTTTTACACGTAGAAACATGTCAGGAAGCAGGACAGCGTAGCGTGACGTAATCACGCACGCCGCAACCAGGAAGCGAGAACCGCCTAGTTAATGGAGGCGCGATAATACTAGTTAGGAAAGTGCAGAGGCATCTTTGAGGGCTTTAAATTGATTTTTAAATCACTACTGCCTATATTATAAGCAGTCAAGGACTCATGGGATTGAATTAAGAAGGGGTAGAGATTCATATACTCAGAGTTTAGAGCGCTAGATTTGTGTTTATATACACATATAGGAAGGCAGGTTTGCTGCATGTACTGACTCTATATCTGATTGCACACAGCCTCCCCTTCTGAGACTGAGTATCTCCCATATGCTTTGTCCCTGTCCACCTATATAATACTGTTAATTGGTGACCTGTATGACTTGTTAAAAATGTAATAGCATTTCATATATAAGTATACCTGGGACTTTAACTTATAGCTCAGACGTAATTGAGCAAGCGCCCCTATTTTACTCTGCAAAACCATTTGCTATGTAACCACACTCCATGAATGACAAACAAAAGAGTAATAATAAAGGTTACAATAGCCACCGAAGGAACCATTGTTCATATTGTTTTTAATCTTTCCTTTAAACTCTTTTAATCAACGTTGTTTTTTCATTAAAAATTTCTACTAAGTGAATATGATTAACCCACTGTTGCCCTTATATTACAATTTGTAGTTTTAAGCACTAATGGGTTTACTACCCTAAGATATTATTTGTTCTTGTTTTTTTTGCCTATTTCCATTTTACTGCACGTACGCACTTATTGGATTATATAACTGTAGCGGAACCCATCACTGTTTTACCCTGTTTTATGATTATTTAATTCTTGGTTAAAATATGATCCTACAATATGTTTGCTGTTTGATGCTCTGCAGAATATTAGCCAGACTTTTGCAGACCTAGGCTAATAGATAATCCTATTACAGAGATTCAAGAGATAAGAAAGTTGTAAAGGATCCTTGCATTTTCCAAAGTGTTTTAATTCTCTGATAAGAACAAAGAGGTGTAATTGAATCAATGTCTGATTGTATCAAAGTTGCCAGGGAGGTGTGACCCACCTATTGTTCTCTTTATGGGTATTGTGCAGCCAAATATGGGGGATGTGGATTGCCTGTGGGAAGAGATGTATAAATATTTCTGCAATAACAAAATAAAGTCAGTATTCATTTGACTCCCAAATTGTGTGTCGTCCAATATGGGAGGTCGGGGATGGTGAAACTGTAGTGCCTCGTGGGTATTTTATCGTATACCAGCGGAGATTTTGGACTGCGTGTCCCAGCTCCGTTACATTTGTTGGCAAGTGGTGGAATTGTTCCCACGGTCAGAAGGACAGCTACAGGAGACACCATTCCGTGGAGTACAAATTGAGGGCAACGCTAGTATCCGTACAGCGCCCCTGGCTACAGCAGGATGGAACCGGCTAGTTTTCGGACAGCGTTCCATGATGAGGATGAGAAGGAGGCCGCAGACTACAGGGAAACAGACAGAAAGGAACTCATGGTTACAGTACCTCGTATTACCCCACAGAATGAGTTTGGAAGAGAACTCCAAAGCAGGCTGGCCTTTTTCCCAGATACGCTTCCCATGAAAACCTTGGAATGGTTAATGACAGATGTCCACAAATCCATAATGGAAAAGCAGCGGGCACGGGAGCGGTCCATCTGGGGAGCTGCTAACCCACCTCCCACCATTAAACCCCCCCCAGCACTGCGTCCGGGTGGTGGGAACTACCAAACCCCTCCACGGTACATCAGGTGCCACACGTGTAACCAGCAGGGCCACATGCAGAGAGACTGTCCCAGAAACAGAAACCGCTCCACGTGGAATACTCCAACTAATTCCACCTCCCAGCAGCAGTGTGTACCCCAGGGGGCCGAAGGTGTCGTCCTTCCCCCTCAGCGGCAGTGTGTACCCCAAGGGGCCGAAGGTGTCGTCCTTCACCCCCAGCGGCAGTGTGTACCCCAGGGAGCTGAAGGTGTCGTCCTTCCTCCCCAGCGGCAGTGTGTTCCCCAGGGAGCCGAAGGTGTCGTCCTTCCTCCCCAGCGGCAGTGTGAACCCCAGGGGGCAGAAGGTGTCGTCCTTCCCCCTCAGCGGCAGTGTGTACCCCAGGGGGCTGAAGGTGTCGTCCTTCCCCCCCAGCGGCAGTGTGTACCCCAGGGAGCTGAAGGTGTCGTCCTTCCTCCCCAGCGGCAGTGTGTTCCCCAGGGAGCCGAAGGTGTCGTCCTTCCTCCCCAGCGGCTGTGTGAACCCCAGGGGGCAGAAGGTGTCGTCCTTTCCCCCCAGCGGCAGTGTGAACCCCAGGGGGCAGAAGGTGTCGTCCTTCCCCCTCAGCGGCAGTGTGAACCCCAGGGGGCAGAAGGTGTCGTCCTTTCCCCCCAGCGGCAGTGTGAACCCCAGGGGGCAGAAGGTGTCGTCCTTCCCCCTCAGCGGCAGTGTGTACCCCAGGGAGCTGAAGGTGTCGTCCTTCCTTCCCAGCGGCAGTGTGTACCCCAGGGAGCTGAAGGTGTCGGCCTTCCCCCCCAGCGGCAGTGTGAACCCCAGGGGCAGAAGGTGTCGTCCTTCCTCCCCAGCGGCAGTGTGAACCCCAGGGGGCAGAAGGTGTCGTCCTTTCCCCCCAGCGGCATTGTGAACCCCAGGGGGCAGAAGGTGTCGTCCTTCCCCCTCAGCGGCAGTGTGAACCCCAGGGGGCAGAAGGTGTCATCCTTTCCCCCCAGCGGCAGTGTGAACCCCAGGGGGCAGAAGGTGTTGTCCTTCCCCCTCAGCGGCAGTGTGTACCCCAGGGAGCTGAAGGTGTCGTCCTTCCTTCCCAGCGGCAGTGTGTACCCCAGGGAGCTGAAGGTGTCGGCCTTCCCCCCCAGCGGCAGTGTGAACCCCAGAGGGCAGAAGGTGTCGTCCTTCCTCCCCAGCGGCAGTGTGAACCCCAGGGGGCAGAAGGTGTCGTCCTTTCCCCCCAGCGGCAGTGTGAACCCCAGGGGGCAGAAGGTGTCGTCCTTTCCCCCCAGCGGCAGTGTGAACCCCAGAGGGCAGAAGGTGTCGTCCTTCCTTCCCAGCGGCAGTGTGAACCCCAGGGGGCAGAAGGTGTCGTCCTTCCCCCCCAGCGGCAGTGTGAAACACAGGTGGCAGAAGGTGTCGTCCTTCCCCTCCAGCGACAGTTTACCCTAACCAGGGGAGACACCAATCTCCCAGACGGCGCAGATGGGACCGTGGTCTCTGCGCCCACAGCTTGTCCAGATCCCCAACTACCGTCACTGGGACAACCGGAGGAGGGGGTAAGTACAAATTCCCCTCCCCAGCTAACTTCTAATGTGGCCCCAGGGTTAACAGAGGAAATGTTAACCCCCACTGACCCCCACGTTTCCCTGGCTACTGAGCCGAAATATGTCCCAAGTACCCCAGCAGAAGAGCTGACAGCGGGGCACAGTGCAGTCGGCCTCTGCCCTCCCTTTGTCGCTTGTACAGAGCAGGATGTCCTGCAGGTTATACCAGCAGAAGAGCTGGCATCAGGGCAGAGTGCCGCTGGCCTCTGCCCCTCAAGTCCCCTCAGCGTGTTGCCCCATCACCCCAGCAAAATATCCAGGTACCTGGTTAGACTTCCCCCCAAAAGAGAGATGTGTGACAAAGTGCCCTTCGCCACCTTGGCTTGGAGAGGACTGTTTGCCAGCCTCCTGCCCTGCGACTATGGCCCTGGTACATATTGCCCTTTGGAACCAGTGTTCGGCCATACCAGAGTGTAAGTCACTCATTCCGGCCCTTTACATACAGGGGGGTCATTCTGTACTTGCCCTGTGTGAACCATGATACCCCAGATAACTATGCCATGAAGCCCATTCATATAATGAAAGACTATGGGAAAGACTTTAGCTACATGGCAATTGAACTGTGTGAAGAGGATCTGAGCGCTATTCGGTGGTTTTGTGCGCTCAGATCCCAGCTATCTGGGGATATGGGAAATGTGAATAAATGTGAATTGCAGTAATGCTGATGGGTTGTCAAACTAGAGAATTGACCAACAAATACTTTTGTCCGGACATCCCCAGGCCGATCCGTTGGGATCAGACCGTGTATGCCGGCTTATGGTCACGGGGGAGGTGTGTAGCGGAACCCATCACTGTTTTACCCTGTTTTATGATTATTTAATTCTTGGTTAAAATATGATCCTACAATATGTTTGCTGTTTGATGCTCTGCAGAATATTAGCCAGACTTTTGCAGACCTAGGCTAATAGATAATCCTATTACAGAGATTCAAGAGATAAGAAAGTTGTAAAGGATCCTTGCATTTTCCAAAGTGTTTTAATTCTCTGATAAGAACAAAGAGGTGTAATTGAATCAATGTCTGATTGTATCAAAGTTGCCAGGGAGGTGTGACCCACCTATTGTTCTCTTTATGGGTATTGTGCAGCCAAATATGGGGGATGTGGATTGCCTGTGGGAAGAGATGTATAAATATTTCTGCAATAACAAAATAAAGTCAGTATTCATTTGACTCCCAAATTGTGTGTCGTCCAATATGGGAGGTCGGGGATGGTGAAACTGTAGTGCCTCGTGGGTATTTTATCGTATACCAGCGGAGATTTTGGACTGCGTGTCCCAGCTCCGTTACAATAACTATATATCAGTTTCATTATAAGGGCTATATAGTCGATATATCGTGAACAAAAGTATAATGCTATATTACGTTAAAGCACTTTTTGACCTTGTATACTTATATACAATGTATACCATATTTAAATATAAGACAAATTGATAAACAAGATCTATACCAAGCTGAACCTCTCTGAATAGAGAGTGAAGGACATTTATAGTACTACTAGCTTTATCCCTATTTTTTTTTCCACTCTCTCTTTTTTGGTCACCAAAGGAGATATTATTATCTACCTGGTGATTTAATGTCATACAAGGTACAAGTACATTTTTTGATAAAAACACAATTATATATTGCCTCAACTTTGATGTCTATATAGCGGAATCAAATTTCTTCCCGTTATATGCACTATATACACAATGAGCTAATATTGACTAATGGGACGATCTCTCCGTATCGTTGTTCCTTCTTCATCTTCGCTATTAACCTGAAAAATAAGAGTTAAAAATAACATAATAGAAAACATACAAAATAGGCAAGAATTGATAGTCTATGATTATTCAGTATACAATATTAGTGGACCCATAATAAACGACATCTCTCGCAGAATTTTTTTTTTGGCTCCCAACCACCATTTCTTTACATTGGCGTAATAGCCCTGTAGGATGAAACTGCATATTAGAACATATGAAGTTAAGAGTATGAATGCGTGTATGAATTTTGCAATAGGTAACAAAATTGTAATAAGGAAAAGCAATTTTTTGAAAACTAACAAGCACAGTCAGAGTTCGCATTTAATAATACAATCCAGATACAAGTATAAATGGAGGAAAATAATGAAAAACAGAATAAGGAGAGGAGCTAGTAGAAGCCTATTCTGTATAGACTAGATATAAAAATTAACAAGTATAATGACAATGATTACAATTATATCTCAAAATGCAAGAGGTCTCAATACTCCTTATAAAAGGAAGACGGTTTAATGTTTGCTTAGTGCAGGTGTGGATGAGGCTAAGGGGTTCTATTTTGTCACATGGAGAGCATGCAAAGGTAATTCTTCTCAGTGAGAGCCTCCTGTTCTCCTCCCATGCCTCACCTGTTTCCTGATTGGTGCTGAATGGAGGACCATAGCAACATTGATAGACCAAGCTTTCAGATGAATGTGCCCCTAAACATGAATATTTTTCCTGCATCTCCTTTGCAATTTGCATTTTAATATAAAAATATATAAACAAAGATAGATATTTATATTTTTATTAAGAACGCATCATGTGTATTGGTGTTGGAAAACATAGATAGATCAATGTAAATGTTTAAATAAAATATATATGAATGTCATAAATTGATTACTTGGTTTAGATAGATAGATAAAAGTATAAGTATATATATATATATATATATATATATATATATATATATATATATATATATATATATATATATATACAGTATATATATATATTTATAAGAAGCCAACTAGGCTACAGAGTTCATACCGGAAAGTAGGAAGGACCAAATGCTTCCATGTGCTTAAAATGAGGGCCTTCACAGAGCTAGTCAAGAAACACCTACAGGCTGCCCAAACTAATGGAGGACCAGTTCTTTAATTGCGCCAAGTAGGCTGGCTCAGCAGAATTTTTCAGCACCTGGCCAGTATATAACAGTGGAATCATGTCGGACCCTGATACACCCAGGACTTGTGAGCTCTCCACTGGAAATAGTGGTAGCTGAGGGTCATCCATTCCCTTAGCCTAGGTACATATCGACTGCTGCAAAGGCATGAAAGAAGGGAGGAGTCTTGACTGGGCTACCCATAGATGTATTTTTCAGGAATGGCTTGGTGTCCATGAAGTATGGTTATGAGACCATCAATGTTCTGATAAAATCACACAGAAAATAATGATATTTTCTAGGTACATAACACCAATGTATTTATAACTAATATAAATAAAAATGTATTGAAAACTATGGTGCTTAAAAATAGGGATATATAGTGAAATCACTCAAATGCAAATGAGATACAAAATACTGAAACATGGTCATATATACAAAGATGGATCTATGATCCCTGGGGGGATACTTCCTAGCTGGAAGGCTTAGTATAATACTAAAGCCCCAATGTATTTTTGAACATATATATGTAATAAATAATGATTATGACACCCGGTGGCCAGACGTCATAAATTGTTTAACACTTAAAATACCAACTAAAAAATCTAATTGTATGAACACTTTAAGCCTGACTAAGAGCATAACTAAGCAGAAAATTATAATATATTTACTTTTTAATCAGAAAAAAACAAATAAATGTTGATGCCTCTGCAGGACCCTGGAGATATTCATAATACAAATATGTAAGTTGCACGTGAGAGGGAATTTTACATTTCTGGAGAGCTAAGGTTGCAGTGAATGATTCAAGGGACTGCTGCTGGGCCACTGAGAGGGAATTAGCTGCGTTGATTTCAGTTCCATACAATTACCTTTACAACTAGTAAATTGTCCTCCCTTGTGTCTCTTCCCTCCTTACCTCCCCTGTGTCTCTCCCCCATTCCCTCTCCCTTGTGTCTCTCCCCCCTCTCTCCTGCATCTCTCCCCCCTTCCTTCCCCTGTGTCTCTCTCCCCTCTTCTTCCCCTGCGACTCTTTCTCTCTCTCTCTCCTCCCCCATGTCTCCTTCTCCCTCTCCCCCGTGTCTCTTCACCCTTCCTTCCCCTGTCTCTTCCCCTCTCCCCTATGCCTCTTCCCTCCCCTGTGTCTCTTCCCCCTCTGCCCTCCCCTTTGTCTCTTCCCCCCTCTCCTGTGTCCCTTCCCCCACCTAGCCCCTCCCCTGTGTCTTTCCCCCCTCCTCTGTATCTTCCCCCCTCTCCCGTGTCTTCCCTCTCTCCCCTCCCCCGTGTCTTCCCCCCTCTCCCCTCTCGTGTGTCTTCCTCCCCCTCCCTTGTCTCTTCCCCCCTCCCCTGTGTCTCTTCTCCCCTGTGTCTCTTCCCCCACCTCTGCCCCCTCTCCCCTCCCCTGTGTCTCTTCTCCCCTCTACCCTCCCCTGTGTCTCTTCTATCCCTCCCCAGTGTCTCTTCCCCCCTCCCCTCTGTCTTTCCCCCTCCCCTGCGTCTCTTCCCCCTACCTCTTCCCTCCCCTGTGTTTCTTCTCCCTCTCCCCTGTCTCTTTCCCACCCCTGCGTCTGTTCCCCTCCCCTGTGTCTCTTCCCCCTCCCCTGTCTTTCCCCCACCTCTCCCCTCCCCTTTGTCTACTCCCCCTCTCCCCTCCCCTGTGTCTTCCCCCCTTCTCTCCCCTAGTCTTCCCCCTCTCCCCTCCCTTGTGTCTCCCCTCTCCCCTCCCCTGTGTCGTCATCCCCTCTCCCGTGTCTTCCTCCCCCTCCTCTGTGTAGTACAAGAAGAATCTCTAACTCCCTCAAAATTTAAAGAAAATCTAATTGAGTTTCAAATTAATTTGACGGCAGATCTTTAACAACAAATAGGGGAAAGACAACACTCTAGAATTGAGTAAGTAACATATACCACAGCTTTGGAGAATAAAGTAACTGAACTGAAACACAAAATTACCAACCTAAAGAATTGCTCCAGAAGGAGAAATCTCAGACTCAGGGGAATCCCTGACCATGTATTAGAGCCTGATCGAAAAAAATATTTAAGATAATTTTTTCCACACTAGTACCCAATTTCCCCCAAGAATTAGACATAATCGACACACACCATAGAATTCCATTGCCCTATAATGCTGCCAACTTTAAATCAAAAGATGTTATGGTTAGGTTTCAACGTACTTCAGATAAGGAGGAAATTGTAAGATCAAACTATAAACAAACAAGCTATTCCCCTCCGTATAATGAGATAAACATATTCTCCGATATAGCCCCTGCTACATTAGCCCATCGGAAAACATATGGTCCCATCACACAACGTTTAATACGACAGGGAGAATTCTCCAAAAATCATAAAAAAGTCTGATCTGATAATTAAAACACCTGAATGGCAAAATGCAAGACATTGAAAGATAAGAATATGTCATGCATAGATTTTGTATACTGTATCTTTACTTCTTCTTTTTTTTTTTTTCACAAAACTATAACTATTGTTAAGAGAAGGTGACAATTTCTGAATACATGAAGAGAATTACTATTAATAATTTTTAAGGCTTAAAAATAACTTAATGCTAGAGAAAGTAGGGGTACAACTTAAAGGCTACTTTAACACTGTTCACTTTATAGAGTTATTACACCTACACTTTATCCTGATTAATATAGACAGAACTACTGTATATACTCGAGTATAAGCTGAGTTTTTCAGCCCTTTTTTTAAGGCAAAAAATGGCCCCCTCGGCTTATACTCGAGTCACTTTCGTCACTCTCCCCCCCGTGTCTCTCTAAGCCCCCCTGTGTCTCTCTAACCCCCCCGTGTGTCGCTAACCCCCCGTGTGTCGCTAACCCCCCGTGTGTCTCTAACCCCCCGTGTGTCTCTATCCCCCCGTGTGTCTCTAATCCCCCTTTGTGTCTCTCTACCCTCCCCGTGTCTCTTTCCCTCACCCCTCCTCAACCTAAACCCCCCTCAACCCCCCTCCTCCACCTAAACCCCCCTTAATACCTCCCCCCTCTCCCCTCACTTACCTGCTTGTGACGTCACATGTGCGCCGGGTCAAGGAGCGGAGGCCGGAGCACAAGCAGGTAAGTGAGGGGAGAGGGGGGAGGTATTTAGGGGGGTTTAGTTGGAGGAGGGTGGTTTAGGTTGAGGAGGGGGATTGAGGAGAGGGGTTGGGGGGAGGCTGAGGGGGGTTGAGGTTGAGGAGGTGGGTTGGGGTTGAGGGGGATTGAGGGGGAGGTTGAGGAGGTTTAGGTGGAGGAGGGGGGTTTAGGTTGAGGAGGGGGGTTGAGAAGGGGGGTTGGGGTTGAGGGGGATTGAGGGGGGAGGTTGAGGGGGTTGAGGTTGAGGAGGTGGGTTGGGGTTGAGGGGGGTTGAGGTTGAGGAGGGGGGTTGAGGTTGAGGAGGGAGGTTGAGGATGGGGTGTTGAGGATGAGGATGGGGGGGTTGAGGAGGGGGTTGAGGATGGGGGGGTTGAGGAGGAAGGTTGAGGAGGGGGTTGAGGATGGGGGGGTTGAGGAGGGGGTTGAGGTTGAGGAGGGTTGAGGTTGAGAAGGGTTGAGGTTGAGGAGGGGGTTGAGGATGAGGATGGGGGTTGAGGAGGGAGGATGAGGATGGGGGCTTGAGGAGGGGGTTGAGGATGGGGGGGTTGAGGAGGGAGTTTGAGGAGGGGGGTTGAGGATGGGGGGTTGAGGATGGGGGGATGAGGAGGGAGGTTGAGGAGGGAGTTGAGGATGAGGAGGGAGGTTGAGGATGAGGAGGGAGGTTGAGGATGAGGAGGGAGGTTGAGGATGAGGAGGGAGGTTGAGGATGAGGAGGGAGGTTGAGGATGAGGAGTGAGGTTGAGGATGAGGAGGGAGGTTGAGGAGTGGGGTTGAGGAGGGTGATAAGGGAGGGGAAGAGACACAGGGAAGGGAGAGGTTGGAAGAGACACAGGGAAGAGAGAGGGGAGAAGAGACACGGAGAGAGGGAGACACAGAGGGCACAAGAGGGACACAGCGGGCAGCACATTTCCCACCCTCGGTTTATAATCGAGTCACTCATTTTACCCAGTATTTTGTGGTAAAATTGGTGCCTCGGCTTATACTCGGGTCGGCTTATACTTGAGTATATACGGTAATTAAAATATATTTTTTTATTTTTTTCTCTTAAATTTGCACAATTTAACCTTCAACACAATTTGAGAATAACATTTCTATTAATTAAAAATTCTGGTAAAATAAAGAAAAGGATATTTATTTCACACTGAGGTAAACCATTATGGTAATTTATCTATCTTAGATATTTTATTATATATTACAATTATTTTTTTTTGCACTTTTTATCTCACTGCACGAATGCACTTTTGGCCGATTTGGCTGTATATTGGTTTAAACATAAGGGGTATCTAGTTGATAAATCTTGGATAAGATTATGAAGCCATACCATGTTAAAAGCACCTTCTGACTTTTTTATACTTAGATTTAATATATACTATATAAATTTAAGATAAATGTTACAATAAGGCCTAAATTAAGCGGAATCCTTCTGAATAGAGAGAGAAGGACATATTTATTGCACAATTTTCCTTTTTCTCAAATATAGAATAAGCTTTTATCAATTACAATTTTCGTGGAATATAGAGAAAAGGACACTTATTGCATTTTGAGGTTAACTACTACAACATTGTATTTTATCTCTTTTAGATATTTTATAATATATTATAATTGTTTTTGTTTTTTTCTTTGCCTATTTCCATTTTATTGCACGTACGCACTTTTTTGATTATATAGCTATACATAGGTTTAACTATATGTGCTATATAGTCGATATATCGTGAACAAAAGTATAATGCTATATTACGTTAAAGCACTTCTTGACCTTGTATACTTATATAGAATATGTACTATATAAATATTAATGACAAATCGATAAACAAGACCTATACCAAGCTGAACCTCTCTGAATAGAGAGTGAAGGACATTTATAGTACTACTATCTATATCCCTATTTTTTTCCACTCTCTCTTTTTTGGTTACCAAAGGAGATATTATTATCTACCTGGTGATTTAATGTCATACAATGTACGAGTACATTATTTGATAAAAACACAATTATATATTGCTTCAACTTTGATGTCTATATAGCGGAATAGCTATAACCTTAAAAATAAGAGTTGAAAATAAGATCATAGAAAACATACGAAATAGGTAAGAATTGATAGGTAACATACAAAATAGGTAAGAATTGATAGTCTACGATTATTCAATATACAATATTAAAAAAACATCTCTCGCAGAATTTTGTTTTTGGCTACCCCCCAACAGGACCGGTTTAGGTCCTTTTTCTTTACCCACCATTTCTTTATACTGGCGTAATAGTCCTGTAGGATGAAACTGCATATTAGAACATATGCAGTTAAGAGTATGAATGAGTGTATGAATATAGCAATAGATAACAAAATTGTAATAAGGAAAAGTGCATTTTTGAAAACTAACAAGCACAGTCAGAGTTGGCATATAATAATACAATTCAAATACAAGTATAAATGGAGGAAAGTAATGAAAAAGAGAATAAGGAGAGGTGCTAGTAGAAGTCCATTCTGTATAGACTAGATATAAAAATTAACAAGTATAATGACAATGATTAAAATGATATCTCAAAATGCCAGAGATCTCAATACTCCTTATTAAAGGAAGATGGCTACAATAAGCGTTGTTAAAGAAGACGCCGACGTAGTGCGCCTCCAATAGACTTGCTGGAGGGAAGGGAAACCCACTACAATGTTGAGCAAATATTTAAACAAACCCTTAAGTGCATCTTATAAAACTAATTCAAGAGGAGTCGCCATCTTATTTAGTAAAAATTTGATAGTCCATAAACATCATAAAATCGTAGATAAGGAAGGTAGATTCATTATCTGGCAAGGGAAGGTTAATGACAATATATACACTATCGCAAATCTATATATTCCCAATTTTAATCAGATTAAATATTTTCAAAAGATCTTAAAACAGGTTAAAACAGGCAGATTGTTTATATGTGGTGATTTTAGCATGCTCCTTGACCCAACAGTAAATAGAATTGCTCCTACAATAAAAGGGACAACAGATGCCTCCAAAATGTTGGCAAAACTATTTTCATTAGAGATCCTCCAAAATAGTCTTTATGATTGTTGGAGATCTTTGAATCCTGAGAAAAAAGATTACACATATTTTTTAGGAAGACACCACTATTATACAAGGATAGACCACTTTTTCACTGATATACACACTTTGGGAAAAAAGTTTGTAAAGATAGGAGACATTCTGTGGTCTGACCATGCAATGTTAAGCATGAGTATTGAGGACTCACATGTAAATGAATAGAATAGACAGTGGAAAATGGACCCAATTCTGTTAAAGTGAGGAGAATTTGTTAATAAAATGAAGGAAGAGATCAATAGTTTCTTTGCTATAAATAAAAATTCTCTCCCCTCCGATACAATCACTAGTTGTGCACATAAGGCCTATGTTAGAGGCTTATGTATGGCCAGAAGTGCTCATTTAAAGAAAACTAGCGGTAACACACTTAGAGTACTCTATATTGAAGTCAATAAATTAATAGAAAATAAAATCTCCCCCCCCCGATAAAAAAAAAAGTTTACAAAAGGACAACGCAGATTCAAAAATGTCTGCAGCTTCAAATAGATAATGGTATCCTTAGGTCACAACAAGATAATTACATTCTAGGAAATAAACAGCCTTATTCAATTGCGACTCAGTAAATTTAAAAGGGCTCTATTTAAGCACACAGCATATTTTATTTACATAAGTTTTTAGTTAGTGAAGCCCATGCTCTTAGATAGAAGTTCACTAACTAAAAACTTCTGTAAAAAAATATGCTGTGTGTTTAAATAGAGCCTTTTTAAATTTACTGAATCACAATTTAATAAGGCTGAAAAAGTCGGTAAGTTCCTGATAAACAAAATAAAAAAAAACAAAGGATAAATCAAAGAATAAACTGTATTAAATACAAAAACAATAAAAAACTTACCCATCCTAAGGAAATTGGCAAAATATTTTAAGTATATTACAACTCATTATATAATTTAGAATCTGGGGAAAACATTTTTTAACCTGTCAAGACAGATATAGAAGTATTCCTGAGGAATATAAAATTACCCAAAATAAATGAGGAGGAACTAATAGATCTCAATAAAGATATCTATTTAAAAGAAGTGGAACAAACTATTTAAGATTTAAAATCTAATAAATCTCCTGGCCTAGATGGTTTCATGAATACATACTACAGACTTTTTATTAAAGAACTAAGCCAGGCTTTATGTAGTATGTTTAATGAAATAAAAAAAAAACAGGATATATGCCGCCCGAAATGATGGAGGCCAATATTGTTAATATTCTAAAACAGAATAAAGACCCTGAAATATATCTGAATTATAGACCAACGATATGAAATCAGAAACTTTAGCAATAGGATTAAAAGAGAGTGAAATTCCTCTTTTACAAAAGAAACACAAACTTAACTGGAATAGCAAAGGCATAAAACATCTGGGAATATACTTTAAATCCTCAATTAAATCATCTCTAAAAGATAATATGATGGTAGTGTATGGACAAATTAAACAGATTATATCAGACTGGAAACCTAAGCACTTATCATGGTCAGGTAGGATGGCTCTTATTAAAATGTTGATCATGCCTAAGATAGCCTACGTTCCGAAAAGCATCCCACAAGTGGTGCCTACATACATTATTAACTTACTACAAAGAACATTAAATAAATATATAAATAATAACAAAAAAACATGTTTGAATTTAAATATTATAAAGGCAAGTTGAAAGTGGAGGCTTAGCAGCACCTTCGGTAATGGACACCAATAATGCTATCCTGTTAAATCATCTACTAGGGTGGAATTTAGCAACTAAAGACTTTAACCCTATTGAACTATTAATATGGTTACCGAGATTAGATTTTAAGCTTGTTTCAGCATGCTTCGGAGGTATAAGATCTATACTAACAATTTGGCATAAGAAAATAAATCTTTGGGATCTTGTTAGGTATACATTGCTTGCTTCCCCTTTAAGCCTTTTACAATACAACAAGAAGAATATAGACATTCAGAAATGGAGCAAAAGCGGAATTCTAAATTTAGGTGACGTATTTGACAACAATATTCTCATACCTTACCCAAGCATGCTGCAAATATTACAAGGATCAAATATCACTTGGATGGATTATATGACTATTAAAACCGAACTTATATTGAGCGGTTTTTCGCTGGATAATCATAGAGATTATTCACCTTTGGAACTTATCCTTGTTAGAAATAAAGACACACATGTTATTTCCAAATGTAATAACATTTTAAATACTAGAAACGAAAAAATAAAATTAATAAATTAAATTATCAAATGGGAATTGGAGTTTGACTGGGAATTGGTGTTTGACTGTACTTGGCCTGAAGAAAAATGGTTCAAAGCTTGTAAGTTAATTAAGGAAACTACCGCTTATATGTCTTACAGAGAATTATATATTAAATTAATCCAGAGGTGGCACTTTGTTCCAACCACTATGAAAAAAATGAATCCATTAAATTCGGAAGAATGTTGGAGAGAATGTGGAGGGAAAGGTTCTCACTCCCATATATGGGGAGTTGCCCTGTGATACAATCTTTCTGGAAAATGTGTATTGACCAAATTAAGATAATCACAAATATAAAGGTACCATTGAGTCTAGCATTCATTTTATATCACATATTCTTGGAGCTGCCAACAACACATCATACTTGGTTGATTTATCATATCTTAATAGTATGTAAGTGGCTTATAGCCAAATTATGGAAGTGTAAAGAAGTCCCTACATGGTTAGACATTAAAAGAATAGTTGGACGATATTGGGAAATGGAAAAAGGGCTTTAACTCAAAAAGAAAAATTACGGTAGTAAAAAAATGGTCTATATGGGAAGAGAATAACAATAATAATATATAATAATATTCTTTTAGAATCTATAGGTTGAACTATGTTATCCTCTTTTTGTATTTCCCTTTCCAATTAATCGAAAGCAATTATCTTTTTTTCTCTCCACTCTGTACAAAGAGATTAGTTGATATTTTTGTTATCTGTATTTCTGTAATGTGTTGTTTGAATGGGAATGTGAGTCTTGGTTTCTGTATTTTTCATAATGTATCTTTCTTGTATAATTTTGATGCTGTATGAAGAAAAAGATAATAAAAATCATGATTTAAAAAAAAAAAAAAAGATATAATAAAATATTTACAAAAGTGTGAGGGGTGTTTATCTTCATCAGCACATATATATAGTATTGGAATGAAATGTAAAATATAATTTTCTCTGATACTCATAGTGGTTTCATTTACTGCACCTCACAGGTTGAGACTTGCTGTGTACATGTGTGATATGTCTGAATGATGACAGACACGGATGAGTGTACATACATGATATGTCTGAGGGATGCAGGACACAAGTAAGTGTACATATATGATATGTCTGAGGGATGCAGGATACAGGTGAGTGTACATGTATGATATGTCTGAGGGATGCAGGACACAGGTGAGAGTACATGTATGATATGTCTGAGGGATGCAGGGCACAGGTGAGTGTACATGCATGATATGTCTGAGGGATGCAGGACACAGGTGAGAGTACATGTATGATATGTCTGAGGGATGCAGGGCACAGGTGAGTGTACATGTATGATATGTCTGAGGGATACAGGGCACAGGTGAGTGTACATGTATGATATGTCTGAGGGATGCAGGGCACAGGTGAGTGTAAATGTATGATATGTCTGAGGAATGCAGGACACAGGTAAGAGTACATGTGTGATATGTCTGAGGGAAGCAGGACACAAGTAAGTGTACATATATGATATGTCTGAGGGATGCAGGACACAGGTGAGTGTACATGTATGATATGTCTGAGGGATGCAGGACACAGGTGAAAGTACATGTATGATATGTCTGAGGGATGCAGGGCACAGGTGAGTGTACATGTATGATATGTCTGAGGGATGCAGGACACAGGTGAGAGTACATGTATGATATGTCTGAGGGATGCAGGGCACAGGTGAGTGTACATGTATGATATGTCTGAGGAATGCAGGGCACAGGTGAGTGTACATGTATGATATGTCTGAGGGATACAGGGCACAGGTGAGTGTACATGTATGATATGTCTGAGGGATGCAGGGCACAGGTGAGTGTACATGTATGATATGTCTGAGGAATGCAGGACACAGGTGAGTGTACATGTGTGATATGTCTGAATGATGACAGACACGGATGAGTGTACATACATGATATGTCTGAGGGATGCAGGACACAAGTAAGTGTACATATATGATATGTCTGAGGGATGCAGGACACAGGTGAGTGTACATGTATGATATGTCTGAGGGATGCAGGACACAGGTGAGAGTACATGTATGATATGTCTGAGGAATGCAGGGCACAGGTGAGTGTACATGTAGGATATGTCTGAGGAATGCAGGGCACAGGTGAGTGTACATGTATGATATGTCTGAGGAATGCAGGGCACAGGTGAGAGTACATGTATGATATGTCTGAGGAATGCAGGGCACAGGTGAGTGTACATGTATGATATGTCTGAGTGATGCAGGACACCGGTAAGTGTACATATATGATATGTCTGAGGGATGCAGGACACAGGTGAGAGTACATGTATGATATGTCTGAGGGATGCAGGGCACAGGTGAGAGTACATGTATGATATGTCTGAGGGATGCAGGGCACAGGTGAGTGTACATGTATGATATGTCTGAGGAATGCAGGGCACAGGTGGGTGTACATGTATGATATGTCTGAGGAATGCAGGGCACATGTGAGTGTACATATATGATATGTCTGAGGGATTGTTTCCCTTGGCAACAATCAGCAGACTAGTGCAGTCTGAGAAGCAGTTAATGAAGATCACTATCTAGACACAAGCTGTTTCTTATATGGACCAGTCTGAAATCACTTTTGACCGGCCACACAGACAGATTTGCCACCACTTGCGTGAAGTTGATGTTTGCAAATGAGATTCATATAGACCTTTATTTTTAAATAACTGACCAGGAATTGTTGTAATGGGTTTTGGCAAAATAATTTACTTACAGCCCTATTAAATTAGAAGCCCGTAGTGGCATCGGCAAGCCCGCAAGGGCTGCTGGCTTGAAATTTGGCAGAGTTACAGAGCTATCTAATTAGAACATGCTGCAAGTTGCGGGCTTGACACGCAAATCAGTAAACCATTTTTCAAACATTGGATGTGCAGCCGTGAACGTGATCAATTAGTCAAACCCTAAGGTACAGGTTTAGATGGAGCCAATGGCAACAAAGATCGTCATCATTACGTCACTGAAAAATGGAGGTTGAATTTCAAAGTCTTACGGACTTCAATTACGAGTTAAGATCTGAGCCACATTCCAGGAATAATGCAATATTGATAAAGCCGTAAATATGATATTCTAGTCCATGCGAGTTCCCTTATATGTATTAACACATTGCTTGCCAGGATCGATATACCATGGAATTTAAACATCAAAAAAATTATTTTAGATAGACAATTTTGCAAGCTTTTGAATGTTGTGCTATTTATTTCAATACCTAACATTACTTTCTATTTGATTATAAGAACAGTAGTACGTGTATATCTGCATTATCATGCTACGGGTTGGACTTTAGCTCCCTTGCGGGTCCTCTCTAGTACCCGTTGGCTTCTTGGCTCCATTTGCGGGTTATGGGTTTGAACGCCAATGAATTTGTTGCAATTTAATAGCATGATTATAAACGTTACAGTTACGGGCTTAACTGATCAAAAAAATTCCACTTCCGGTAGCCTTTTTTCGCCCTTAACCCGCAAGTCGGTGGGCTGGTTACTTTACGGGGCCAATTTAATAGCTGTAAGTCTTGTGGACTACGGTTTTACACGTTGAGCAAATTTAATAGGGCTGATAGTATTGTCATTTTCAGTCACCCTTTAATAACATGAATCTGTATCCCTCAGACATATCATACATGTACACTCACCCGTGTTCTGTATTCCTCACACCTATCTTACATCTACACCCACCTGTGTCCTGTTTCCCTCAGACATATCATACATGTACACTTACCTGTGCCCTGTATGCCTCAGACATATCATACATGTACACTCACCTGTGCCCTGTATCCCTCAGATATATCATACATGTACACACCTGTGCTCTGCATCCCTCAGATATGTTATACATGTTATTGATCTCACAGTTAGTCCCATGATCACTGGATGTGACCAGACGGCCCCAGACCAAAATACAAAAAAAAGTTTAGAATAGAGCATTTGAATGACTAATAAACTGCAATCACTAGTAACATCTAAACAAATTCATAAACTTTAAAAAAAAACAGGACGGTGCCTGGAGCTGTAAAATAAACTAAAAAACAAAAAAAAGTAACTATTCTGGAACTCACTAAGATAATAAATTATTTTATATTGGAATCAATAGATCAAACTAATGGGAGACAAAAAAAAATTAAACTTGAATTATTTCAAATTAAACATATTGTTCCTAATCATTCAGTATTGGCTGCTTAGTCACTGGCTTGGAAGCTACGATTTGTTTAAAGGTGTTAATGACTATATAGAAAACAAGAAGGGGCCGGAAAATACATAAATAATAATAATAATAATAATAATAATAAACAGACAGATTTCCACTGGGTTATTTCCTCACGCTCTTCCTCAACCATATTTTATATTATTTAGTCAGCACAAAACAAATCTAAACTGAATAGATATGTGATTTCCCATAAGGTTTTTTTTTTTTCTATTAACACAACAGACAAACATCAGTCATGTTGTGTTTATTTGTGATAGAAATATTAGATGAGGTATTTTATTTTTACTTCATATAAGAGAATACAGAGTGTCACCTGAGCTCATGTTTGTTGGGATTCCCAAGTCCTGAGTGTCTGGTGATTCTCCCTATTAAATCCCTATGTACCATGGGGGTTTATACAACCCCCCACGGTATAAACACTAACCCCTTAACTAGCATGCTGGTGCTTAACTACCATTGGATTTTCTTAAATTAACCCCCAACTGCTATGGGGGTCTATATATATCCAATGCTAAGCTAAAATTAACTCTTGAAGTGCCAAGAGGGTCATCAAAGACCACCATGGCATTCTAATTCTAAAAATCTAGACTATACTGAGTAACTATTACAACCCATAATAATAAAAAACATTACATTATCAAAAATAATAAATAATATATATATATTTTAATATATATATATATATATATATATATATATATATATATCTCAATCATTTCACTATGGTGGGCTGAAGATTCATAGAAGCCCTCCACCGTACAGAGTACAGTAGTACAAATAATTTATAATATATGGTTCAATTTGAATGTTTAAAAAATAAGTTAATAAACTTGTTTCCTGCTCTTATTACTCAGAAATGCAGTTGATAAACTGAACTCTGGGAAACTGGGTGTGGACATGCAAATGAGACCACAATGCAGGCTCACTCTATTAATCCAAAACCACAATGTACATGGCTCCTTTTAATCATATATTCAAAGCATTAAGCACAGCACCAGATGGAGACCTACATATATATATATATATATATATATATATATATATATATATATATATATATATATATATATATATATATATATATATATATATGTATCTATGTAATATATATATATATTTATTTATAAGAAGCCAACAATGATATATTGAATATAAGTAAAAGTTTAGGTGCTAAGAGATAAGTCCACCCTACCCTCCCTCAGTACAGATAGATAGATAGATAGATAGATAGATAGATAGATAGATAGATAGATAGATAGATAGATAGATAGATAGATAGACTCTTCCCAGTATACTTATACAGTTCTAGTCACTTATTTTTGTATCACGTATCCCATGTTTGTTTTCTTCAACTCCAAAGAGATATCTCAGACAGTGGGCATAATACACCAGTTACACACTGCTGGGCAAATGTCCAGACTAATGAAATAATTAAAGGTCATTGACATCACTAGTTGCTAGGCAGAATATTTTATGAAAACAGTTTTGCCTTATTGTTACAGTGGTGTCTGCAGAATGAGACTGATTATGTGTATCGCGGCGCCATGAAAACCGGATAACCAATGATCCGCCCCTACTTTGCTGATTGGCTACTGCAAGAGATTCTGGGACTTGTAGTTTAAAATTATGACTTCCGTATATTCTCTTCCTGTTCTTTCCGACTTTGGTGTCCGGAGCTAAACTTTGTGTGTCCGAGCTCTCCGCAGGTAAATAAAGTGATCCAATTAATGTTCAGGAGATAATTTAGGGGCTTATTTGTGTCTGTGATTGGTTATCAGGTGCGAGTTGGAAAAAGACAGGAACAAATACCGGGATATAATGATATTATAATATATATAATACAGAGAGATTGGAGTGGGTCTGTCTATCTGTCTGTCTATCTATCTGTCTATCTATCTATCTATCTATCTATCTATCTATCTATCTATCTATCTATCTATCTATCTATCTGTCTGTCTATCTGTCTATCTCTGAGTGTGGATGGAGGGGTGTGTATGTTGGATCTCTATCTATAAATATGGATAGTCGCATATGGCCATGTATTATAATACTGCTAGTAACTTGCCGGTCATAAATGACGGTGTCATATGTTATGTGTCTGTGCTGTCTCTTTCCTTTTCTCTCTCTTTCTTTCTATCTCTCTTTCTTTCTTTCTCCTTCTTTCTCTCGCTCTCTCTCTCTTTCCTTCTCTCTTTCCTTCTCTCTCTCTCTTTCCTTCTCTCTCTCTGTTTCCTTTTCTCTCTCTTTCCTTTTCTCTCTCTCTTTCCTTTTTTCTCTCTCTTTCCTTTTCTCTCTCTCTTTCCTTTTCTCTCTCTTTCCTTTTCTCTTTCCTTTTCTCTTTCCTTTTCTCTCTCTTTCCTTTTCTCTCTCTCTTTCCTTTTCTCTCTCTCTTTTTCTCTCTCTCTTTTCCTCGCTCTCTCTTTTCTCTCTCTCTTTCCTTTTCTCTCTCTCTCTTTCCTTTTCTCTCACTCTCTCTCTCTTTCCTTTTCTCTCTCTCTCTCTTTCCTTTTCTCTCTCTCTCTCTTTCCTTTTCTCTCTCTCTCTCTTTCCTTTTCCCTCTCGCTCTCTTTCCTTTTCCCTCTCGCTCTCTTTCCTTTTCCCTCTCTCTCTCTTTCCTTTTCCCTCTCTCTCTCTTTCCTTTTCCCTCTCTCTCTCTTTCCTTTTCTCTCTCTCTCTCTTTCCTTTTCTCTCTCTCTCTCTCTCTCTTTTTCCTTTTCTCTCACTCTCTCTCTCTCTTTCCTTTTCTCTCTCTCCCCACCCCCCTCTCGATAGGTCGGCCATGTTGCACATGTGCGCAAATGCCGAAACTGCTGCGATTCTCGGTCAGTGCCTAACAATCGAGATCTGAGTAACGCATGCGCAGTACGCATTGCACAGTCTTTACTCACATCTACTAACTCATATAGGTGATTCATTTACATTCCCATTAGAGAGGATAACTTATATATTACATGTTTGTACTAAATGACATTAGATTTCTACATGGAGATATGATTAGTCACATATGACCGAGTATTTTAATACTATTATGTTACATTCCCATTACAGCAGATAACATATATATAACATGTTTGTACTAAATGTTCAGCTCTGGGTATATTCCCTGTACTGGTGGTGCCATGTTCAGCTCTGGGTATATTCCCTGTACTGGTGGTGCCATGTTCAGCTCTGGGTATATTCCCTGTACTGGTGGTGCCATGTTCAGCTCTGGGTATATTCCCTGTACTGGTGGTGCCATGTTCAGCTCTGGGTAAATTCCTAGTAATGATGGTACCATGTTCAGTTCTGGGTAAATTCCTAGTACTGGTGGTACCATGTTCAGCTCTGGGTAAATTCCTAGTACTGGTGGTACCATGTTCAGCTCTGGGTAAATTCCTAGTACTGGTGGTACCATGTTCAGCTCTGGGTAAATTCCTAGTAATGATGGTACCATGTTCAGCTCAGGTTAAATTCCTTGTACTGGTGGTACCATGTTCAGCTCTGGGTAAATTCCTAGTACTGGTGGTACCATGTTCAGCTCTGGGTAAATTCCTAGTACTGGTGGTCCCATGTTCAGCTCTGGTTAAATTCCTAGTACTGGTGGTACCATGTTCAGCTCTGGGTAAATTCCTAGTACTGGTGGTACCATGTTCAGCTCTGGGTAAATTCCTAGTAATGATGGTACCATGTTCAGCTCTGGGTAAATTCCTTGTAATGATGGTACCATGTTCAGCTCTGGGTAAATTCCTTGTTCTTGTAGTACCATGTTCATCTCTGGGTAAATTCCTAGTACTGGTAGTACCATGTTCAGCTCTGGGTAAATTCCTAGTACTGGTGGTACCATGTTCAGCTCTGGATAAATTCCTTGTAATGATGGTACCATGTTCAGCTCTGGGTAAATTCCTTGTTCTTGTAGTACCATGTTCATCTCTGGGTAAATTCCTAGTACTGGTGGTACCATGTTCAGCTCTGGGTAAATTCCTTGTAATGATGGTACCATGTTCATCTCTGGGTAAATTCCTAGTACTGGTAGTACCATGTTCAGCTCTGGGTAAATTCCTAGTACTGGTGGTACCATGTTCAGCTCTGGATAAATTCCTAGTAATGATTGTACCATGTTCAGCTCTGGATAAATTCCTAGTAATGATTGTACCATTTTCAGCTCTGGGTAAATTCCTAGTACTGGTGGTACCATGTCCAGCTCTGGGTAAATTCCTAGTACTGGTGGTACCATGTCCAGCTCTGGGTAAATTCCTAGTACTGGTGGTACCATGTTCAGTTCTGGGTATATCACTGTTTTGATGGTGCCATGTTCATCACTATGTATATTCTGGGTATATTTATGTTTATTTGTAATGACCATAAAGGCATGTAACAAATCCCAGCATGTGACGGTCTCATGTTTATTTGTACAGTGAGAAAGTGACACCATCAGTTCTCTAAGAGTCTGATCAAGAAGAAAAGACAAATATGAGGAGTCCCCGGGAGATTAAAGAGGAGGAAATTCCTGTAAATATCAGTGAAGGTGAGTGATACATTATTTATACAGGGGCCTGGTTTACATATTATATGTGGAACAAAAGTAACTAGTGGGAGCCATAAGAGACACTGAATATCTGACAAGATTTTCCTAGTTCTCTATTATATCTTTTGTTTGTTTTTTTCCAAAAACTTTCTACTTCTTTTTTACAATATTATCCTTTGGGTAATTATCACTTTCTTCAGTCTTCATTGAGGTGTATTTATTTTTCATCTCTCAACCAAGAAGTTATACAAACAATGCAGCTCATGATAAAGGTGATTTTATACCCAATGAAGTAATATACAGTGGATATAAAAAGTCTACACACCCCTGTTAAAATGTCAGGTTTCTGTGCTGTAAAAAAATGAGACAAAACGAAATAATTTCGTAACTTTTTCCACCTTTAATGTGACCTATAAACTGTACAACTCAATTGAACAACAAACTGAAATCCTTTAGGTAGAGGGAAGAAAAAATATAAAAATAAAATAATATTGTTGCATAAGTATGCACACCCTTAAACTAATACTTTGTTGAAGCACCTTTTGATTTTATTACAGCACTCAGTCTTTTTGGGTATGAGTCTATCAGCATGGCACATTTTGACTTGGCAAGGTTTGCCCACTCTTCTTTGCAAAAACACTCCAAATCTGTCAGATTGCGAGGGCATCTCCTGTGCACATCCCTCTTCAGATCACCCCACAGGTTTTCAATCGGATTCAGGTTTGGGCTCTGGCTGGGCCATTCCAAAACTTTAATCTTCTTCTGGTGAAGACATTCCTTTGTTGATTTGGATGTATGCTTTGGGTTGTTGTCATGCTGACATATGAAATTCCTCTTCATGTTCAGCTTTCTAGCAGAAGCCTGAAGGTTTTGTATATATTGACTGGTATTGGGAACTTATCATAATTCCCTCTATCTTAACTAAGGCCCCAGTTCCAGCTGAAGAAAAACAGCCCCAAAACATGATGCTGCCACCACCATGCTTCACTGTGGGTATGGTGTTCTTTTGGTGATGTGCAGTGTTGTTTTTGCGCCAAACATATCTTTTTTAATTATGGCCAAAAAGTTCAACCTTGGTTTCATCAGACCATAACACCCTTTCCCACATGCTTTTGGGAGACTTCAGATGTGTTTTAGCCCAGACATATGAAGAATACAGGAGATTGTTGTCACATGTACCACACAGCCAGTACTTGCCAGATATTCCTGCAGCTCCTTTAATGTTGCTGTAGGCCTCTTGGTAGTCTCCCAGACCAGTTTTCTTCTCGTCTTTTCATCAATTTTGGAGGGAGCTCCAGTTCTTGGTAATGTCACTGTTGTGCCATATTTTCTCCACTTGATGATGACTGTCTTCACTGTGTTCCATGGTATATCTAATGCCTTGGAAATTCTTGTACCCTTCTCCTGACTGACACCTTTTAACAATGAGATCCCTCTGATGCTTTGGAAGCTCTCTGTGGACCATGGCTTTTGCTGTGGGATGCGACTAAGAACATTTTAGGAAAGACCAACTAGAGCAGCTGAACTTTATTTTGGGTTAATCAGAGGCACTTTAAATGATGGCAGGTGTATGCTGACTCCTATTTAACACAATTTGGAATGTGATTGCTTAATTCTGAACACAGCTACATCCCCAGTTATAAGAGGGTGTGCATACTTATGCAACCATATTATTTTATTTTTATATTTTTTCTTCCCTCTACCTAAAAGATGTCAGTTTGTTTTTCAATTGAGTTGTACAGTTTATAGGTCAGATTAAAGGTGGAAAAAGTTCTGAACTGATTTATCTTTGTCTAATTTTTTTACAGCACAGAAACCTGACATTTTAACAGGGGTGTGTAGACTTTTTATATCCACTGTATGGTCTTCTGTCCATACAAAGTAACTATATTTGGTTATTTCTGTGGCTCTTTCAGCTAAAGTATTAAAATAGTTTTTAAGACACAAACACTAGATTGACATTAAATATTAACAATGGTGAAGGTCTATAATCTGTTTATCTATATCTGTATAGGGTCTTTAGATGTGAAGCCTCCAGTTTTCTCACAGGAACAAGAAGAGCTGAATATAAGAGATCAGCAGCAGGTGAAGGAGGAGGACAGTACTGTAAATATCAGGGAAGGTGAGTAGTTAATGTAAAATAAGAAAAATAATAATACATTCTGTAATGTTACACTGTCACCCGAACAATACATTTATTTTATTTTAAAGAGAATTAAAAACTGTCTATATATTGCAATAGCTATTTATCTCTATCACATATAATAGTTTCCGTAGGCTGGGCGCATTCGCACTACAGAAACTATTGTTGGGGATGTGCAGTGCACTTTTGTGAGATACTAGTATGTTGCCAGTCAAAAATGATGGGATAATATTTGATGTGTCTCTCCCTTTTGCCCCTCCTCCCTCCGTCCTCTCCTCCCTGCCCTCCTCAGTATCTCACAAAAGTGAGTACACCCCTCGCATTTTTGTACATTTTTTATTATATCTTTTCATGTTACAACACTGAAGGAATGACACTCTGCTATAATGTAAAGTAGTAAGTGTACAGACTGAATAACAGTGTAAATTTGCTGTCCCTTCAAAATAACTCAACACACAGCCATTATTGTCTAAATCGTTGGCAACAAAAGTGAGTACACCCCTAAGGGGAGGAGGGCAGAGGGAGGGAGGAGGTGAGGAGCAGAGGCAGGCAGAGGAGGGTAGAGGCAGGCAGAGGAGGGTAGAGGCAGGCAGAGGAGGGCAGAGGAGGGCAGAGGGGAGGGGAGAGAGTCGGAGGGAGGGAGGAGGGGAGAGAGGCGGAGGGAGAGAGGCGGGGGGAGGAGGTTAGAGAGGCGGAGGGAGGAGGGGAGAGAGGCATAAGGAGGAGGGGAGAGAGGCGGAGGGAGGCGGGGTGGAGGGGAGAGAGGCGGAGGGAAGAGAGGCGGAGGGAGGGAGATGGGGTGGAGGGGAGAGAGGCAGAGGGAGGGAGGAGAGGATAGAGGTGGGGGAGGAAAGGATAGAGGCGCGGGGTAGGGGATAGAGGCGAGGGGAGAGAGGCAGGGGGAGAAGGGGAGAGAGGCGGGGAGAAGGGGAGGGAGGCAGGGGGAGAAGGGCAGAGAGGCAGAGGGGAGGAGAGCGTGGCAGGGGGAGAAGGGGAGAGAGGCAGGGGGAGAAGGGGAGGGAGGCAGGGGGAGAAGGGGAGGAGAGAAGCAGAGGGGAGAGAGGCAGGTGGAGGTGGGGAGAGAGGCAGAGGGAAGGAGGGAGGACAGGAGAGGGCGGAGGGGAGAGAGGCAGAAGGGGGGAGGAGGGGGGAGGGGAGAGAGTCAGGAGGGGGGAGAGAGGGGGAGGAGTGGAGAGAAGCAGAGGGAGGGAGGAGGGGAGAGAGTCGCAGGGGAGAGAGTCGCAGGGGAGAGAGTCGCAGCGGAGAGAGGCAGAGGGGAGTGGGGACAGAGGAGAGGGGAGAGAGGCGGAGGGGAGTGCGGCAGGAGGGAGGAAGGGAGAGCGGCGGGAGGGAGGAGGGGAGAGAGGCGGAAGGGATGGGGAGGGGAGAGAGGTGGAAAGGAGAGAGGCGGAGGGTATGGGGAGGGGAGAGAGGGGGAGGAGTGGAGAGAGGCAGAGGGGGAGGAGTGGAGAGAAGCAGAGGGAGGGAGGAGGGGAGAGAGTCGCAGGGAAGAGAGTCGCAGGGAAGAGAGTAGCAGGGGAGAGAGTCGCAGGGGAGAGAGTCGCAGCGGAGAGAGGGAGGCAGAGGAGAGGAGGGGAGTGGGGACTGAGGAGAGGGGAGAGAGGCGGAGGGAGGAAGGGAGAGCGGCGGGAGGGAGGAGGGGAGAGAGGTGGAAAGGAGAGAGGCGGAGGGTATGGGGAGGGGAGAGAGGCAGAGCAGAGCAGAGGGAGGAGTCGGAGGGGATGGGGAGAGAGGCTGAGGGGAGAGAGGCAGGGGAGGGTGGAGGGAGGCAAAGGGGAGGGGGGGAGGCAAGGGGAGGGGGGAGAAAGGCAAAGGGGATGAGAGGAGAGGCAGAGGGGGAGGATGGAAGGGAGGGGAGAGGGGGAGGGAGGGAGGGAAGAGAGGCAGAGGGGGAGAGGAAGGGCGGAGAGGAGAGAGGTGGAGGGGAGAGAGGGGGAAGAAGGGCGGAGAGGAGAGAGGTGGAGGGGAGAGAGGGGGAGGAAGGGCAGAGAGGAGGGAGGCAGAGGGGAGGGAGGATGAGGGGAGAGGCAGGGAGGAAAGGACGGAGGGAGGAGGGGAGGGAGGAGGGGCGAAAGGGAGAGACACATCAAATATTATCCCATCATTTTTGACTGGCAACATACTAGTACTATATACAGTATCTCACAAATGTGAGTACACCCCTCGCATTTTTGTAAATTTTTTATTATATCTTTTCATGTGACAACACTGAAGAAATTACACTCTGCTATAATGTAAAGTAGTAAGTGTATAACAGCCTGTATAACAGTGTAAATTTGCTGTCCCCTCACAATAACTCAACACACAGCCATTAATGTCTAAATCGTTGGCAACAAAAGTGAGTACACCCCTAAATGGCAATGTTGAGATTGGGCCCAATTAGCCATTTTCCCTCCGCGGTGTCATGCGACTTTTTAGTGTTACAAGGTCTCAGGTGTGAATGGGAAGCAGGTGTGTTAAATTTGGTGTTATCGCTCTCACACGCTCACACTGTTCACTGGAAGTTCAACATGGCACCTCATGGCAAAGAACTCTCTGGGGATCTGAAAAAATTTTTTTTTGCTCTGCATAAAGACATGCTTGGCCAGTCCATCACCTTTTACCTTCAGCTTCTTTAGCAAGGCAGTGGTCATCTGGGAGGTGTGTTTGGGGTCGTTATCATGTTGGAAGAATGCCCTGCGGCCCATTCTCTGAAGGGAGGGCATCATGCTCTTGTCAATCATTACTAATATCAGTCTATAACAGGGTCTTTCTAACATATCCACACAGCAAATGCACATGATGAATCTATTAATATTGGTGAATGTATTAAATAAAGAGATTCTCACATTAGCTGTAAATTGATAATTAGAAAAACGTTGAAACCTCTATCTATATATTCACACCCTGAATCTGTTTTTTATATATTTATGTCAGATAGTTGTGTAAATCTGTACAAATCCAGAGGCTTCTCTCTCTTGTGACTAACAGGGCTCCAAGATGGAAATCTATATCCTGCGTTAATTAATGAGGAGGGAGAATATGAGAGAGATGAGAAGTCTATTCAGCAGCAGAAAATCCATTCAGATCCCTGTACAGGTGAGTGATAATAAAAAAAAAAATGTATTTGTGTTCATGCTCTGAATTAGATCTAAAAATATTTTGTTAATATATTTTAAGTAAGGCAAGAAATTATTTATTAAGGGAAAATATAGTAAAATCAAGAATACACACCACTGTGAATTTAAAGGGGGAAAGTGCTAATCTATAACACCTTAATTGTATACATAAATAACTCCCAATTTGGAAACAGGACTGTATACTAATCACTTAGAAATCCAAATGGGCAATGAGTAAACCCACTAGATGGGTGAAACGGACCGTCGGGACTTCGGGGGTAATATGCAAGATCTTCCATATTAGAGGACCTATATCTCTTTGCAATTCGGCCTGGGTGAATCCCAAGAATTGCGCTTATGCTGTCTAAACGGACCAGCAGATGTCTGTCTCTATATTATTTTTTGTTTTGAGCTGTCTTGCAATGTATAGATTTAATTACTACTTATAATCATATCTCCTCTTTGATTTATGTGAATTACATAGATCACTGCACATTTTCCTCTTTCTTTCTTTCTTTGTTTTTAAATTATCTTTTTTTATCCAGTGCTTTTTGTATACACCTTATAATCCTGTGATTAGCAGAATCTGCTATATATGAGAATTATTTACTACTAGCGAATTGCCTGTCAAAAAATGACGGCAATGAAATTTTAAGGTAGCTAATGCTGTTTGGTGTCTAATAATGAAATATGTAATACATTACTAAATGAATATACTGTACCTATTTTGAAGCATTGTGATGAAGAGCTGGCAATCTGTGTTGATGTTGCTGCAGCATTAGTGGTGTGGAGCTGCTGTGTAAGCGTGCTGAATGTGTGCACTGTGTGGTATGAATATCCGTAGGTCGTTTGTTGCGTTTTGCGAGTTTCTTGTGGTGTTTTGCGAGTTTCTTGTGGTGTTTTGCGAGTTTAGAGTGCTGTAGCCTCGTTTTCGTTTTGTTCGGCGGCCATTTTTTCTCTCGCTTAGATTTTTTTTTAGTCTCTAAAGTGTTTTATTTCGAGTAAAATCGAGGTGTAAGTTGTATTTTTGAGGTCCTGGGTGCTCCCTCTTGGTGTAGGTAAGGTTTTTATGTATGTGCTGTGTGTATGTATTGTGTTTTACATTTTGTAATGTTCGTGAGTTGCGTCCGAGTGTTGCGAGGCCGTAATGTGTGTGAACGTGTGTCGTATGTTGTTTGCGAGTGTCGTAATGTGTGTGTCGTGCTCTTTGGTTTGCGACGTGAAGTTTGCGAGGGTCGCAGTTGCTGGCATGGAGCGCCTTTGGCGCTCCATGCCAGCAACTGCGGCCCTCGCTTTGCGAGGTCCTCAGGTGCTGGCACGGAGCGCCTACGGCGCTCCATGCCAGCAACTGAGACCCTCGGCCACTGCCCTCGCTACGCGAGGGCCGCAGCTCGCTACGCAAGCCCGCAGCGTTAGCAACAACTCGTACGCTCACAACTATATATGTGATCAGCATTACACCATCTAGGCCTATATTTACTTGTTGCACCCTATGATTACTATGTCCTTGCAACGTTTTTAGGGCTTGCATACATAGAGGATGGCACTATATTATTCGTATAACATTGACATTTATTTAGCATTTCATTTGGCATACAGGATTGCATTTCATTACTATTATTATGCCATTGAAATGTATTTATTAATTTTACATTTGGATTTATAAGTGATATGTATACAGTCCTGTTTCCAAATTGGGAGTTATTTATGTATACAGTTAAGGTGTTATAGATTAGCACGTTCCCCCTTTTTAAATTCACAGCAGCGTGTTTTCTGAATTTTACTATATTTTCCCTTAATAAATAATTTCTTACCCTGCTATATTTAGTGTTAAGCACTAGGGAACCGTAAAGTCATATATTCACTTGCTATATTTTAAGTAATGTGTAATACAAATCTGTATAAACATCACAAAGAGCCCAAGTGCAAGGAAGTATTTATTATTGCTACTAAGCTCTGAGCTCAGCACCTCTTGTTCACAGATGCAATCTATGGACTTTACATATACATTCACCCCACTTACCTTCTGTTATTGATAATACACCAACTGTAAGTGACTGCCTCCTGTGTGCTCCCATCATCCAGTGATACACTGTACGGACTCTACACGTACATTCACCCATTTAATTCACTCCCTGTATTGGTAAATACATCAACTGTAACTGTCCTGTGTGCGCCCATCATCCAATGATACACTCTATGGTTACTACACATACATGTACCCACTTACCTCACTCTCTATGTTGATAAATACATCAACTGTGAGTGACGGCCTCCTGTGTACTCCCATCATCCAATGATGCACTATATAGACCCTACACGTACATTTACCCCACTTACCTCACTCCCTATATTGGTGAATACACCAACTGTAACTGTCCTGTATTCTCCCATCATCCAATGTACACTCTATGGACTCTACACATACAGTTACCTACTTACTGAACTCCCTATAATAGTAAATGCATCAACTGTAAGGGACGGCCTCCTGTATGCTCCCATCATCCACTCACCTCACTCCCTATACTATACCTGACTCCCTATACTGATCATAAAGACATGTACCAAATCCCAGTCTGTGACTGTCTCATGTTTATTTATACAGACAGTGACAAAGTGACAACATTAGTTAACTCAGAGTTTGATGACGAAGAGACAAATATGAGGAATCCCAGGGATATTAAAGAGGAGGAAATTCCTGTAAATATCAGTGAAGGTGAGTAATATCTTATGGACAATTATCAACAATAACAAGGAATTGGTGCTTGACACCTAACTTATAGTCAATATATAAATTAAAGCAAAATAAACTGTCATAGCAAACCCCACATATTATTATAGTTTATTTATAACACGCCGACATATTCCGTAGCGCTGTACATAAATTATAATTATAAATAATTGTAAAATAAGAAAAGGAATAATAAATTCTGTAATGTCATCATAACAATACATTTATTTTATCTTAATGAGGATTAAAAACAGTCTATACGTTGCAATAGTGAATAATTCCTGAGATATACAGCATTGTTTGTGCAGCTCCCGTATGATAATGTGGAGCTCAGTATAGTAATGTATGGCTCAGAGAGCTTGTTAGGTGTGGGGGGCTCTAGAATGTAATACTTGCTAATAATTTCTAATATCAGTCTATAACAGGCTCTTTATTTCTAACACATCCACACAGCAAATGTCCAGGCTTAATGTATTAATAATATTTGTGAATTATTAAATACTTTTGCCATTTATCATATAGATACGTATATTCATCCTAAACTGATAATTAGCAAAACTATGAAACCTCAGTCTGTATATTTGCACCCAGAATCTGTTTTTGTATAAATTTATGTCAGATAGTTGTGTACATTTGTACAAATCCAGAGGCTTCTCTCTCATTTGACTAACAGGGATACAAGATGGAAATCTATATACTGAATTAATTAATGAGGAGTAAGAATATAAGAGAGATGTGAAGTTTATTCACCAGCTGGAAATCCATTTAGATTATTATTATTATTATTATTGTTGTTACTTGTAATGCACCAACATATTCCGTAGCGCTGCATACGAGTTAAGTACAAGACAAAAACAAAATTGACACATTGCAAACAGTGGAGAGCCCTGTCTTTAGAAACTAGTCAGCGTGGATCTTTCCTTAGAGCACCTTACAAGATTGTAAATGTACAAACTTACAATCCAATAAATTTCTGTGTGGTAAGGACGGTGATAGATGCGGTGTGCATATTACGGCTGAAGGTGACGAGCTTCTTTAAACAGATGAGTTTTGAAGGATTTGAGGCAGGAGAATAATCTAGTGGAGAGAGGCAAGGAGTTCCACAGAATAGGGAGAGCACAAAAAAAGCCCTGAAGGCAAGAGTGAGAGGAGGTGATAAGAGAGTAGAAAAGTAGAGGGCCTTTAGCAGAACGAAGAGGGCGGGTGGGGTAGTATTTTGAGATGAGAGCAGTGATATTAAGAGGGCGCATTGTTTTTGAGGGCTTTGTAAGTTAGGCTCATCATTTTACATTTTATTCTGGAGGCTAAGGGAAGCTAGTGGAGTGATTAAAAGAGAGGTGATGCAGACATTGAGCGTCTAGCCGAGATGATCATTATGGGTTGAAGTGGAGACAGATGAGTGATGGGGAGGCCAGCAAGGAGAGAGTTGCAGTAGTTGAGGTGACAAATGATGAGAGAGTGAATAAGAATTTTAGTTGTGTCTTGTGTACGGTAATGATGTATTTCTGACATATTTTTTAAGATGAAAGAGACAAGATTTAGTTAATAGTCATATATGAGGCATGAAGGAGCGGGCAGGGTCCAATAGAACCCCAAAACAATTGGCATGGGAGGTTGGAGTGATGCTGGCATTGTCGACAGTGAGAAATATCTGAGGAGTGGAAGCTCTAGTAGAGGGTGAGAATATTAGGAGCTCACTCTTTGTTATTTTTAATATGAGTTGATGGGTAGACATCCATGGTGGATATGCTTGAGAGGCTCGTGATAGAGGAGAGGGGGATAGATGTGGTGCTGAGAAGTAGATTTGAGTGTCATCTGCATATAGATGATACTGAAACCCAAAGGATTTTATTAGGGTGCCAAGTGAGGATGTATAGATGGAGACGAGGAAGCGCCCTAGGATTGAGCCTTGAAGCATGCCAACAGACATAGGGCAAGGAGAAAAAGTGGTGCCAGAGACGGAGACACTAAATGTGAACCCTGAACCATATTTATTTTCTGCATTTTCCTACTGTATACCAACATTAAAGTTTTAAATTTTTAGCTGTCAGTCGGCCTTTCTTATCCACCCATGTTATAATCTTTGTTAACGTCTGTAGAAATAATTACTGATTACCCCCTGGTACATCTTTGTTCTTCATTCAATTCAACTGCATAACAAAACTGGGCATGCTCAGACCCAGACATCAAATCTTACTTTCTATGTTTTAAGAAGTAACTACCTGTAACTGTACATCATTAAGGTGACATTGTCATGCTTTTTTATGTAACTCTTTGGTGCCCATTTTAAGTATATCTATTTGCTGGAAAAGCCTATTGTGCTATATTAAAGGACCACTGTAGCTTGGAAAAAAAACTTGACATGCATTTTTGAAGGATCTGCCTGTCATTTGATTGGGCAAGTAATCCTACAGAGACATATTCTTCTACTTCGATCTATAATCAAGTGACTATGTACAATGGCAGTTAATCAACACAATTGAGTATGGATCTTGTCTGACTCCACCATTCCTCTTATTTCTCCACGGTGTGTAATCCTTTTAGGTACAAACAACTAAATGTTTACTGACATTAAAGCAAAATTGAATAAGCATATTTAAAAAGCAAACATTATGCCTATTTATTTTAAGATTTGTAAAAAAACTAAATGCATAAAATAAAGAGAAGGATTTCCTGACTGTGCATTGTACATATGCCACTTCAGTGGTCCTTTAGTAAATGTCTGTATTTTCATTATATTTTCTTGAACAGATGGATCCACAAGACAGAATACTTCTGAACAATGTTACAGCACAGTGACTTATACAAAGAAATGTAGGACTGAAACCCCCACCGGACATTACCAAACCATTTCTGTTCAGTATAACAACAATGTACTAAAATCACAGAGACGCACTCAACAGGAGTCTCAAAGAAGAAAGGAAGAATGTTCTGAATGTGGGAAATATTGTGTTAGCAAGGCTTCTCTTCTCACACATCAGAGAGTTCATACAGGGGAGAAAAAATTTGCATGTTCTGTATGTGAGAAAAGATTCACTAGGAAATATGACCTTATCCAACATAAGAATCTGCATACAGGGGCAAAACCATTTGCATGTTCTGAATGTGAGAAAAGATTCACTTGGAGATCTCACCTTATACAACATAAGAATCTACATAGAGGGGATAATCCATTTGCATGTTCTGAATGTGAGAAAAGATTCACTAGGAAATCTTACCTTATCCGACATAAGAATCTACATAGAGGGGAGAAACCATTTGCATGTTCTGAATGTGACAAAAGATTCCGCAGGAAATATGACCTTATCCGACATAAGAATCTACATAGAGGGGAGAAACCATTTGCATGTTCTGAATGTGAGAAAAGATTTACTTTTAAATCCCATCTTACCCAACATAGGAATTTACATACATTTGCATGTTCTGAATGTGAGAAAAGATTTACAAGAAAAGGTCACCTTATCCAACACAACCGTACACATACAGGAGAGAAACCATATATATGTGAAGAATGTGGGAAATGTTACACATCTCAATCTGCTCTTCTTAGCCATAAAATATGTCATTCAGAAGACAAAAGCAATGTATGTTCTGAGTGCGAAAAAAGCTTTAACAGCAAAGCATGCCTAATAAGTCATTTAAAAATTCATACAGGAGAGAAACCATATATATGTACTGAGTGTGATAAATGTTTTAGCACACAGTATCAGCTCATTAGTCATCAGATAATTCATACAGGAGGGAGTCCATTTGTGTGTTTGGAATGCGGGAAAGGTTTTAATATCAACTCAAATCTAGTACGACATCAAAGCATTCACACAGGGGAGAAAAAATTTACATGTTCTGAGTGTGGGAAAAGTTTTACACGGAAATCAAGTCTTGATTGTCATCAGAGAATTCATACAGGAGAGAGACCATTTGTGTGCTTGGATTGTGGGAAAGGTTTTAGAAACAACTCAAATCTAGTACAACATCAACGTATTCACACAGGAGAGAAAAGATTTACATGTTCTGATTGTGGGAAAAGTTTTAGACAGAAAGCAGCTCTTAATTATCATCAGAGAATTCATACAGGGGAGAAGCCTTATATGTGTCCTGAGTGTGGGAAAGGTTTTAGACAGAAATCAGTTCTTGATTCTCATCAGAGAATTCATACTGGGGAGAAGCCATATGAGTGTAGTGAATGTGGGAAATGTTTTACCAAAAGTTCAAACCTTAAAAAACATCAGACAACTCATACTAGATAGAAACCATTTGTGCATGTTAGGGTGGTAAACAGGCTCCCGTGAAACATACACGAAAGAAGATATCTTATATAACAGTAAAGTTTAACAGACAGGTAGAGATGGCTGTGTATATCTAGCTTACCACTTGTTAGTTAAAAAATATATTAGTTTATACAACTAACAATAAAGAATGTTAAGTTTAGAAAAGTTGTAAGAATGTTAAAAAAATGTACTTAATACAAATTTGAATAAGAATTGAATTTTTTGTTTATAATGGGTTAGTAGTTTTTTCATGTTATGACCAAATTGGGAGTGCATTAACTACAGAAAGGAACCCCTAATTCGATAAAATATTACCTGTGGAAGATCACTGTGTGTATAAATAATCAAACTAAAAGATAAAGAGAAAAGCATATAAAATAAAGCACTTCCTTTTGTAATATGGGAATAATGAAATAACACATTCATTTGTTGGTTTAAAAACAATCCACAGATACTCTCTGGGAATTATATAACTAGCTTATTTTTTGCCTCAGTTGTATGGTATACTGGTGCCAATTATTAAAATTGGGTCCAAATTAATATATTTCAACTAACTACTACAATCTAATAACTGACCAATATCTGCTTCATTAATACGTTTGTCCTTCCTTATATTTAATCCCATTTACACACATGGGAAAACCTCTCCAGGGTTAGTTTGCAGAATAAAGTGAAAAAATAAAACACCAATTTTAATGCATATAAAAAAAATAGACAATAAAACAAATGTAGTGTGATGGGTGAGATCTACTAAACTTTTTCATCAATTGTCATGATACCCAGACTCCAACTTTGATCATAAGTTAAGCTGACAGATTCTGTGGAGTCCCTCAGACTTGTATGATTGAACAGCCAAAGTGAAGTATATAATAAACATTGCTAAATCACTATTACAACTTTTGTGTTTGATTTGTCAGGTTTGGATACATAAACCACAAGCAAAGAGGAACTCAGTGGGTGGGAGACCACAGTGGTACAACTGTGTAACTGACTGGCCATGCTAGTGAACAGGTACCGGCAGCAATGGTACATTGGCAAGCAATAGCATGTGATTGGATCAGATGACCACAGAGGCAGACAGGAAAAGATCACTGCACCTTTAAAGACAGTTTGAGCTTTGCTATTCCTGCACTGACACTACACACACATCTGGATACTGCTCACTCATAGACACTGAGTTCTTCTGTTCCTATACCGACAATACAGAGAGATCAGTGACATCTGGGGATAGCAGAGCTTGGAGAGAGAGAGATTAGTGTCATCTGTGGATAGCAGAGCTTGGAGAGACTGAGAGAGATCAGTGTCATCTGGGGATAGAAGGGCTTGGAGAGAATGAGAGAGATCAGTGACATCTGTGGATAGCAGAGCTTGGAGAGAGAGAGAGAGATTAGTGTCATCTGCGGATAGCAGGGCTTGGAGAGAGTGAGAGAGATCAGTGACATCCAGGGATAGCAGTGACTGGACGGAGAGATCAGTGGCATCCGGGGGTAGCAGAGCTTGGATAGAGTGAGAGAGATCAGTGACAACTGGGGATGGCATAGCTTGGAGAGAGCGAGAGACCAGTGACATCTTGGGATAGCAGGGCTTGGAGAGAGTGAGAGAGATCAGTGACATCTGTGGATAGCAGAGCTTGGAGAGAGTGAGAGAGATCAGTGACATCTGTGGATAGCAGAGCTTGGAGAGAGAGAGAGAGAGATTAGTGTCATCTGGGGATAGCAGGGCTTGGAGAGAGTGAGAGAGATCAGTGACATCCAGGCATAGCAGTGACTGGACGGAGAGATCAGTGGCATCCGGGGGTAGCAGAGCTTGGATAGAGTGAGAGAGATCAGTGACAACTGGGGATGGCAGAGCTTGGAGAGTGAGAGAGATTAGTGTTATCTGGGGATAGCAGAGCTTGGCAAGAGTGAGATAGATTAGTGTCATCTGGAGATAGCAGAGCTTGGAGAGAGTGAGAGAGATCAGTGACATCTGTGGATAGCAGAGTTTGGAGAGAGTGAGAGAGATCAGTGACATCTGTGGATAGCAGAGCTTGGAGAGAGTGATAGAGATCAGTGACATCTGTGGATAGCAGAGTTTGGAGAGAGTGAGAGAGATCAGTGACATCTGTGGATAGCAGAGCTTGGAGAGAGTGAGAAAGATCAGTGACATCTATGGATAGCAGGGCTTGGAGAGAGTGAGAAAGATCAGTGACATCTGGGGATAGCAGAGCTTGGAGAGAGTGAGAAAGATCAGTGACATCTGTGGATAGCAGAGCTTGGAGAGAGTGAGAGAGATCAGTGACATTGCTAAATCATTATTACAACTTTTGTGTTGTTTGATTTGTCAGGTTTGGATACATAAACCACAAGCAAAGAGGAACTCGGTGGGAGACCACAGTGGTACAACTGTGTAACTGACTGGCCATGCTAGTGAACAGGTACCGGCAGCACTGGTACATTGGCAAGCAATAGCATGTGATTGGATCAGATGACCACAGAGGCAGACAGGAAAAGATCACTGCACCTTTAAAGACAGTTTGAGCTTTGCTATTCCTGCACTGACACTACACACACATCTGGATACTGCTCACTCATAGACACTGAGTTCTTCTGTTCCTATACCGACAATACAGAGAGATCAGTGACATCTGGGGATAGCAGAGCTTGGAGAGAGAGAGATTAGTGTCATCTGTGGATAGCAGAGCTTGGGGAGAGTGAGAGAGATCAGTGTCATCTGGGGATAGAAGGGCTTGGAGAGAGTGAGAGAGATCAGTGGCATCTGTGGATAGCAGAGCTTGGAGAGAGAGAGAGAGATTAGTGTCATCTGGGGATAGCAGGGCTTGGAGAGAGTGAGAGAGATCAGTGACATCCAGGGATAGCAGTGACTGGACGGAGAGATCAGTGGCATCCGGGGGTAGCAGAGCTTGGATAGAGTGAGAGAGATCAGTGACAACTGGGGATGGCAGAGCTTGGAGAGAGCGAGAGACCAGTGACATCTGTGGATAGCAGGGCTTGGAGAGAGTGAGAGAGATTAGTCATCTGGGGATAGCAGAGTTTGGAGAGAGTGAGGGAGATCAATGACATCTGTGGATAGCAGAGCTTGAAGAGAGTGAGAGAGATTAGTCATCTGGGGATAGCAGGGCTTGGAGAGAGTGAGAGAGATCAGTGACATCTGTGGATAGCAGAGCTTGGAGAGAGATTAGTGTCATCTGGGGATAGCGGGGCTTGGAGAGAGTGAGAGAGATCAGTGACATCCAGGGATAGCAGTGACTGGACGGAGAGATCAGTGGCATCCGGGGGTAGCAGAGCTTGGATAGAGTGAGAGAGATCAGTGACAACTGGGGATGGCAGAGCTTGGAGAGAGCGAGAGACCAGTGACATCTGTGGATAGCAGGGCTTGGAGAGAGTGAGAGAGATTAGTCATCTGGGGATAGCAGGGCTTGGAGAGAGTGAGAGAGATCAGTGACATCTGTGGATAGCAGAGCTTGGAGAGAGAGAGAGAGATTAGTGTCATCTGGGGATAGCAGGGCTTGGAGAGAGTGAGAGAGATCAGTGACATCCAGGGATAGCAGTGACTGGACGGAGAGATCAGTGGCATCCGGGGGTAGCAGAGCTTGGATAGAGTGAGAGAGATCAGTGACAACTGGGGATGGCAGAGCTTGGAGAGAGCGAGAGACCAGTGACATCTGTGGATAGCAGAGCTTGGAGAGAGTGAGAGAGATTAGTGTCATCTGGGGATAGCAGAGTTTGGAGAGAGTGAGGGAGATCAATGACATCTGTGGATAGCAGAGCTTGGAGAGAGAGAGAGAGAGAGAGATTAGTGTCATCTGGGGATAGCAGGACTTGGAGAGAGTGAGAGAGATCAGTGACATCCAGGGATAGCAGTGACTGGACGGAGAGATCAGTGGCATCCGGGGGTAGCAGAGCTTGGATAGAGTGAGAGAGATCAGTGACAACTGGGGATGGCAGAGCTTGGAGAGAGCGAGAGACCAGTGACATCTGTGGATAGCAGAGCTTGGAGAGAGTGAGAGAGATTAGTGTCATCTGGGGATAGCAGAGTTTGGAGAGAGTGAGGGAGATCAATGACATCTGTGGATAGCAGAGCTTGGAGAGAGAGAGAGAGAGAGAGATTAGTGTCATCTGGGGATAGCAGGACTTGGAGAGAGTGAGAGAGATCAGTGACATCCAGGGATAGCAGTGACTGGACGGAGAGATCAGTGGCATCCGGGGGTAGCAGAGCTTGGATAGAGTGAGAGAGATCAGTGACAACTGGGGATGGCAGAGCTTGGAAAGTGAGAGAGATTAGTGTCATCTGGAGATAGCAGAGCTTGGAGAGAGTGAGAGAGATCAGTGACATCTGTGGATAGCAGAGCTTGGAGAGAGTGAGAGAGATCAGTGACATCTGTGGATAGCAGAGCTTGGAGAGAGTGAGAAAGATCAGTGACATCTATGGATAGCAGGGCTTGGAGAGAGTGAGAGAGATCAGTGACAACTGGAGATTGCAGAGCTTGGAGAGAGTGAGAGAGATCAGTGACATCTGGGGATAGCAGAGCTTGGAGTGAGTGAGAAAGATCAGTGACATTTGTGGATAGCAGGGCTTGGAGAGAGTGAGAGAGATCAGTGACATCTGTGGATAGCAGAGCTTGGAGAGAGTGAGAGAGATCAGTGACATCTATGGATAGCAGGGCTTGGAGAGAGTGAGAAAGATCAGTGACATCTGGGGATAGCAGAGCTTGGAGTGAGTGAGAAAGATCAGTGACATCTGTGGATAGCAGAGCTTGGAGAGAGTGAGAGAGATCAGTGACATCTGTGGATAGCAGAGCTTGGAGAGAGTGAGAAAGATCAGTGACATTTGTGGATAGCAGGGCTTGGAGAGAGTGAGAGAGATCAGTGACATCTGTGGATAGCAGAGCTTGGAGAGAGTGAGAAAGATCAGTGACATCTGTGGATAGCAGGGCTTGGAGAGAGTGAGAAAGATCAGTGACATCTGGATAGCAGAGCTTGGAGAGAGTGAGAGAGATCAGTGACATCTGTGGATAACAGAGCTTGGAGAGAGTGAGAGAGATCAGTGACAACTGGGGATGGCAGAGCTTGGAGAGAGAGAGATCAGTGTGATCTGGGGATTGCAGAGCTTGGAGAGAGAGAAAGAGATCAGTGTCATCTGGGGATTGCAGAGCTTGGAGAGAGAGAAAGAGATCAGTGTCATCTATGGATAGCAGGGCTTGGAGAGAGAGATCAGTGACACCTGGGGGTAGCAGAGTTTGAAGAGAGAGATCAGTGACAACTGGGAATAGCAGAGCTTGAAGAGAGAGGGAAAGAGCGATGACATCTGCAGATAGTAGAGTTTTGAGAAATTAAATGAGCCCAATGGAGTGAGAGAGCTACACAGATGCTAGAGATACATCCAATAGACATGTGACCCCCACAGGCCACTTTCCTTCTGACCAGTCAGGCTCTGCTGCCAAACACCACAATCTTGCAGTGGCTGTCTCAGAGATGGTGTGAGGAGAAAATACAGATGTACTGTATTTAATGGGAGCAGAATTGTAGGAGCTCTGGAGAAAGTGTTGGCCAAGGATGTCACCTTAATTTGTCAGTAAGTATACAATTATACCATGAAATCTTATTTATATTCCATCTTTACTTACTGAGAGACGACTGAATGTCACTTGGGGTGGAGAAATAATTGGATGGCGTCTTGAGGTTAGTGGATTTTATCTAAGAGTCTGTGGAGAGAATATTGGATGGTATCTTAGGGTCAGTAGAGAGATGAGTGCATGGTGTCTTGGGGTCGGTAGAGACATGATTGCATGGTGTCTTGGGGTCAGCAGAGAGATGATTGCATGGTGTCTTGGGGTTAGCAGAGAGATGATTGGATGGTGTCTTGGGGTCAGTAGAGAAATGATTGCATGGTGTCTTTGGGTTAGAAGAGAGGTGATTGGATGGTGTCTTGGGGGTCAGTAGAGAGATGATTGCATGGTGTCTTGAGATCAGCAGAGAGATTTTTGCTCTCTCTCTCCTCTCAGCACTTTTCCCCTCCTCTGTCTCTCTCAGCAATCTCTTCCCTTCCATGTTTCTCACATTCTCTCCCCTCCATTCTCTCTCAACACTCTCTCCTCCTCTGTCTTTCTCAGCACTCTCTCACCTCCTCCTCTCTCTCAGCACTCTTTCTCCTCCTCTCTCTCTCATCAATCTCTCCCCTCCTCTCTCTCCCCTCCTCTCTCTCAGCACTCTCTCCCCTCCTCAGTCTCTCTTAGCACTCTCACCCCATCTCTTTCTATCCTAGCACTCTCCCTCCTCCTCTCTCAGCACTCTATCCCCTCCTCTGTCATTCTCAGCACTCTCTACCCACCTCTCTCTCAGCACTCTCCCCTCCTCTCTCTGAGCACTCACTTCCCTCATCTGCCTCTCTGAGCACTCTCTCCCTTCTTTTTCCCTCTCAACACTCTCTCCCCTCCTCTGTCTCCCTCAGCACTCTCTCCCCTCCTCCCTCTCAGTCCTCTCTCATCTCCTCTTTCTCTATCAACACACTCTCCCCTCCTCTGTCTCTCTCAGCTCTCTCTCCTCTCCTTTTGTTCTCTCTCAGCACTCTCCCCTCCTCTGTCTTTCTCAGCACTTTTTTCTTCCTCTATCTCAGCACTCTCTTTCCTCCTTTGTCTCTCCTTTAGCACTTTCTCCACTCCTCTTTCAGCACTCTCTTCCCTCCTCTTTCAGCACTCTCTTCCCTCCTCTCTTAGCACTCTCTCCCCTCCTATGTCTCTCTCATCACTCTCTCCCTTCCTCTCTATCAGCACTCTCTCCTCTCATCTTGCTCTCTGAGCACTCTCTCCTGTTCTCTGTCTTTCTCAGCACTCTCTCCCCTTCTCCCTCTCTCAGCACTCTCTCTCTCTTCCTCTCTCTCAACACTCTTTCCCCTCCTCCCTCTCTCAGAACTCTATCACCTCCTCTGTCTCTCTCAGCACTCTCCCCCATCTCAGCACTCTTTCCCCTCCTCTTTCTCTGTCAGCACTCTCTCCCCTGCTCTGACTATCTCAGCACTCTTTCTCCTCCTCTGTCTCTCTCAACACTCTCTCCCTTTTTCTTTCACTATCAGCACTCTCTCCCCTCCTTTTGTTCTCTCTCAGCACTCTCTCCCCTCCTCTCTGCACTCTCCCCCCCCCCCTCTCACAGATGTCTCTTCTATTCACGCTGCTCTCTCTTCCCAGCCTCACACATCTGCTCCCCATTAATATGAGATTTTTGTTTTTAAAGACACTTTTTTAAAGAGATAAAACATTACCATATACAATTAAACTGGATAATAAGACTTTATTTATTGGAGACAATATGAACAAATCTTACTCTGGTCATATGTAAGTAAGTATCTATAATGTAAGTTATTATCACAGGTCTCAGTATTGCACCATCTGATGACTCGCTGACCATTACTGACATGAACCAGAAAACAAACAAAACTGAATCACACCCTGAAGATCATCTACCTGCTGTCTGGAGAGGTGAAAACTGTTGGATAATGCCAGTCACAAATATTATCTCTTTCATTTCATTAGAAAGTACTGCCCAGGAATAGATTGTACCAGATACAAAGACTATATGGAAACATGACTGGGCAAAAGGAAAGAGATCATAGACTGAAATGTGTTTAGGTCCAGGAGAGGACTGTACTATCAGATGGGCTTATATTAGTACGGAGATTAGTCCTTGTGTTTGGCTTCCATAGGTCCTGGGGGGGGGGGGGGGGGGGGCTACACTATCAAATCGCTTTACATTAAAACTGAGATTAGTCCTTCTGTTTGACTACATTAGGTCATGGAGAGGACTGTACTATCAGATGGGTTTCTATAAGTACAGAGACTAGTCCTTGTGTTTGGCATCATTAGGTCCAGAAGGGGACTGTACTATCAAATGGGTTTACATTAAAACAGAGTATAGAGAATAGTCCTTGTGTTTGGCTTCATTAGGTCCAGGAGAGGACTGTACTATCAGATGGGTTTAGAGGACTGTACTATCAGATAGGTTTACATTAGTACAGAGAATAGGCCTTCTGTTTGTCTTCATTATTTCCAGGATATCAAATGGGCATATTATAAAAAAAACATATTATACAAAGCGGGACTATATAGGCCCCAACCAGACCTTAAAAACTGACATTACACCAAGTAAGACTATATAGGCCCAAACCGTACCTAAAAAAAAAAACATAAAAAAACAAGTGGGACTATATAGGCCACATCTGGACCTTAAAAACCCACATTACACCAAGCACGACTATATAGGCCCAAACTGTACATAAAAAAACATAAAAAAACAAGTGGGACTATAAAGGCCACAACTGGAGCTTAAAAACCCACATTACACCAATCAGGACTATATAGGCCCAAACCGTACCGAAAAAAACCTTAAAATACCAAGCAGAACAATATAGGACGCAACCATGCGATGGGTGTATATATATGTATTTATATGTATATATATATATAAATATATTTACATATATATATATATATATATATATATATATACAGTCAGGTCCATAAATATTGGGACATCGACACAATTCTAAACTTTTTGGCTCAATACACCACCACAATGGCGTGGGCATGTATGGCTGCCAATGAAGGCACATATAAAAGTGGGAGGCACATATACAAACTGTTGTAATTCCTACACCGTTCACCTGATTTGGATGTAAATACCCTCAAATTAAAGCTGAAAGTCTGCAGTTAAAGCACATCTTGTTCGTTTCATTTCAAATCCATTGTGGTGGTGTATAGAGCCAAAAAGATTAGAATTATGTCGATGTCCCAATATTTATGGACCCGACTGTATGTATATACACATATATGGCACGCCGACTTTTGGGCGAGCACCAAAATGGAGCCCTAACTCTCTAGCCCTAAGCTCCTAACCCTAACCCTCTAACCCAAACTCTCTAACCCCCTAACACTCTAACTCTACACTGCCCCCATCTACTCTTCCAACATGTACTCTTCCCCCTTTCCCTACCCTGTGTCTCCACCCCCTTCTTTCCCCCTTATCCTCTTCTTCCTCCCTTTCCCCCCTTATCGTCCTCATCCCTTGCCCCCTCTCACATGACCCCCCCTCTCCCTCCAAAGACCCCCCTTTCCCCTCTCTTACCTTGATCTGATGGGCTCCTGCTGCTCTCTCCCCTGTCCGGAACCGGGATATGCTAATGATGGGACACGCATGTGACTTCAGGTCATAAGCATATGCCAGTTCTGGACACACCCAGCAGACGCAGAGAGGCGGGGGGGGGGGGGAGGATGAGAATAAGGGGAAATGGAGGAGGAGGAAGATAAGGGAGAAACAGAGGAAGAGTAGATGGGAGGTGAGGGGGTAGCAGGGCCTAGATTGGGGCAGTATAGGGCAGGAGGGGGCATCAGGGCCTAGATGGGGGCAGTGTAGGGCAGGAGGGGTACCGGGGCCTAGATGGGGCAGTGTAGGGCAGGAGGGGTAGCAGGGCCTAGATGGGGACATCAGAGGGCAGGAGGGGGTATCGGGGCCTAGATGGGGGCATCAGAGGGCAGGAGGGGGCAGCAGGGCCTAGATGAAGGCATCAGAGGGCAGGAGGGGGTAGCGGGGACTAGATGGGGGCAGTGTAGGGCAGGAGGGGGCATCAGGGTCTAGATGGGGGCAGTGTATGTCAGGAGGGGATAGCGGGGCCTAGATGGTGGCAGTGTAGGGCAGGAGGGGGCATCAGGGTCTAGATGGGGGCAGTGTAGGACAGGAGAGGGTAGTGGGGCCTAGATGGTGTCAGTGTAGGGCAGGAGAGGTAGCGGGGCCTAGATGGGGCAGTGTAGGGCAGGAGGGGGCTTTGTGGCCTAGATGGGGGCATCAGAGGGCAGGTGGGTGGCCTAAATTGGGGGCAGTGTAGAGCAGGAGGGGGCATCGGGCCTAGATGGGGGCATCAGAGGGCAGGAGGGGTGTTGGGGCCTAGATGGGGGCAGGAGGGGGTAGTGGGGCCTAGATGGTGGCAGTGTAGGGCAAGAGGATGTAGATGGGGGTAGTGTAGGGCATCAGAGGGCAGGAGGGGTTAGATGGGGGCAGTAGTGGGGGGGGCTGAGTTTATTAAGACTAGGGGGTTTGGGTAGTGTAGTGTTGGGCAATCTTACTTTTAGGTTGGGTAGATCAAGGTCCAGCCAGGGAGGATCAGTCAGGTCAAAAAGTGTTAACAGAGTGGGAAGGGTTTGTATAGCCTTCCTGAAGTCATATCATAACATTGAGCACTATAGGCTTGTGGGCGCTCAGAGAGAATGGTCAGAGGGGATGTTCTTAGCAACCAGGCAGCCTACAGCACTGATTGGTGGAAGCTGCAAGCTGCCAGTCAGGAAAATTGATACATTTAATTGAACACTGAATTTGTATACACTGAGGTTGAGCGTTAGAGCTCAACACTCACAGACACTCACACTGTAATATAGCAGCACTAGGGAGAGAGACACCAGGCAAGGGGGAAGGCAAACAAAAGGTTAATTTAAAGTGATAGATACATATTTTAAACAAAATCCTATGAAAGAAGACATGAAAGCTGATATACAGATATAATTAAATTGTATTATCTATATCAATTTAAAATACAATGTTAAAATGATTGATCATTTTTGGGGGGGGCGCCTGCCCCTTTGCCCCTATGCACCAGTCGCCCCTGATAATAGTCCTTGTGTTTGGCCTCATTAGGTCAAGGAGAGGACTGTACTATGAGATGGGTTTGCATTAGTACAGAGAATACTCCTTGTGTTTGGCGTCATTGGTCCAGGAGAGGACACAAAGAATAGTCAAGATCCAAGACAAGTTTGAACTATCAAATGGGTCCAGGAGAGGACTGTCCTATCAGATAGGTTGACATTAGTACAGAGAATAGTCTTTGTGTTTTTCTTCATTAGGTCCAGGAGAGGACTGTACTATCAGATGGGTTAACATTAGTACAGAGAATAGTCCTTGTGTATGTCTTCATTGGGTCCAGGAGGGATTGTGTTATCGGATGGTTTACATTAGTACAGAGAATAGTCATTGTTTTTGTCCTCATTAGATCTGTGTACTATCAGATGGATTTATTTTAGTATAGAGAATAGTCTCTGTGATTGGCTTCATTAGGTCCAGGAGGGTACTGTACTATCAAATGGGTTTACATTAGTTCGGCTATAGTCCTTGTGTTAGTCTTCATTATGTCGAGGAGGGGCTGTATGATCAGATGGGTTTAATTAGTACAGGGAATAGTCCATGTGTTTGGCCTTATTAGGTCCAAGATGGTACTGTACTATCAGATGAGTTTATATTAGTATAGAAAACAGTCCTTGTGTTTGGCTTCTTTAGGTCCATGGGGGTACTGTACTATCAGATGGGTTTACATTAGTTTAGAGAATAGTCCTTGTGTTTGGCCTCATAAGGTCCAGGAGAAGACTGTACTATAAAATGGGTTTACATTAGTACAGAGAATAGTCCTTGTGTTTTTCTTCATTAGTTCAAGAGGAGACTGTACTACCAGATGGGTTTATATTAGTGCAGAGAATAGTCCTTGTGTTTGGCCTCATTGGGTCTAGGAGGGAACTGTGCTATCAAATGGGTTTACATTAGCACATAGAATAGTCCTTGTGTTTTTCCTCTTTATGTCCAGGAGGGGACTATACTATCAGATGGGTTTACATTAGTATAGAGAATAGTCCTTGTGTTTTTCCACTTTATGTTCATGAGGGGACTGTACTATGAGATGGGCTTACATCAGTACAGAGAATAGTATTTGTATAGGTATTCATTAGTTTCAGGAGACTGAACTATCATAGTTACATAGTCATATAGTAATTATCACACAGGTTTACATCAGAACAGAGAATAGAGCTTGTGTTTAGTAACATTAGGTCCAGAAGGGAACTGTTACATAGTTACATAGTAATTGAGGTTGAAAAAATACTTTTAGCCTATCAAGTTTAACCTTTTAAGATCTCCTCTGATCTGCAATATGCAGATTATTTGTTAATGGATCCAGAGGAAGCAAACAGAAAAAAAAAACCAAGTGAAACTTTGCCAATTGTCTCAAAAGGGAAAAAAAAATTCCTTCCTGACCCCAGATACTGCCGATCGGATTTCTCCCTGGATCAATACTCCCTCTCTAATTATCCAGGATATCCCTGAATACCCTTTTTATTTAGAAATACATCCAATCCCTTTTTAAAGTTACCTATTGAATCCGCTGTCACCACCTCCCTTGCTAGAGAATTCCTCAGATTAACTACCCTTACTGTGAAGAACCCTTTTCTTTCTTTAAGGTGGAATCTTTTTATTTCTAACCTCAAAGGATGTCCTTGTGTCAATTAAAAACCTCTTGGCACAAAAATCTCCCTTGACAAATCTTTATACTGACCCTGGATGTATTAATATAGGGTAATCATATCCCCTCTTAGACATCTTTTCTCTAGAGAAAATAAGTTTAATTTGGTTAGTCTTTCTTCATAACTTAGCACCATCCATTCCCCTTATTGGTTTTGTTGTCCTTCTCTGTACTTTTTCCAGTTCTAAAATGTCCTTTTTATAAAGTGGTGCCCAAGACTGTACTCCATATTCTAAATAGGGCATACTAGGGATTTGTATAGTGGTAGAATTATATTTGCTTCCCTTGCTTCTATACCCTTCTTAATACATGCTAATAGTTTATTTGCCTTTGCAGCTGCTGCTTGGCATTGAGAACTGTTATGTAGGTGGTTGTCCACAAGCACTCCAAAATCCCTTTCAATATCTGATACCCCTAGATTTGTTTCATTAAGTTTATAAATTGCATGGTTATTTTTCCTTCCCATATGCATAGCCTTACATTTATTCATATTAAATCTCATCTGCCATTTAATTGTCCATTTCTCTAATTTATGCAAGTCCCTTTGGAAGGAAAGTACATCATTTTCTGATTTAATTACCTTGCACAACTTTGTGTCGTCAGCGAAAATGGAGACACTACTTTCTGGTCCCACCTCTAAGTCATTAATAAATATGTTAAAAAGGACTTAATGTTGAGCCCTGAGGAACCACACTTACCATATTAGTCAAATCTGAGTATGTTCCATTTACAAGACCCTTTGCTTACCTGTCTTTATCCAGCTCTCGATCCATGAGCAGATATTGACTGCAATCCCTGTATCCCTTAGTTTGCACAATAGTCTCCCATGTGGCACTGTATCAAAAGCCATGGCAAAATCTAAAAAGACTACATCCACTGAGTTGCCTTGATCCAAGTTCCTACTAACCTCGTCATAGAAACTAATTAGATTTGTTTGACATAACCTAACACTCATAAATCCATGTTGGCTCCTACTTATAATCCTGTTTGAACAGCCATATTCTTGTATATTATCCCTTATTAACCCTTCTAAAAGCTTTCCCACTACAGAAGTGAGGCTTACAGGTCTATAATTCCCCGGATTTGCTCTTGCTCTCTTCTTAAATATAGGTATCACCTCTGCTTTTCTCCAGTCATCTGGTAGAGACCCTGCGTTGAGTGAATCTTGAAAAAATAGATATAATAATCTGGCTATTACAGAACCCAGTTCCCTCAGTACCTGTGGATGTATTGCATCAGGACCTGGAGCATCATTAGCATTTATTTTTTCCAACCTCTTTTAGATTTCTTCCTTCGTTAACCAATTATTTAGTGATAGTAGTGTAGCCCCATTATGTTGCAATTCTAACCACTGGTACCTCCCTTGCTCATCTTCCTTTTCCTGGTCACTAATTGTCAGACGGCCTGTGTCACATTGTAATGTTCCTATAGCTTCCTTCCTGGCCTTCTTCCCATTTATATACTTAAAAAATATTTTAGGGTTAGTCTTACTCTCCTGTGCAACTAATTTTTCATTTTCTATTTTAGCCAGTCTAATAGCCCTTTTGCAAGCCTTAATGATTTCCTTGTACTCAAGTAAAGCAGTCTCTGTCCCCTTTTGTTTGTATAATTGAAATGCCTGTTTTTTACTCCGTATCTTGAACTTTAAATCATTTTTCAGCCATGTTGGATGTAATTTACTCCTTTTCCTTTTATTCCCACAAGCTATATGCCGATGTGTATGTATATTTAGTAAGGATTTAAATGTTGTCCATTTATGTTCAATATTTTTACCTGTCAGATCTTTGTCCCGGTCTATACCTTGTGTAAAGGATCCTTGCATTAGTGCAGCGGTGATCCTTGCGTTTTCCTCCGAACTACAGCTGAAACAAAGTGATTATAGCTACAATCCCCCAAACATGAGTCAAAACTTCATGAAGGGGTAAACATGAACTCTTTACTCTGGGCTACACGCCCGGTCTATCTCAGGACTTCCTCCTGGTGGACAAAGGAAAAACAGTAGCCAATCACAGTGGCTATAGCATAAGCACTCCCCTTACACATAAGTCACTCCCTCTTTTCTATCCTGGAGGTAATTAAATTAAGGTAGCACAGAGAGCCTATATTATCTCCAGGAAGAAATAAACATGGCTTCTTTGTTTTAATAAAACAGAATAAAAATGTATAACTTTGTTTTTACACAATATAAACTTGAAGTTCCACATATCCCCAGATAGCTGAGATCTGAGTGCATATTCTAGGCGAATAGCGCTCAGATCCCACGAACGCAGTTCTCAGAATCATCGACTGAAGTTTGTCTTATTAGGTATTTCCACGAAAGCCCATTGTAAATCCTCAAATAACCGAACAGGTGGGTTCGTGAAGTCTGTAAAATAGGGGATTTCGTTACACAGCTCCCCCTTAGTCCCATGGAACGGCATACCTGCTTAGATCCTAACGGATCGGCTAAGGGATGTCCGGTAATCCAGAAACAAACCAAAATTACGCCTTTTCCAGTTCAGTTTGCCGGGAGAGGCCATCGGCATTGGCATTTTGTTTCCCAGGGCGGTACTGCATTGTGAAATTATAAGGTTGCAGCGCCAAGCTCCATCTGAGTAATCTGGGGTTATCGCCAGCCACTCTGTTGAGCCAAATTAAAGGGTTGTGGTCAGTCAGCACGGTGAAAGAGCGTCCATACAAGTAAGGCTGTAGCTTCTTAAGTGCCCAGACTAATGCCAGGCACTCTTTCTCCACAGTGGCATAGCTGACTTTGCGGGGTAATAGTTTTCTGCTCAGGTACGCCACTGGGTGATCCATGCCATCGTCTCCCACCTGGCTCAATACTGCTCCCAGTCCAAACATTGAGGCATCCGTGTGGACGAGAAACCTTTTAGTATGGTCCGGTGCCGCTAACACAGGAGATGCACTTAACGCAGCCTTGAGTTTCTGGAAAGCCTCCTCACACTCAGTGGACCAGATTACTTGTCGGGGCAGGGACTTTTTAGTGAGGTCTGTCAAGGGCTTGGCCAGGGTACTGTAATCCGCTACAAATTTCCTGTAATAACCTGCGGTACCCAGGAATGCCATAACCTGAGTTTTTGTCCGTGGTTGGGGCCACTGGGTGATGGCCTCAATTTTAGCGGGCTCTGGTCTCTGTTTCCCTGACCCTACTCTGTGGCCTAAATACTGGACTTCCGCCATGCCCACGTGGCATTTCTCAGGCTTCAACGTGAGCCCTGCGTGCTGAATTCGGTTGAGCACTACTGAAATGTGTTCCAGGTGGGCTTCCCAAGTGTCACTGAAGATAGCTATATCGTCCAGGTAAGCACAAGCGAAGCCCTGAAATCCCTCTAGGAGCCGGTCCGCCATCCTTTGAAAAGTGGCTGGGGCATTCTTCATCCCAAATGGCATAACCTTAAACTGGTATAGGCCAAATGGGGTGACAAATGCTGACTTCGGAATGGCCCCAGGCTCCAAGGGGATTTGCCAATATCCCTTGCACAGATCAATAGTGGTCAAGTAATTCCCCCCAGCCATACGGTCTAGCAGCTCATCTACTCTGGGCATGGGGTAGGCATCGGTAATGGTCCGATCATTTAGTTTACGGTAGTCCACGCGGAACCTGGTGGTACCGTCCTTTTTAGGAACCAGGACTACTGGGGAAGCCCAGGGGCTTTGGGACGGTTCTATGACCCCCAGTTCTAACATATCCCGGAGTTCCGTTAACATACTGTCCCGTACTGCCTGGAATTCGGTAAGGCTGCTGCCGCAGGGGTAACTGGCCTGGGGTCTCCACTCGGTGGACTGCCAGGGTCGTATACACTGGGGCTGCAGAAAACATGCCCCCAAATTCCTTTAACAGTTGGGAAACCTGAGCTTGTTCCTCGGGACCTAATGCTGGCCCCAACTGTACTTGGTCTACTCCTGTGGGTTTCTGGGGAAGCATATCTGGTAGAGGGATACCCTCGCTATCCTCATATGCTGGAGCGCATACTGCGGCGACCTCCTCTGGCCTCTCGAGATATGGCTTAAGCATATTTACATGGAAGGACCTCCGGATCCTATTATCGGAACAGTCTGCCACAATGTACGTGGTATCACTGATCCGCTCTAGGACCGTGTAGGGGCCCTGCCAGGAGGCTTGCAACTTATCTGTTTTGATGGGTTTCAGAACTAGGACCTTTTGTCCCACTTCTAATATACGGTCCCTAGCTCCCTTGTCATACCAGTATTTTTGCCGCTTTTGGGCGGCTCGCAGGTTCTCCCGAACTGTTTTGGTCAGAGTCTGTAGCCGGTCTCTCAGCTCTAGTACAAATGAGACTATAGGGGTACCTGCTTGTTCCATATCACCTTCCCAATGTTCTCGCACGAGGTCCAGGGGTCCCCGGACCCGTATCCCGTATAATAGCTCAAAGGGAGAGAATCCGGTGGACTCCTGGGGAACCTCCCTATAGGCAAAAAGTAAATGAGGGAGGAATCTTTCCCAATTCCTGCAGGTCTCTGTGAACGTGATGAGCATTTGCTTAAGGGTGCCGTTAAATCGTTCACAGAGGCCATTGGTTTGGGGGTGATAGGGGGAACTTAATATGGGTTTTACCCCACAGCTCTGCCAGAGTTGTTGGGTAATCACCGCAGTGAATTGGGTTCCCTGATCGGACACTATCTCCCTAGGGAATCCCACCCTAGTGAACACCTGAACTAGTGCTTCTGCTACCGTCTCTGCATGTATATTCTACAGAGCTATAGCCTCGGGGTAGCGGGTAGCGTAGTCTACCACAGTAAGAATGTATTTCTTACCGGATGGACTGGGTTTACTGAGTGGGCCAACTAAATCAACCGCCACTCGGAAAAATGGTTCCTCAATAATGGGTAGGGGGCGTAGCTTTGCCTTGGGGTGATCCCCTCTCTTCCCTACCTTTTGGCATACTTCGCAGGTCCTACAGTAATCTTGCAAATCTCCCGTGACCCCTGGCCAGAAAAATGACTGGGTGAGTCTGTCCCTCGTCTTTTTAATGCCTAAGTGGCCGGCTAGGGGAATATCGTGGCTAATCCGCAACAGTTCTACCCGATACTTACGGGGCACTATCAACTGTCTTTTTTCTACCTGGCCCGCTCCTGTCCCTGTCCCCCCAGTCACTCGGTACAGTAAACCCTTTTCCCAGCTAAACCTTGCCTGATCTCTGTCTCCCTGGGGTTGTTCTACCTTCCTCCTATACCCTTTTAAGGTGGGATCCTCCCGTTGTGCTTGCCCGAAGTCTTGAGGGGTACCCCAGTAAGAAGTCTGGTCAGGGGGGATCGTCAGAGGGTTATCGCTTACCTGGTCATGAGTCGAGGGAGAGGCTTCCATAGCTCTGGATTGCTGCCGGGTGGTAACCGGTAGGGCTCCTTCGGTACTGCAGGCTGCCAATTGTGACGTCAGGCATCCTAGATCATTTCCCAGCAGTACTTCCGCGGGCAAATCTGGCATGATGCCCACTTCCACCGCCTTGGCCCCGGTACCCCAATCGATGTGGACTTGGGCCGTTGGTAACTTGTGAATTGCCCCTCCGGCTACCCTTACAGCAATGGTACGTCCTGTGTGCTGGGTCGGGGCGACTCGGTGTGGCTGGACCAACGTAATAGTAGCGCCGCTGTCTCTCAGTCCTCGAGCCTCTTGCCCATTGAGTTTTACCGACTGGCGGTGATGTGCCCTGTTATCCCCAGCCGCTTGTACAGGGTTTACCTCATGTAAGGTGGCCCAATTTTCACTATTGCCACTGGGTGTCTCTTGAGGCAGATAATTGTAATCCTCTTGCACACAGTGTGCGGCGGCTTTTGTCTGTGGTATCGGTGCCCGTCCCCAGCGGTCTGTAGTGCGTTGTGGGCAGTTAGGTTTGATGTGCCCCACTTGCTTGCACCCATGACACATCGGAGCAGTCCTTTGGTACCCTCTATTTGTGGTATTGCCCCTTGGTGGTGGTACCCTCTGTGGCATAGTTGGTGGGCCAGAGGCAGGCCGCTGGCTCTGGACCCCTCGGTTTCCATCCATCCGCCTGCTCTCATGAAATTCGTCTGCCAGCCGTGCTGCCTCCTCTACTGTTTTTGGCTTTCTGTCTCTGACCCAATCTCGCACCTCCGCTGGGGTATAATCAAAAAATTGTTCTAGCAACAACAACTGCACAGCATCCTCTAAAGTAGTTGCCTGATTCCCCTGCATCCAATTGCTGGCAGCGCGCTGCATACGAAATGCCCACTCCGTATAGGAATCTTTACCTTGTCTTCTGAGAGCCCTGAATTTCCTTCTATGAGCTTCAGGGGTTACAGCGTACCGGGCTAACAAAATCTCTTTTATCTTGTCATAGTTTTGTATATCCCCATCTGGCACAGCTCTCAATGCTTCTGCTGCTCTACCTGATAGTTTACTACTTACTACGGCAGCCCAGTTAGCTCTTTCCAAATCTTCTAACACACATTGTCTTTCAAAATCTTGCAAGTAATTGTCAATATCCATCTCACCTTCCACGAAGCTTTTAAATGCAGCGTAGTTAATTTTCCGCTGACGCCCCCTTGTAGATCCAGATAGCGACAATATATCCACTGGAGGTGATCTGTCTCTGGCTTCTCGTGCTTCCCTGGCATTCTGGGTCTCAGTAGCTTGTGCCAAGATCTGTACCACGATCTCTGGTGCAGGGTTAGGTCCTACCAGGCTGAGTCTCCATCTCACGTCCCTCTGGAAGTCTGTTTCCTCTGTATTCGCCATTTGTGGTTCGCCGGTTTGATCGCTCTCCATTAGTTCGGCTATTAGCGTGGCTTTCGTTTTGTTGCTTGCCGCTATGCCTCGAGCTTCCAGCAGTTCCTTTAGTGTGGTTCGTTTCAAGCGTTCGTATCTATGCGCCATTCACCAGTTTCAGTTCGGTATATCCGTTCGGGAGGAAATCCCCACCACTTGCCACCAGTGTAAAGGATCCTTGCATTAGTGCAGCGGTGATCCTTGCGTTTTCCTCCGAACTCCAGCTGAAACAAAGTGATTATAGCTACAATCCCCCAAACATGAGTCAAAACTTCATGAAGGGGTAAACATGAACTCTTTACTCTGGGCTACACGCCCGGTCTATCTCAGGACTTCCTCCTGGTGGACAAAGGAAAAACAGTAGCCAATCACAGTGGCTATAGCATAAGCACTCCCCTTACACATAAGTCACTCCCTCTTTTCTATCCTGGAGGTAATTAAATTAAGGTAGCACAGAGAGCCTATATTATCTCCAGGAAGAAATAAACATGGCTTCTTTGTTTTAATAAAACAGAATAAAAATGTATAACTTTGTTTTTACACAATATAAACTTGAAGTTCCACATATCCCCAGATAGCTGAGATCTGAGTGCATATTCTAGGCGAATAGCGCTCAGATCCCACGAACGCAGTTCTCAGAATCATCGACTGAAGTTTGTCTTATTAGGTATTTCCACGAAAGCCCATTGTAAATCCTCAAATAACCGAACAGGGGGGTTCGTGAAGTCTGTAAAATAGGGGATTTCGTTACACCTTGTTTTGCTGCCCTTAGACCGTTAAAATCTGCCCTTTAAAAATTCAGAGTTTTTGTTGGCCCCTTACAGTTTTGTTTTTTTAATTTAATCTCAAATGAGACTGTGTTGTGATCACTGTTTCCCAAAGGTTGCCCATATTCCTTGTATCTGTCTTGATTAGGTCCAGGCTGAGACTGTACTATCAAATGGGTTTATATTAGTACAGAGAATAGTCCTTGTATTTTTCTTAATTAAGTCCAGGAGAGGACTGTACTATCAGATGGGTTTACATTAGTAAAGAAAATAGTTTTTGTGTTTGGCCTCATTAGGTACAGGAGAGGACTGTTCTATCAGATGGGTTTACATTAGTACAGAGAATAATCCTTGTGTCTGACTTCATTAGGTCCAGAAGGAGACTGTACTATCAAATGGGTTTATATTAGTACAGTGAATAGTCCTTGTGTTTGGCCTCATTAGGTCCAGGGGAAGAATGTATTTACATTAGTTAAGAGAATAGTCCTTGTGTTTGGCTTTATTAGGTCCAGGAGAGGACTGCACTATCAGATGGGTTTACATTAGTTCAGAGAAAAGTCCTTGTGTTTTCTTCATTATGTCCAGGATAGGACTGTACTATCAGATAGGTTTTCTTTAATACAGAGAATAGTCCTTGTGTTTGTCTTCATTAGTTTCAGGAGGAGACTGTTCTATCAAATGGTTTATATACGTACAGAGAATCGTCCTTGTGTTTGGCGTCATTGGATCCAGGAGAGGACAGTACTATCAGATGGGCTTACATTAGTTCAGATAATAGTACAGAGAATAATCCTTGTGTTTGTCTTCTTTAGTTTCAGGAGGAGACTGTACTATCAAATGGTTTATATGAGTACAGAGAATAATCCTTGCGTTTGGCGTCATTGGTCCAGGAGGGGACTGTGGGTTTATATTTGTATAGAGAATTATAATTCCAATAAAGAACAATGTCCCAGCCATGGAAATGGCTGTTCAAGTCCAAACAGTAGAAGAAGACCAAAGCCACAGAATCCTGAATTATATCCAAAAGAAGACAGGGTGTGGGAGATGTATGTGTTATGGATGAGTAGAGCTCAGATATAGCCCCAAAACATGTTAAGGCAATACAAGATAGGAAGCAGCAGATGACAGCAGAATTGTGAGATTTGGGTGGTGGGAGTGGGTAGAAGGCAGAGGGGATTAAAGTGCACGATTGTCTGATTAGTCCTGTTGATAAGATTATCCAATAGCAGCACAACACTCAGTAATGGACAACAAATCACACACTAATAAAAAGCTACAGTATTGTTCTGTAAGGAACTTGATAGGTGTCAGTTTTATATTATCTCTTTCAATAATTTAATAATATATACAAAATGTTTTAGATATATAAAAATAAATATAGTCTGTCATTTTTAATTAATGTATTTAATTTTACTTTATTTAGTGAGGAATTTGCTTAAAATACACTATTATTCCACTAAAGAGGCCTGCTATTCAGCAATATTTATTAAATATACAACCACACTCACAAGTCTTGTGCAAATAATTAATGAAATGTATTATTAAATCGGACTTACAAAGAAGAGCACAGAAGTTATCATGGACAGTTGCTATGTATAACAAATGGAAATATGGAAAGATACCCATCACAAATGTATAGATGGATTATTTCAACCTACTGACTGCCAATGTCAGAAATTATCTATCTTAAATTAAGTGCATACTGTGATACACAGAACTCATGATTTATTTGAAACACACTATAATAATTTGTGCAAAAATATTTGGCCAAAGGTGTTACAACAGCTTTGTAGTGAAAATAATGTATTTTATAGCAACTTTTCATTTTGTTGCTTGAGCAATATTGTTATTGTTTTTCTACCAATAGAATTACACTTGACCGGCTAAATGTACTTCACTAACAAATATTTTGCTTATCATATATAAAAAACATAAAAAGATATAGGTAGGATATGACATACACAGTTGTATTTTATATGAAATGTAAAACATGCAATTATTTTATTATAGGAGAAATGTTATATATTTACATGTTCTCCAATACCAGACGTTTCTAAGCCCAGAACAATCTATTACAATTTGTTATGCTAGGAACTAAAAGCAATATCGCAAGACAAAGGAAATGTAATATGTTAGGTGTCACTGCTGTCAAAAATAAATTAAATGACATACTAGATAGAATTTCACACATTTTAGATGATTCAATGAAAGCTTTCTATAGAGTGTGGGAACCATGGTTGGCAGCCACTTTTAGCCAAAATCTTATCTAGGGGATGTGAAAATCCCAAGGGGACTAGAGTCGCAGGAAGGAGAGTGAAAATCTGTCTCTTGATCCATTGAAACAATCTACAGTCAGAGGTATGGTTCTGGCATCAACTATGGTCCCTGGGATGACTTGGAGATAAGACTTTCATGCCCATTTATGGAGGGTGGGTATGAGGAGAGAGAGTGAAGGAGGGGACTCAGTAAATGGAGAGAATGTTTTGATAGCTACTCATTTGTTACTCACTTTTTTGTTTTTCCTTTTTTCTATTTTTTCTCCATTTTTTATTTATTTATATACTCCTCTACTATTTGCTTACCACCATAATATTTAAATTGGTTAAAGTTATTCATATGATATTTTCTATAATAATTTAAAGAACAAAAGTAAAGAAAAAAAAAAAAAATATTCCAGTGGCTTTTATTTTGTAGATGTTCACCGATGTCTATAATGTTTTGAATAACTGATATTCAGGTTTAACAACTTGAACTGAATATGCACAAATGGCTTTTACCTTGTGTGAATTCTCTGATGTGTAAAAAGATTTGTTTTTTGACTAAAACATTTCCCACAATCAGAACAAGCAAATGGCTTCTCCCCTGAATGGGTTCTGTAATGCTTAACAAGATTGGATTTGTCCCTAAAACATTTCCCACAGAAAGAACATGAAAATGGTTTCTCACCTGTGTGAGATCTCTGATGTTTAACAAGAGAGGATTTGTCGCTAAAATATTTCCCACATGATAAACAAGAAAATGGTTTCTCACCCGTGTGAATTCGTTGATGTTTAACAAGATTTGTTTTTACGCTAAAACATTTCCCACAATCAGAACATATAAATGGCTTCTCACCCGTGTGAGTCTTGTTATGGCTAGCCAGATTTGATTTGTCTCGAAAACATTTCCCACATAATGAACATGAAAATAGTTTCTCCCCTGTATGCATTCTCTGATGTCTAATAAGATTTCCTTTATCATTAAAACATTTCCCACATTCAGAACATGAAAATGGTTTCTCTCCTGTGTGTGTTCTCTGGTGATTGACAAGAGCAGATCTTTTGCTAAAACATTTCCCACATTCACAACACACAAATTCTTTGTCTATATCAGTATTATTTTTGCTGGATGTAACATTTACTTGGTCTTCTCCCTGATGTATTTTGGTTACATTGTTCCATCGATGTGAACTGGGGAGATGTTCTGAGGTATTCCTCTCCATGGATCCACCTATTGGATATAAAAGACTGTAATTAAAAGTAGTTCAAATTCAAAACAAGAGCACAATACAGTTATATGTCAAAATACAAAGTACCTATCCACCAATACATTGAGGAAGTACCATGAGGAAGTATTATTACGAAATGTGTTAGGAGAGGATCTCTAGCAAACATAGAGCCCTATGCTAATCCCTGAAAAATCAATTACAAATGCCGTAGCAGCACAGTAAACCCTACCTAGCTAGGTTAATCCCCATCCCTAAAACACTGCGGCAATACTGCTACGGGTCACTGCTCCGAGTGAACTTCACGACAAAGCCAAAAGCAAGGCATGAATCTTCATTGAGTTTTGCACAGACAATAAATTATGAGTTACTCTTTACATTTTGACATCTAAACCCTATGCTAATAAGATTTTCAGATCACTCGCAAATAAGGACACTGCCATAACTGCAAAATGCAGAAGAAAGATTTAAGTGTACCAAAGACCACTTAAAAGTGGTTTTCAAACCCTTGTGCAGTCCCCCAGAAGCATTTAAAGTGACAGTAAAGCACAAAAAGCACTACAAAATGATGCAATGTCAACATTATTTGACACTTAACAATCTGATATCAACATACAGTATGTGAAATTAAAAAATATCTGTTAGTATTAAGCCTCTTTTATTATACAAAATCCAGAGTAACACACAACCCAGTACTCAAGGGGTTAATACACATCACAAAACCACATTGCTTAGGAACAAACACTCTAATGTATTGTCTAAAAATATATCATATCTTAACACAAAATTAACACATCTTTATTTATTGATGCTATAAATACAATTGTGTATATATATATATATATATATATATATATATTCCCACTCATTATAATATATATTCATGGCATTTACATTTCCTATTGGCTCTTAGGACCCGGTCTCATCCGTAAAGCTTGGTTTGGCTGCTCCCTGCACAGAAATCTTTGTGGAAAGAGAGCCGGATTTATGGATGTGAGCTGCTCCCACACACGATTTATGGTAGTACCCTAACTTAGAGCACTTGATTTGCATAGCAGCTCTGCAGATTATACGCTCTCTCTCTCTCTCTATATATATATATATATATATATATATATTTTTTTTTTTTTATATATTATAAAAAAATATATATTACTTTTGTTATCAAATGTATGTGTATATATATATATATATATATATATATATATATATATATATACATATATACACACACATTATTAAATATATATATTGATATATATTATTTTATTAATATATGTAATTAAATATATATTGTTTTTATTATATATAACTAGCGAATTGCCCGTCAAAAAATGACGGCAATGAAATTGTAAGGTAGCTAATGCTGTTTGGTGTGTAATAATGAAATATGTAATCCATTAATAAATGAATATACTTTACCTATTTTGAAGCATTGTGTTGAAGAGCTGCAATCTGTTTTGATCTTGCTGCAGCATTAGTGGTGTGGAGCTGCTGTGTAAGCGTGCTGAATGTGTGCAGTGTAGTACTGTGCATGAGCGAGACCAAACCGTTAGCGTAGTCGTGTACTTCCGCATTGGCGTAAAATGGCGGGTAATGTGTGGTATGCGTCTTAGCGGAATATCCGTAGGTCTTTTGTGGTGTTTTGCGAGTTTCTTGTGGTGTCTTGCGAGTTTCTTGTGGTGTTTTGCGTGTTTAGAGTGCTGTAGCCTTGTTTTCGTTTTGTTCGGCGGCCATTTTTTCTCTTGCTTAGAGAATTGCGTTTTAAAAAAAATTATGTTCGCGGGTTGCGGACGATTTTTGCGAGGTCGTAATGTGTGCTAACGTGCCTCGTATGGTGTTTGCGTTTGTAGCCTCGTTTTCGTTTTGTTCGGCGGCCATTTTTTCTGTCGCTTAGCGAATCTTTTAGTGTCTAAACTCTTTTATTTTGAGTGAAATGAAGGTGTAAGTTGCTTTTTTGAGGTCCTGGATGCTCCCTCTTGCTGTAGGTAAGCTTTTTATGTATGTGCTGTGTGTATTTATTGTGTTTTGAATTTTGTAATGTTCGCGAGTTGCGTCCGAGTGTTGCGAGGTCGTAATGTGTGTTAACGTGTCTCGTATGTTGTTTGCGTTGCGAGGTAAAGTTTGCGAGGGTCGTAGTTGGTGTGTCGTGTTGTTTGCGTTGCGACGTAAAGTTTACGAGGGTCGCAGTTGCTGGCATGGAGCGCCCCTTCGGCGCTCCATGCCAGCAACTGAGGCCCTCGCCAGCAGCCCTCGCTATGCGAGGGCCGCGGCTCGCTGCGCGAGCCCGCAATCGTTAGCAACAACTCGTACGCTCACAACTATATATGTGATTATTAATATATATTATTAAATATAGATTAATTTTATTATATATTGTTTCTATTATATATTTTTAAATATAGTTTATTTTTGGATAAAGTGGGGTGATAAGAATTTACTATAATTTTAAAGTCCATTTTAGAACCCAATATGTGTAGTTATATTTCTAGCCCACTTTCTATCAATCTTGGTATACATATTGTACTCTCACTAGGGGTGATTTTTTGACCACTAACATTATGTGCCATTTTTAAATATTTTTCCATTACTATCTATAAAATGCATTAGTATAGTATTAGATAGGAGTTTTTTGTATAGCTCAGGAAGATGGATATCCTAATGGAGTTGCTGTTTTAAAAAGAAATCCTTTGTGAGTATATTTTTAACATCTTAATAAATATTCCTTGAATGACTACACTATGTTCGGCTCTATAAAATCTCTTTCTTTTCTTTTCTAATTAAACATAGTTTTCTTGATATTTTTTAGAGGGCCATTTACCTCACTGTAAGTGCTCTTCATGTTGTGAAATAGCACAAGATTATATGTTAAAATTATCTATTTTTTATTACACTAGTAACAGAAAGAAATCTAAAGGTTTAAGTCTGTTTACATACAAAAGTGTATCCTGTCTACTGTCTGTTGCATGAGTAATAACAGATAGCTGAGGAGTGCGTGGTGTAGTGATTGTCTATAGGGAAGACAGTGATTGATAGCAGTTTTTTCCATGGACTCAGGTTACACTGCACTGACCAGTTTACCCACAGAGAACTAACACCCTCTCCCTCTGAGTTGCTCTGCACTGTTCAAATTCCAGAGAGGCAAAAGAGCAGAAACCTATATTTTCTATCATAAGAAATTACAATAAAAAGGCTCTGTTGCCTTCAAACTGAAAATGTAAGCAGTCTTACCATTGACTTGAATAGTACACACACCCCGATTGGTTGTAGTAATGTAAAAGCAAGTGGACAGACTATTACACATGTAAAAACAGATTTTATTTTATTTCTCAGTGAAAAATGCAGGTATTTAAAAAAATTACAAATGTATTTCATCATGATTTTAGGAGATTTTTACAGTGATGTGTTCCAAATTGTGCTGAATTAAGTGGCCGTTTAATAACTGCTGATAATCTAACAGTAGTGCTTTGTACAATAGTTTGTGAAAAATAACATCTGATACCTAGGCCAGCAACCTAAAGCACTAGTGCAAGAACCAGCACCCATAGGAAATTTAGTATCTATCGAAGGTGACGAGAACAGACTTGGGTGGAAGGGATAAGTTTGCCTTGATTTGAGGGGATAGGAGGCAAGAGATGTGGTGTGCACCTGGTGATATGGATTAGAAGCAGTGTAGGGCAATAATGAAGCGATGCTATGGAGTTTGTGTTGGTAGTCAATTCAAAGGTATGGAAGAAATGCAATTTGAGTAGTTTAATGAGATGGCAACTTAATGTTGGTTAGTCTATGAAATGTGATCTTTTTAATCATTGTACAGATTATATTATCCAAATGCATACTGTCATGATACAGGACCAGTAGGATTAGCACTCTCTGGAACTTCCACAGGCTTGGTCCTCATATTGGGTGAGTATGACTATCCTCAGTGATCACAGCAGAGTAAAGAGATTTCCTTTACAAAATAGTATATCTGTCTTATAAAGTAGTTTCCCTGAGCTAATGAAGTCCACCTCTCAAACTTGGAATCATTGACCAGAACTGACTTTATTGGGATCAGTTAGCAGTATTGTAGGGGATTGAACAAAAGCCAGTCATAAATAAAGGCACCAGGCTCAGTATGCTGATATCAGCAAGAGGTAATTCCCAGGTGTGGCAGTGGTGTCAGCAAGTCTCATTCCCTGTCTTATCCTCCATCAGTACGTGTAGACTGCACACAGTGCTCTCTTATTGGCTGAGGAAGGCACACAGAATATGTAATGATTTAAAAACTGCTCCCCTAATGCTGCATGCTGATTGGGTGGGGATCAGGGGCTTGTGTAGCCACCCCTGAGGATGTCAACATTATCATTAGAGGGATTTTTACATATTAATAAAAAATACAATGAAAATGAAATGTGCAGCATACACACAAGCTGCGTTTTGCCTAAGGATTGTAGAAATGTATTAATCCAGATCACTTAGATATGCCTTTAAGAATTTAGTTTGAGTCTTGTTTTCCTAGGAATATTATACAGTTATTTACTTTATATTCATCAATAATTGAATTATATAAAATGCCAAGCTCAGTGTAGGAAAGCAAGAGGGAGCTCATTAAGAGACTTGTATATCCAACTATATAATTTAGAAAAAAAAATAAGTCTAATCCTAATTCTGACAATATAATACAATTTAGACAAATTCAATCTAAAAATAAGAAAATTTTACAAGAAAGGCCTAATAGATCAGTTTGGATTCTCCAACAGAAAATGTAGATAAGGAAAAATGATGGCAAATAAATTAAATAAAAGATCTACAATAAAAAAAATGGAATACCTGTGCAATGAGCATGGTAAATAAAATTCTAAACCTGATGAGATTGGAGAATTTTTTTATAGATACTACCAGAAGTTATATCATTTGGAAAAGTCTAATGAAGTCAGGAAACCTTTTACTCAAGATATTGAAAGTTTCTTAAATCAAGTTAAACTACCTGAGGTATCTTCTATAAATTCTGAAATCTTGAACTGAGACATATCCGAAAGCAAAATGAGAGAGGTAGTTAAGACCTTAAAAGTATGTAAAGCCTCTGGTCCTGATGGATTTATAAATGAATATTACAAATTATGTTATCCTGTACTTGCAAATCAGATGCAAAGTGCATTTAATGAAATCAAAAATGAAGGTAGGGCGCCCAAAGAAATGTTGTAAGCAACTATAGTGACAATCCCAAAACAAGAACATTTTAGACCTATTTCACTTTTGAATTTGGATACTAAATTACATGCCAAAAATTTGAGCTTGGTTATGGATCATTTAGTGGATAAAGTTTAGACAGGTTTTTTTGTTGGAAGAAAGGGGCATAACAATTCTAGAAGATTCATAGATTTAATTGAACATGTAAATAAAGAACAAATTCCTTTTGTCTCGCTTGCATTGGATGCGGAGAAAGCCTTCAACAGAGTCAGATGGGAATTCTTGGAGCTATCGCTCTTGAAATATGGTTTGGGGAATTTTGCCTCTAAGGCCATTAAAACTTTATATGAGTTCCCATTCGCCTCTGTCGTAGAAGTAGGTTTTAAAACTGTTTTTTTTTTTTTAAAATCAAAAATGGAAATAGGCAGGGGTGTCCTCTATCTCCCTTAATTTTCGACTTGTTAATAGAACCCCTGGCATCCATGATTAGATCTTCGGGAGATATAAAAGGTATCAATACGGGCCAACAAGAACATAAAATAATGTTTATAGATGATGTTCTTCTTACTCTTTCTGATCCGGTCCCTTCAATTGCGAGACTACAAGAATTGATTCAAGAATATAGTTTTGTCTCTCATTACAAATTCAATGTCACTAAAACTGAAGTTATGACAATCAATCTATCTTATCAATTGTTAAATCAATTAAAACAAACATATCCTTTCGATTGGCAAACTAATTCCATTACCCACTTATGTATTATATTTAACAAAAATGTAAAAATATAATCCCAGATAATTAAAAAGAAATTCTGTTAAAATTAAAAGAATGCTAATCTCTTGGGATAAAATCAATTTATCATGGCTGGGCAAAATTGCGGCTGTGAAAATGTCAACTTTACCAAAATTAAATTACATAATATTCTGATTCCTGTTACAAATGATTGGATTCAACAATTTCAGAAGTTAATATATAGATATGTTTATAAAAAACAATAATTAAGAATTAAAAATGATATCAATGCTAGAAGATTTAATAGAGGGGGAGTAGCTCATCCTAATTTGAGAATGTACCACAACGCAATAATGCTACAACATGTTGTTGGCTGGAATAACAACTCAGTACTTCATGGTTGGTCTCAAATTGAGGATTACTTCCTTAAAGTTATTGACCTCAGAGATCTATTACGGTGTGTCGATTTACCTAAAAATAGATTGAACAGAGATTCTCTAATAATCAAAAAATGCTGGAAATTCTGGGTTAAATCAAATAACAAGTGGGCTCTGATGCCCTTGCCAAGTCCTCTTACTCCTTTGAAACTTTTAGCCAAATATTTCAACCAACCTTTTTTGACTAATTGGTCCAATTGGGGTATTAGCTATTTAGGCAACTTATATATCAATAACAAACTTGCTTCGTTTCAAGAATTGAGAGATGAATATGGCTTACCTTCTTATAATTGGTTGGATTATAATAGATTAAAAACGTTAATGCTTAAATCAGATGATAATCTGAAATAGATTAGATTATTGACCAATTTTGAACAAATGATTAACTCCCCAAATAAAAAACATCTAATATCTAGATGTTTTGATGTTTTAAAAACACCACAGATAGAGGAAAAACCTCCAGAATGGTTTCTTGGGAGAAATAAATCTGGTTTAATAGTTTGGAATTTACAAACAAAATGTATTAAATATATACCTTTTAGAGAAATGTATTTTAAACTTCTTAATAGATGGCATCTAACCCCATACGAATTAGCTACATTTTCTTCTAATTAAAGTGATGCCAAATGTTGGAGAGGTTGTGGCAATGTCGGAACGCCCCTTCATATCTGGTGGGAGTGTAAGATTGTACAAGATTTTTGGAAGCTTTGCTTTAAGAACATTTCTAGTATAGCTGAATTTGATATCATACCAACTCCAGAGATGGCTATTTTGCAAATTTTTCTGATTCCAATTAATTGGAAGTGTAAAGCACTGATTAGTCAGATTATTATAGTCAAATGGCTCCTAGCATGCAATTGGAAGCAATCAAAGATTCCAGCATGGATTGAAATTCAATTTTGAATAGGAATTTAGCTCTAGAAAAATATTTGCACCCTCGCCTATATTGGTTGTTCTTAAAATTAAGTATAATATGTTTTTTCAGGCAATGTAATGCTTTTTATATTTGTTTGTTACGGATTGAGTAAAGAGGTATTAATAAGAAGTTTAATTCTTAAGTTTAAACTTTCAAGATGGTGTAAGAATTATTGCCAAAGAATGTGTAATGTTGGTATTGTTTTGTGAAATTTCTTATGTTTTATATGTTATTAAAATACTATAAAAATTTAATTTAATTATATACAAAAAATTGTCAACACATTGCAATGTTTTATCACTACTCAACAAGAAAGAAAACTTCATCACTGTACCTCTGAAATAATGTATGTATGTATGTATGTATGTGTGAGTGGTGTATCCATTCAGAGCCTTGTATAATGCACCAGATACTCTAGATTGCATTCTTATGGACAAGGCCTTCAACACTTCTTGTGTGTGTGTATATATATATATATATATATATATATATATGTTTGTAAGTTTGTACCAAAGAAAGTGCCTTGTCAACTGTTACACTCTATAATGGCACCTGAGGCTTGTTTATTTAATCAAAAGGATGTGCAATAGTCATCAATATAACTTCCTGCTTATGCTTTGCTATAAATATGTGGACCTTGCCATACAGCACTGATTTCACCAGGCTCTGTGTTTCTATCTCTTGCCGTCCTGCTGAGCTGATAGATTTGGTGAGGTCCCTTCTCCTTGTATGATTGAACAGCCTAAGCGAAGTATAATAAACATTGCTATATGATTTTCTAACAGACAGGTTGGGATCAAACACAGCTAGGGATTTATGCTTCATATGAGGCTTAATTAATGTGGTTATTACTAATTATAGAGAAAGGGCAGCCTAGATGGGCTTTTTGTTCTTATCTGTCGTGAAATCAGTGCTTCTATATCCTTTCTATATGTAAGGTGTTAGACATTACTCACCTGCACATGGATCTGAAGGGATCTCTAATGGCTCAATATCAGTTTGTTCTCGCTTATCGTGTTCTTCCTCCTTAACTGTCACAATGTGCAGATTATAATCATGGAGCCCTGTTAGTTCAGTAAAGAAGGAATTGGAGAGTAAAACCACTCAGTCTTCCTAGTGTGTCCATTATATTTTTAAAAAACTGAATTCATGGATTGGTAATACCTAAGCTACCTAGTAATATCTAGAGCTACCTAGTTATACCAAGAACTCATTAGTAGTATCTAGAGCTAACTAGTAATACCTAGAACTACCTAGTAATATCTAGAGCTACTTAGTAATACAGAGAACTCCCTAGTACTACATAGAGCTAACAAGTAGTACCTAGTAATGCATAGAACTACTTAGAGCTGCCTAATACTGCCTAGAACTACCGACTAATACCTATAGCTACCTAATAATACCAGAGCTACCTACTAATACTTACTAGTTATACCTAGAGCTACCTAATAATATATTGAGCAACCTAGTACTACCTATAGCTAGCTAGTACTTCCTAGAGCTACCTAGTTATACAGGGAACTACATTGTAACAACTAGAGCTGCCTAGTACTATCTAGTAATGCGTGGAACTACCAACAGTTATCTAGTACAGCTACCGGGTAATACCTAGAGCTTCCTAATACTACCAGAGTTACCTACTAATACTTCCTAGTAATACATAGAGCTACCTAATAATATCTAAAGCTACTTAGTACTACCTAGAGCTAGCTAGTACTGCCTATAGCTACCTAGTACTTCCTAGAGCTATGTAGTAATACCTAAAGCTATCTAGTAATACCTAAAGCTACCAAGTATCCCCTAGAGCTACCTAGCACTACCTAGAGCTACCTAGCACTACCTATGACTAGATAGTACTGCCTAGAGCCACCTAGTAATACCTACAATTACCTAGTAATACCTAGAGCTACCTAGATATACTGAGAACTCTCAAGTACTATCTAGAGCTAACTAGTATTACCTAGAGCTACCTAGTAATACCTAGTATTGTGTAGAACTACCTAGAACTACTTAGTAACCCTAGAACTACCTAGTAATACCTACAGCTACCTAATAATACTAAGAAATACATAATAGTTATCTACTAATAATTCCTAGTAATACCTAGTGTTATCTAATAATACCTTGAGCTACATAGTACTACCTAGAGCTACCTAATAATACCTTAAGCTACCTAGTACTACCTAGAGCTAGCTAGTAATACCTAATACTACCCAGTACCACCTAGGGCTACCTAACACTCGCCAGTGCAACCTAGCACCACCTAGAACTAGCTTGTACTGCCTAGAGCCACCTAGTAATACATACAGCTACTTAGTAATACCAGAGCTACCTAGAACTACCTAGTAATATCTAGCATCTTATAGGTGGAATCTACGCCTGATTGTTTTGTTCACAAGAACTAGGATTACAATATATAGGATATTTAACACTATTTTGTAATCAATAAATTCCTCACCTTCACTGATATTTACAGGAATCTCCTCCTCCTTAATCTGACGGGGTCTCCTCACATATTTCTCTTCTTCTTGATCAGCTTTTGCTACCACTAATGGTTTCCTTCTCTCCATGCCTGTACAATAAAACAGCAGCTGCTTAGGCTGGAATTCCATTTACACATGATAAGAACAAAAAACATAAAAAAATACAAGAACATAAATACACTACAAAATGTACAAGTTTTAGTGAAAACAACAACTAACTTTCTATGGGAAGATAGATTTAATCTTTTAATTAAAAATGTTTTAAAGAAAGCTTAACAAATTTAAGGCAAAATAAGTCATTATTTATTAAGCACATACTAAATCCAGATTCCATGACATCAAACCTCTCACAGTGAATGGGCAGATCATCTTTTTATATTATCTAGCTGACACTCAAACTCCTCTGTGCATCTCTTCTGGCAGAGACTGACACACTTAAACCCAACTAGGGATTAGGCCAGACTATTTAGGAGCCAACCTACATAGGATTTTATTTTCCTGGGAAAAAAGATATCTTCAGATGGTGACTGTAGTCATTAAATTAAAAGATGTTTGCTTCTGGGGAGGAAAGCTATGGCAAGCTTGGACAAGCTAGTAAAAAGTAAAGATGAAGAAACGTCCGAATAGTTAGGTCTATGGTATTCCTAGTAGTAACATACGCATGTGAGAGCTGGACCATAAAGGAGGCTGAGAGAAAACTACTTAGAATCCCATGGACTGCAAGAAATCAGTCAGTACTACAGGAAATAAAGACAAGCTGTACACTTGAAGGTTTGATCATGAGGCTGAAGCTCACATATTCTGACCATATCATGAGAAGACAGGATTCCCTAGAGTAAACTCTGATGCTGGGAAAGATTGAAGGCACACAAAAAAGGAAACGACAATGGCGGAGATGGATAGATAAGATCATTAAAGCAATGAACACAGTTTGAGGGAGCTCTGATGGGCATTGGCTGATGGATGTGCCTGGCATGGCGTGCTGCTGTCCATAGGGTCATGGAGAGTTCGACATTGCTGAACTAAAAAAAACAATAAAAAAAATATTCTATGATCAAATAACAAACAAAGATATATTATATCACTCACTTGAATGAATCTCCACCTTCTGAATATCCTTTTCTTCTCTCTCATATCGTCCGTCCCCAATAATTAAGTCTGAGCCCAGATTTACATCACAGATCCCTGTTAGTCAAAAAAGTATAATAAAATGTTTTGTGAAGATTTAAAGTAAATACTCGGGTTGTTGTTGACTCAGCGCCATTAAATACAATGACAAATACTCACTACTTTACTGAAATTACAAAAATATTATAGAAATGTATCAATTTAAATTCAGCCTGAAATGCAATATTTGCTTTGTCATCTAGGATTGAGATTGCATTGTGAGGTGTACTTCCATTTCATTCTACAGCAAGTTCCACACCATCAGGGATAATATCGCCATCCAAAGTCCTTCTTATAAAGTTTACAGGGAAAAGGCAAATGTCTCCCTCCAGTAAAGCAAAATGTTATGATAGGAAGTCTGTTTTCCTTACCATAAATTCACATTCTTCCAAAGAGCATAGTATAAGTTTAACAATTAAGTGGCCATGTTACAGATAAACTGCAGATCAAGAATAAATAGAGCTGTTTGTCAGGTGTGTACCAAACTAATGATATTAGCAGCTGTGTAAGTTATGGACATAAAGGATCTTTGTATTTGTGAAGCCTCAGGAATCCATTTTGTGATTGTTACATCACTTCCTCAGAACTGAACCATGA